>CM077516.1:39529784-40002284 GCA_039654895.1 Mongoloraphidia duomilia | reverse complement strand
GTTTGCGGGCTTGTCAGTTTGTAACCGACTTCTTTGAACTTGATTTTGACCAACTTTGAACGGTCAGATTTAGTTTAAACTTTGCACACTTATCAAGGACCGACGACAATACAATAATTCAATAAGTTTGTCCCATTATCCTGACCAGGATCTCCAGGACTAAAAAAAAAAAAGCAAAAAACTTCAGATTGAACTGAAACTTTGCACACTTATCAAGGACCGATTACAATACAATAATTCCATAAGTTTGTCCCATTATCCTGACCAGGATCTCCAGGACTAAAAAAATAAAAATAAATTATATTTTAAAAAAACTAAAAAACACGCTTTAATGAACTAAAAAGTAAAAAATAATTAATTTTATTGTAAAAAAGCGTGGGGTCCTTTGTACCATATTTTCATACTACCCCACGCTTTTTTACAATAAAATTAATTATTTTTTACTTTTTAGTTCATTAAAGCGTGTTTTTTAGTTTTTTTAAAATATAATTTATTTGTTTACAGAACGTTTAAAACGAACAACGGTATCATTCGCGATATTGCGAAAGTCAAAAGGATCGGACATATTTCTTCTTTTTTCTTGATTTCAAAGGATGTCATTTTAATGCATTCAAAATTGTATTATAACAGTTAATATACAGATATTAGCTCTCGCATGTGAGAAAATACATCTCTACGCCTAATTGAATTCAGCTCTCGCATGTAGGGATATTTCAGTAACAAATTGCTTCATAAGGAAACAATTGATTGTTAAAAACGTGTCATTGAGTAATTGTCAACTCAGCCACCGCGAATGTGGCAGTTTCGGGTTAGAGTCCTGACGGTGACATAGGTTTGAAAAATGAATTTTTCCAATGTTGCATCGTATTGTAACGTCATTTTCGATAGGTGTTTGAGTTTTAAACACGAATGCAAACTTAAGCATTCCTTTGTATATAACAATTAATTTTTGATAGTAATATTATTTTCATCATAGACACAATTTGCATTATTAATTACGTGAATATTCATTTAAAAATAATATTATGTTTACTAGACTGATCTAAGATAAAAGATAGCTTTTCAAGCTAAATTTTGATCAAAATGCGTTGAAAAATGTTGTTTCGAAGTGAAAAATGTACAGGTACATGTATGCACAGTTTAAAAAATATCGTTTCGATCGATCAGTTATTTTTCGAGAAGGATCGGTTTAAAATTTTGCAATTCTTTTCTTATGGAGAATTATTATATGTGCAGGTTACAATGTAGTCATTCGAACTAGATTTTCTAATAAATCCTTTCTGCAACCCAGCATTAATGTGTAAATTTTGCGAAAACAGGAACATTTTAGCAAAAAATAACATTGCGTTTAATTATCTCTTAGCATGCCACCATTTTTGGAAATTTATCTCATGGTGATAAATATTGTGACTTCCTGTTTTTTTTTCGGTGGCATAGTTTGAATTTGTGGATTTAGATTAAACATTGTTATAATTGAAATTGAAGCAATTTCATAACAAAATATGCCCTTGTTGTCTCGATAATCAATTCTGAAAATAAAAAATTGCGCAGTAAAAGTTTGCAATTAAATTTGTTTGGTTTCGTAAATAATATATACTTTATTGTTCATGATAACCTTTGCTTAATTTTGTCATTTTAGTTCATTGCAAAATTATATCAATAATCTATTAAAACATAATTTAAAATACAAAAAGCATCTTGTTTCACTAATTTATGATTATTTTTTAAGATTTGTTTGGAGTATTTTTCTTAAGATCCGGCGAACTGCGCAGGCGCGTTTTTAATCTTTCTAGACCTTCGGTGCAAGCACCTGTAGGGGCCCGCGCATTACTATTATTATTATTAAAATAATGGACAAACATTTTTTAAACAACATTTTTCATTCCCAGAAGAATTTTTTTAATGCAGGCAATTAAATAGTCGGGTACCCACATTATACTTAATAACGAAATTTAAAATTACAACCGAGCTACCGAACACCTCTTCTAACGTTAGCAGAAAGACATTTTTTAGCAACTCCTCTAAATTTAGCTCACTTAAGACATCTTTCTCTATTGAGAGTATTCTGCGTTACCTACCTATTATAAAGGGTGGAGGGGTGGGGAGAAGTCTTGGACCCAGAGGCCCGCGGACCCCAAGGCTCGTCGGTGTTTTGCACCGGTTGCTTCTACGTTAAATACGATCTTGGAATTGTGACATTGGTGTAAATCAGTTGATAATTGCAAATCAGGTGTAAAAAATTGGTTCAATATTAAACTTATTAACATTTGACAAATTTTTGTGATTTTTAGGACCTACCAGAGGCGTTATGTATGTGCCACGATCAAAAAATGGCATGCGGCACCGATAATCATACATACGAGTCGATTTGTGAAATGGAGAAACTGTCGGCTTTGACTCTTAAAGAACCTGTTTGGCTCAAACATTGGGGACCTTGCAGATCCGGTAAATAATGCACAAATACCTAAATACATAATAATATCATTATAGATACAGAGAAATTTATTATTATCGGTAAAATTGCATAATTTATGCATAACATTTTATTAAAAATAAAATTAGAGGCCAGAAACTATTTGCGCCGTCTAACATTCTAAATATGAATTTTTGTGAAAAAGCTTGTTTATAAAATAACAAAATGTTTTTTTATTTTGTACGCGTTAATTTCGATTTTGACAGAAACTTTGCTTTAATCCGATCATAGCCGGACATTTTTTAATGTATATTAAATTGGTTCAGTCGTTCGTAAGTGATAACGGTACAAACAGACAGGCAAAAACACGTTTTATATTATTTTTAATATCCTATTGGCATTTTCAAAAACTTGAAAAATAATGTTTGTGCAATCACAATAATTCCAAATTTCCGGGTATGAGAAAGTGAAAATAAAAACACAAAAATTATCCCAGATTTACATTTACATTTAATATGAATAATTGTTATGTTCTGTTTTAGTGCCATGGCCAGTTTCTAGTCCAAAAGACATTGTCGTCGAAATTGGTCAAAGTTTTGGTCTCGATTGCGAAGTGAAAGGTTATCCAGTACCATTTATCACTTGGGAGTTTATCGCCGACAATTCGACGCATAAAATGCTTCCTGGAGATGATGTCTACGTAGCCATCCAGACACGCGGAGGCCCGGAACCATTCATGTCGACGTCTTGGATACAGATTATCAGTATGAGACCTTCTGATCAGGGAACTTATTTTTGTGTGGCTACAAATTCCGAAGGAGTTTCAAGAGTTTCAGCCACTGTAAAAATTGGTCGCAACTGAAATTGAAAATAATTTATTTAATTTCCATATTTTCTGTTTGCATTGTAATTTCATAATTATTTGAAATCGACCACAAAAGCTAATTCAAAACGTGTTAAAGTAATTTTATTTCCAATAGCTTTGAGGTATAATTATTATAGAATGATTTTCTAAAAGTGTTTAATAAGAAGTAGTTTTTGTAACACGTGTATAAAATATACAACATAATATTATCGTCTCTTTAAATCTTTATGCGTCAGGAGCTTGACGCATAAAGATTTAGCACACGCGTTGCACACTATACTTTATTCAACACATGCATGGTTTTAGACTTTAATTGAATTAATTTCAAACAACTTAGATACACTGACAGAAGTACATCTCATAATAAAACATTGGGCTTGATACAATATTTATTTATTTTGTTACCATAGTAACCATATTTTATTTATGAAGTACAGTCGCGGACTTAAAAAGTTTACACCTGTATCATCTAGTTACCGGTTTTTTTAATTTTTGCATATTGTAATTTGGCTTTTGATAGTAATGTATCAATTACTAAGGTTACATCCTAAAAATTCAATAAAAAATTATTATCAAAACACCTCAATTGTTTTTTATACAATCCAAATTACTCAATATTATTCAATTAAAACATAAGAAGATTTGATAATATTTGATACTAGCAAATTCCTTCCTCCAATCTTGCAATCATTCTTCTTTTTTGTTCATCGTTTTAATAATTTCGAGGCATTTAAACGACAATTAGTTCTTTTAATTTTTGACATTTATATTTACCTATTAAAAACTCAATTTGTTGCTAAGGTACGGACTTTTTGTGAACTTACACTGAAAAACTCAAGTGTAAACTTTATTAAGTCCGCGACTGTACATAATGTTCATTAGATAACGGTTTTTTCAAATGTTTTTCAATATATCATAGAAAACCGTTTCATAATGGATCATGACGTCATCAGTCAATAAACGGCTATTTAAGGTTCGCAAAACAGATACGAAAAAACACTAAAAGCGCGCATTGGTTGAATAAAATATTTTATATAACACATGTACGCTTTTAGTGTTTTTTCGTATCAGTTTTGCGGACCTTAAATGACCGTTTATTGACGAGTGACGTCATGATCCATTATGAAACGCTTTTCGATGATATATTGAAAAACATTTGAAAAACCCGTTATCTAATGAGCAATATGTACCTACCTCTTTTCGGTGTTATAAATGAAATATGGTTACTATGGTAACAAAGTGAATAAATATTGTATCGAGCCCAATGTTTTTATTATGAGATGTACTTCTGTCAGTGACATTAAATTATTCAATTAAAGTCTAAAATCATGCATGTGTTATATAAAGTATAGTGTGCAACACGTGTGCTAAATATTTATGCGTCAGGCGCATAAAGATGTATTTAGCACACTAGTCACACAATATACTATTATGTGATACGACTTTATATGGAGGCGTGCATAATAGTATATTGTGTGACTAGTATGCTAAATACATCTTTATGCGCCTGACGCATAAATATTTAGCATACGTGTTGCACACTATACTTTATATAACACATGCACGGTTTTAGATTTTAATTGAATAATTTTATGTCACTGACAGAAGTACATCTCATAATAAAAACATTGGGCTCGATACAATATTTAATCACTTCGTTACCATAGTAACCATATTTCATTTATAACACCGAAAAGAGGTACAAAATGTTCATTAGATAACGGGTTTTTCAAATGTTTTTCCATTATTCATCGAAAAGCGTTTCATAATGGATCATGACGTCACTTGTCAATAAACGGCCATTTAAAGTCCGCAAAACTGATACGAAAAAACACTAAAAGCGTGCATGTGTTATATAAAATATATTCTGTGACGTCAGCATGCGATTATACATATTTTATTCCATACGAGAAAGATAGCAGTATTGGTTGCTATGGCAACGAAGTAATTATTTTCAGCTGTTAATTAGATTTAGGTGTTTGAAATTGATTCAATAAAGCTCTAGAGTTGAAATTGTTGTACATTTCATATTGTATGCGTTACAAAAAATAGTGTAGGTATGCAACTCGTACAATTAATTAGTATAAGACGCGAGAGGTGGAGTTGGTACGTGAGCCGTAGGCGAGAGTACCAACACCCCGAACGTCTTATACTTAATTTTACGAGTTGTATACACTATTTTTTGTAACACATATATGAAATGTACAACATTTGCAACTTTAGAACTCTATAGGTAATTGAATTAATTTCAAACACCAAAATCTCACTGACAGCTAAAAATATTGGCCTTGATCCAATATTTATTTACTTCGTTACCATAGCAACTATATTCCCATATTTCTCGTATGGCATAAAATATGTAATATTGCACGCTGACGTCACAGTCTATATTTCACGCACGCCTATAAAATATGTATTATTGTACGCGTGCTATATTATTTTAAGCAGCCGACTAGAGATACGAAATGTTGTACATTTCATATGTCTTACAAAAAGCAATTTTTAGTTTCAATATCTTTAACGTAATTATAAAATTTTAACCTAATAAAAATATAAGTTGACGTAGGTATATGAAAATAAATAAAAATGCATATTTTTTATGAAATAATTGATATTTATTGAAATAAAATATAATAAAATTATATTCTATAAAAATGCTTTCATTTCAGTTGTCATAATACAAAAACAATAAAAAATAAAACAAAGTAAGAAACTATTTACATCACGATTTTTCGTTTTTTTCGGAATAAGGGTTTACGCACTTAA
This sequence comes from Mongoloraphidia duomilia, assembly GCA_039654895.1. Lineage (NCBI taxonomy): Eukaryota > Metazoa > Arthropoda > Insecta > Raphidioptera > Raphidiidae > Mongoloraphidia > Mongoloraphidia duomilia. The sequence goes on along the minus strand of CM077516.1, from coordinate 39,996,240 downwards.
AAAAATGAAAGAAATAAGATTCTGAAACAGTTTCTCTTCTTACCACAATATAAAAAAGAATCTTATTTCTTTAATGTTTTATTTATAAATACTAAAAAAACTACGAAAATAAATTAAGAAAGTACGTCAACAAGATTAGAATGGGGTTTGTTCATTTAATAAGCGTAATGGGCACCAAGTCCACTGTATGAGGTGTGAGCAATGACTGGTCCTGCGGCATAAGCGGCTGGTGCAGCGTAGGTCTTAGCGTATGCGGCATAAGCAGCTGGCGCAGCGTAGGTCTTGGCGTAGGCAGCATAAGCTGGAGCGGCGGCATAAGCAGCTGGTGCAGCGTACGCATGTGGTGCAGCGTAGGCAGCTGGTGCGGCGTAAGTGGCAACGGCTGGGGCTGCGTAGGCCTTGATTGCTGGTGCAGCATAAGCTACGGCTGGGGAGGCGTGGATGGTCTTGGAGACCTGGTAGGATGATGATACAGCTGGTGCAGAGGAGTAAGCTAAACAAATAATAAAATAATATTAGGTCATAAGTCATAACTAATATCTACTAAAAGCGGTATGCTTTCTTTTTATCCGACTGCGCGATAGCAAAGCCAAGGTTATTAAAAATAAATATTTATGTAGTCTGACTTTAGTAAGGCTGATAATACTATGATAAGGGTTATTCGACAGCAGCCAAATTATATAATACTAGCGGTATATTCTAACAAAATAAAATATAGCCTATATCTCTCAGAGATAGTGTAGCTTTCTATTAGTGAAAGAATTTTTAGAATCGATTCAGTAGTAATAAAGATTATTCCCTACGTACAAACAAACAAATTTTACCTTTTTATAATATTAGTATAGATTACGTTTCAATATTATAATTGTTCAATATGGTTGCCCCCCAGGGAGAACATTGGAATGTAGTTGTTATCGCAATTGCATTCCAATGTTCTTTGGGAATTGGCATTCCCAGGAGCCCGAGCTCGTACCAGTCGGTTTGTGTATGCCGGCTGGCAGATTCTAATTCACAAATGGACTATTAATTGTTGTGTTGAAGACGCTAATAACCTGAGTTGTCGACGCGTCTATAATCTACAATAATAATAATAATCAATATGGTTGATTAAAATGAATTTTTCTATATTGAAACGTAATATTATATAATTTGGCTGCTGTCCAATAAACCTTATCATAAATATTTATGTCATCACCATGAGAAAATTAATTAGAATATAAAATTAAAGGACGATTGAATGTTGAAACTAAAAAACAATTCATAAATAATTTAAATCTTCAAATGTGTTTGACTAAAATAAGTGTTTGATAAATATTTTAACAATGAACGGTGTTATTTTTTCCAAGTGAAACGTCTATGCCTTTTGTAAAGTAGTATTAATATTAGAAGAGATTAGTTTTACCGGCACAAAACAGCGAATGTTATGTTTTAATAATGGAGAAAATTGCTTAAAATTCACCAACGTTGGGTGCACGGTTACACGCTCTTTATTCTGATAGTGTTTGAACGGTTATCTGTTGTGAAGTCCACGTGCACGCTTCTTTCAATTTTAATAATAGTCTATGTGCATTTGTCGAATAAAGATGTAAAGACGCTTTAGTCAAAATAAATGCTGGGATTAAGTTTATGAAACAATACTAAAATCAAAGATTGCGTAATAACATTGATAGGAAAAAAATTAAATGGCATATTTTTAGATAAGTCAAGTATAGACAAGAACGGTAACTTGTCATTTTTGATTTGATTATTGATATACGAATAAATTATTTTTCAGTTATGTTTATAAAATTAAACTCTATATTTGTACTTTGAAAATGTTTGTGAGTTTTGAAAAAATATTTAGAGTTTTTAAACGAACTACAATAATTATGGTGTAAAAACAATTTTTCTTCTATTGATTTTTAATTTAACATTTTTTTTAAATGTCGCTATTTATGAAGACCTATATTATTGTGCATATAATATTCTATAATACCTACTTATAATAATCTGTGACTTATTATTCAGTCAGTATAAATTTTAAGTTGTTAACTACAGAGATTATTTTACAAATAGATTTATTATAGTGCGATTACAGACTTGAAGAAAGTATGGTGATAATTACTGATAAGTTTTATATAATGTCCTAAATATTGATAATGGCACTGAAATCAAGTGTTTCAGAATTTAAGAGCTTCATACGATTTGGCTGTATGAAACGTGGTTTAATTTGTGTGAACAGATTTTAACAAACTCTCAAATAAAATAACATAATCGCATATTTCTTTAAAGTTTAAAGGTCTTATTTTGGCGAAAGTGAATTCAACGGATTTTTTTTAAAACACGAATTAAAGAAGTGACTAATTCTTACCGACAGCTGGTGCATGGGCTGCGTAGGTAGCTACGGCTGGTGCGGCGTATTTAACAGCTGGTGCGGCGTAGTGTACAGCAGGTGCGGCATAAGCTGCTGGTGCAGCATAGCTGACAGCTGGTGCGGCGTAGCTGACGGCTGGTGCGGCGTAGCTGACAGCTGGTGCGGCGTAGCTTACGGCTTTGACAGCTGGTGCAGCATAAGCGACTGGAGCCGGGTGAAGGGTCTTGGATACTGAGTATGATGAGGATACAGCTGGGGCGGAAGAGTAGGCTATGGCCGGTGCGGCGATGGCCTTAACGGCTGGAGCGGCATATGCGGCATAAGCTGGGGCAGCATAAGCGGCCGGCGCAGCATAAGCGTGTGGGGCGGCATAAGCAGCCGGGGCAGCGTATGAGACGGCGGCTGGGGCACCCAAGTAACCGGCGTTGGCGCAAGCCAAAGCGGCGAGGAGAACTACAATCTGATGAAATGAAACATTGCAATTATATATAAGTTTTTAATTATTATTAAGATTTCTGATAAAAATTTAAATAGACCCGAATATCATTGTCGGCCGAACTGTCTAATTTACTCACTGACGAACTTGCGTTCCCACTGATTAGAATTTTTGTTTTCTGAATAGCGTTTATACAGTTCGAGAGTCGCCGGCCAAACTGTACAACTTTACCCATTTGATAAACTTGAGCTTCAGTTCATTGACTATAGTCACAAGAATCTTTTCTTGTTGGGCGCCGTTCACACAGTTCAACCGTCGCGTCGCTTCTAAAATTATTCTCGGTGTCTTTTTATAACATTTAGGTATATAAAAACTCAAATTAAAAAAAAAATTAAAATAATGTAAACTAATATTGACTAAACAAGGTAACTTTAATTTTGACTTCAATAAATTAAACATTAAACTAAAAAAACTGCAGATGCTACGTAAGTCTTCAAAAGATAGTCGAGATAGTTGGGTTGTCGTTGGTTTTATTTTGAAGCCCCGTACGCGGTATCTATAGTTCTTTAGATTAACAAAATTATTTAATTAAAAAAAATTAATCAAATACGTAAATAGACACCAGATAAAATTAAATCACATTTCGAATTTATTCGCGGTGTCACAATTTCGACAGTGAATCAAATTACTTCACTTGATTACGAAACACCCCGATGCTATTTCGATTAGGCAATAAAATGGATCTCAGACGTACCTTGAATGCCATTTTTTATTAAGAGAAACTGTTTTTTGTAAATCAGTACACAACACTTAGTTACAGAATGATATTGATTGCGATGGTTAAGTCTTTTATACCTTCCAGAAGTTGGAGGTGGTGGCTGGTGGTAAAGACAAGAAGCCACCACCCAATGGAGTACCACCCAAATGTGCCACAGACAAACAACCTTGTTACTCATAGTTATAATTGATGCAATAATAAGTCACAGGTATGATATTATGCTTTGCATACCTGGTCATTATTATACGCGAAGAACAAGCATGTTATGGAGAAATGTAGATTTGTTGTAAATTCAGATGAATAAAATTTTCTACTAAACACCAAAACACGAGCACTTTTTTCTTTAACTTTTTTAGCGTGCAGGCCTTTGAATCTAACTGGCCTCAGTTCGAATCCCATCTCCGCTCATGGATGTTTTTTGATGTCGTTAAATTTAATTTTATATGTAATTAGTTATCGAACGTCTGTAATCTAGACTCCAGTATTAATCCATAAGTTAGTTTAATATTGGAAATATTTATGTGCTGGTAAACAGTTTCGGGCTGGATTAGCGGACAATCGGTCAAATGCGGGGTGGACCGGTACCTTAAGAGGTTGATTGTTTTCTATAAAGGCTCAGAACTTTTCAGAGACATGCCCTAACAATATCAAACAGCGAGGTGTTGCGCAAGTGCCTCAGATTCTGAACTTTGGCAACTAACTATTTGGGTACCAAGTGATTCATGAGGTCTATCACGAATGGACTGAGTGCATGAGGACGGGGGAAGCAGGATTGTTCGGAACCTATAGTTAGTTGTCGGGGAGGCACAAGCGACCTCAGTTCAGACACGGGCGAATCTGAGCATTTGCGACCGCGTGATTTGAACCCAGGAAAAATATACTGTGTTCAGACAGCCGCGGTGAACGTGCGGATATGCAGGAGAGGAGCGCGGTTATATCTCCTCATTTCAAAGATGAAAGTCGAAGAAGCAGTTTGTTTGTATTTGTTCAAATGTCCGAAATGCCCGACCTCCGCAAAGCAACTGAACGCCGATACGGCGCATCATAGTAATAGAACCGCGCGGACGCATCGCGATTCTATTTTCCGACGGTCGAGTGGCGGCAGCCGCGCGGATTGACGATTTGCGCGGGCATGTATGAACGATTATGTAGACGCTAATATAAATAAGCTCCGCGCGGTTGATACACGCGGTTTGCATCCGCACAGAATCCGCCGTGCCTGAACTAGCCCTTAGTGCAGCGGGAAATTGTTTCTACAACAGTTTCTGAATTTGAGACATTCTCTTTCACTTATATGTGTATTATTATACTCGTAGGCATCGATCAGCATATTGTTGCTTCTGAAAATGCCTCTAAGACATTCAAGTAATGACAATTTTCAGATCCATCATTTTCGTTTGAGTAAACTTAGACAGAGAATGACGTACGAAATCTTATGTATGTTGTTTGGGCATCTCTTTCTTCCAGAATTTCTACGATCGATTTTAGGTTGATGTAATGATCAATCATGAATAGAGACAGCAATTGCAAATCGTTTAAAGATACGTTGTTTTGTCTCGAGTTTTGGGATATCGATGTTTCGAATGATCATTATTTAAAACAAAGGCGACTCGTTAAAAATTTTGTTTACATTTTTTTCATAGTTTGAAACAAATTCAAAATCTTTTTATTAGATAAGTTGTTCTATGAGGTTAACATAATTTTTGCACAACTCTTAGATTTGAAAATACAAATTCTTTAATTTAATATGCGTTTCGTGTAAGGCAAGGGTGCCCAACTTTAAAATTAGTGGGCCAAATTTAAAAAAAAAGTCTGTCTGCGGGCCAAATAGACGACTCTATGTCTATGGTAAATACCTAACCATATAATAATATGCCGTTTTGCTGAAGCAGCGGTGGTGTGGCGGGCAAATTCAAATGTGGCGGCGGGCCTTGGGTTTGGCATCCTTGGTGTAAGGCTACTAATGACTATTCATTTTATGTGCCTCTCATCTTGTTATGTTATATCGGGGGGTTATTGTCAAAAAATTCAATTTTCAAAGGGGTGGAAAAGGTCCCCCGTCAGGTTAGGGGATGGCAACCCATATTTTTTGTGTAATGTTACTAACGATCTTTCATTTGATGTCACTCATTTTGTTATGTTATACTGGGGGGTTTTACACGGTTGGCTCTGGGACTATTTTTCATATTCGAAGCTAACTGTTTTGTATTTTTGTGTTAACATTAGTCATGTTATTAGTTTATTTATTAACATTTTATTTTATGCTTTTTAGCTTTTTTAATAAAGGTATTTTTATTTATTAAAACGTATCAAATATCTCGAAAACCGCAAGAGATACAAATCATTCATCCGCCCACCGCCATTTTGTATTTTCAAGATTTTCATATCCTCAGTGTCGTTTGCACAATATTGAGACAAACCTTTCAACACTTCATTTATCAAAATCGGTCCAGCATTTAAGGCTGTAACAGGGGTGCACAATAAACTGCAAGTAAACATACTTTACGTGCATCCACCCACATTAACTGAAGTAGTCGGGTAAAAAGTGATCTATAAAATAACGAACCGTCACTGGGATTAAAGAGGAGTACACCCAAAACTCACACACACATGTACACAGAGATACCCACTGACCAAATTTCATCACTAGCGTGACGTATAGAACGTGATTGACGAAAAAGCGAAACGGTTTTATTTAGTTCAGTTGTAATTTAATATGCCTGTCTCTTTCGAAGCGGCGACCTCTGATGGGTGGGGTACTTTCCCTTTCGATACATCACATATTACATATGCATGATCTCGTTTGTTAGCCATGAGTGGATATTGCATAGGCTATTATACAAAGATACAGGCTTACAGCACAGTTGGTAGTTGCTACAAGAAGGTGGGCAGAGAGGACCACAGAATAATTCATTGTTGCTTGATATTTTATAACGTAGTTTATTGTTTTTTTGCCAGTGTGATCGCAAATTTTCTTCTTCTATACTCTAGATTTTTCTTAAAAGAACTATTTGATGTAACAAAATGTATAGCTACACCATATATCTCCGACATATTCCATTTGACGTAATGGTTCATTTTATAAAATGTCAACAGTTCATGAAACGCTATTACATAGTCTGTCAGAGTTTCATGAACCGTCTAGAAATTGCATGAAATGTCACCAGATACCTGCGACATATAACATCTGATCTAACGAGTCATTATTGTATTAAATGCTTAGATAGTTCATGAAACAGTCTTAACGGAGTTTGTCAGCATTTCATGAAGCGTGTAGAAATTTCGTTAAATGTCCAGTTACATGGAATAGTTTTTGTATTATTTAAAAAAAAATTTAGTAGTTAAGCTTTAAAATTGGCCAGCTGAAAAAATATATCTTACAAAAAATACTGAATCAGTGGTGTAGCTAACATGGGTGGCACCCGGGGCGGATATCGATGGTGCCCTCCTCCCCTCCCATTGCAACTAGGAAATGTTATAATAAATTTCCTAAAGATCAATCATTTATAGTTTGTGAAAATAAACAAATATTTATTTTAAACAACAAAACACGATTATTTGAAACAAGAACACATTTTTTTCTATCTTATAAAACATATATTAATATATTATAATTAATAATTGATTAATTGATATTGCTGCATTTGCTACAATTTATTAATTTAGTTCTAATTTAATAGAAAGAAACAATATCTAACCAATATTAATATAATAAAAGAAAATTTATCAACTTTCAATTTACTGCACATAAAAGATGACCTGCAATGTTTACAAGCTGTCAAATTCTTTCACTACTAACCGTATAAACTCATTTTATGGAATTTTTGTAAGTTTTTTTTCACGGTCGGATGTCAATAGAGTGGAACCCAGTGCGGGGCACCCCCGCCGCCCATCCTAGGTACGCCACTGTACTGAATAGCTTTGAAATTAAGTTTTTTTATGCAATAAACTAGACAATTATACTAAAGCAATTTAAAGAACTAAAGAGCCAGATTGGTATGAAAAGCATCATTGAGTAGGAATAATTGAATGTCAAAAAAGTACCTATATCTTAACGAAATTGATAATACTTATATAGATTTGGAGATAAAATAGTTCAGACTTTAGTACTGCTAGACTTCGGGATCCATAAAATCCCTCAAGAAGAATATGCACGCCGCTCGATATTTTTTTACTTAAATCTGATAAAATTGAATTTATTTATAAGATTTGATCATCATCATAAGGTTCTCAGTCCATAGACTGGTTGGACGCGTACTTCCACTTTTTCCTATCTTCAGCTAGTTTCCTCATTTCGCGTGCTCTAGAACATCCTACATCTTTTACTATCTGTGAACAATATTCTAAATGCGGCCTCCCCGTTCCTCTTTCTTTTCCCGTTTCTGCCTCTAGAATATCTCTAACTAGACTATCGTACCTGAATAAGTGTCCTACAATTAATCTATATCCCTCCTTTTTTGTATTATTTTGCATAAGCTTCTCTTTTCCACGATTTCATTTAGTACCTCTTCGTTCTTTATTTTGTCCGTCCATTTTATCTTCAACATTCGCTTATAGCATCACATTTCGAAGGCATCTATCTTTTTCTTGTCTGCCTCTTCTATGGTCCATGTTTTGCTTCCATTTAGTGCGGTGCTCCAAACGTACGTAAGATTTGATAGAGAATGTTTATTATGGACATAATTATTTTGGTTGCGTCCTTTTTAGGAAGTTTGTGCAAGTTTACTTTTTTATATCAATTTCTTAAAAAGGACATAACTAATTTTGGAAATAAATATGTGTTGGTGTATAGAAGATCAATATCGTTGGAATGTTATAAATTTTATTTCATAAGTAAATGTGAAGTGCATGATATTTATGTTAAAAAGTTGAGCGTATAATTGGTAGGCATACAGTTTCTTAAGAAAGAACTTATGGATTGAGATCCTTGAAGCCTTGTTACAAGTGAAAGTTCCAATCGTAACCGGATAAAAAGTACACTTAAGTTTAGGTACGAGCAGACAGTGTATCAAGTTTAATCAAAATCGGTCTAGTCGTTCTTTTGTGTGTTTTAAAGATCACCAACAGCTAAGGTTATTTGGGCCTAGCACCTATTCATTATTTTTTTTTAATAATAAATTGAAAATCCAATTGACACTTTTACCAGCTCTCGGGCTAGAACCCGGGAACTGGGGACTTGTAATAGAGGAACAATAGCAACGCCATATAAATAACAGCACTGCTACACGCTCGGCTATTCTCAAGCCCATCTAGTCGTTCTCAAGTGATACTTGTACAAACTGACATAAACAGATAAAAATTCTGGCAACACGCTCTCCTGTCTATAGGTATCACCTGTTAGCGTTTAATATTTAACGCAAACGTTGAACGGCCCAAACTCGCATTTAAGCTCCGTCTATAATAGACGCAAAACACAAGACGAAAACGCAAGACGTAACGCAGGACGCAAGTTGACGTTGCGTCAGCTGTCTTTAATAAACGTGCGTTTTGTCTGCGTTGTCCAGTCAGAGCAGTTGTTAATATCGTCTGCCATAACCTCGTTCGTAATTCCTGATTGGTTGGCGTAACACACGCGACGTGAACGCAACGTGAAAATTGGACTTGAACCAAGTTGGCGTTTAGCGTGAAGCGCTGCGATATCTTGCGACGTCTTGCGTCAGTCTTACGTCATGCATTCTGCGTTTTGCGACAAATATAGACGAGGTTTAAGTTACTTTTCAAAAAGTCGCTAGAAAAAGAAATTACAGACGGAGGTCCGCATGCGTTACTATTAATTTATGTTTTAGAATTGATTAAAGAAAATACTATTTAAGTTATGTAAGATAGCTAGTCAATTAAAATCTATTTTGCTGGTCAGTGTCGTTCTGCGAATATCACGCTGTTCAGACGAACGCCACGCTAGAATAATTGGTAAGGTGAGAGCGGCTTGCATAAGTTTATTAACTGTGTGATATTGTCGAAGGTCTGGGTTATAATATTATATGCTCGTTGAATTGATCCAGTAACAGTTAACACACCTTCTTCAAAAGTAGTCGTTCGTGTTTATACAGGGTGTTTATAATTCTCTTGAATTCTCTCTAGAATATTTTCGATAATAATTTTGACCTGAATATAACGTCTAATGTTTCATACTGGCGTTTTAAAAATATTAGATGAAACGAAAATAGTCGGAATTGGTTGACATGTGAAACAAAACACAGCAGGTATAACTATGTTATGGTGGCAGCAGTAGCGAACTAAGGGGGGGACGGAGGGGGCGGCCCGCCCCGAGCCTCTGATCCTGAGGGGCCTCCAAATCTCGAGAAGTCCTTCTTAATCAAATCCTAAACAAGGCCAAAATATGTTTATTATTATTATTATTGATTGTTAAAATTTTTTTTATTATTTTTGATTATTATTGATTGATATTATTATTATTGATTGTTAAAATTTATAGTCAACATAATTTGTTACCATGTTTTTTGTCTTATGTACCCTATCTTATGTTAATTGCTATGGTTAGTAATTAATATTAATTTTCATAAATATTGTTATTTTTATGGATGTACTTGAAAAAGTCTAAATCTATAGACGAAACGTCGTACATTTAATTTAATAAATCAAATTATATTGTCCACTATCCTGCGATTTTGCTTAATTTTATTTTTAATAATGTATTTAGTATATTATGTAGTTGTTTGTACAGTTTCCATTTCGAAACAACATTTTTCTAAGCATTTGTATCTTTAGCCTGAAAAGTGATCTTTTTCTATGTAAATCAGTCATCTGTTTTTTCTGTGAGTACAATCTGATTTTTAACATAACAAAGAGTTTGACAACGACGTTAGACTGCTTCTGCATAAATATAAAATGTGATGATTTGATCACAATCTAAAGTCATTGTCAAACTCGCTTTTCTGACAATGCTTTTTGCAACCCAGCATAAATTTAAAAAAAAATAACAGAAAGATTTGATATGAGTACTGAGTAGCATCTGTTATAATGTCGATTTTGCGACTTCGCCCCGAGGTGTAATCGTCTTGAATACACATGCAAAATTTAAACAAAATCGTTCCATTGCAATGGTTTGGGATTTTTACTTTCCCATTTACGAAGTATACATAAAGGAAAAGTCTGCAAAAAATCGATTTTTGCACGATCACAAATGTTTACTTCGTATAGGCACGGGAAATTAAAAATATACATCCTGTAGATCTGTAGAACTGTATTAATTAATTTCGATGATATAATTGACACATCGCATGCTGAATGTGACTTGTTGAATAATTACTACTATAAACATGTGTTGGTAACATTTGTTTTAAAATGTTTATTATGACCATCGCTGGTGTCAGAAACTGACCTGGAAACTAATTTCTCAATAGTTAGAATATATATTATGAACTTTAGTAATAATAACTTTATTCCAGAACAAAAAAACATTTTTTTTTAATTTTCTGTCCCACTATAACATGATAACGAGATCTCTGGGTTTTTGGGTATTTTGAATGGGAAACGCATTTCTGGAATAAGAGCAAAACCTACTGGAGAACTTTGCCCAATTTTTGCAATTATATTTACGTTTTTCCAAAACTTTTTCTGATTTTTAATGGTTATCGAGTTTTTTTTAATCTTCCGATTCTTCTCATATCAGATTCAGACATAATATAAAAGAAGGAAAAGAAATTATTAAAAGATCCTAAATAGAAATAGCATAAACCGTACCAATACTCTTTTTATTTTCCATATACGAAGTATAATAATTACAGGGGAAAGTTTTGTGATCGTGCAAAAATTTGTTTTTGGGTTTTTGGTGAATTTACACCCAAAAAAGTGTATGTCTGCCTGTGATTGCATCTACAGCCTAAACCCATACTTGCCCAAACTTTGCATGCTTATGATAATAATCTAACTAATATTATAAATGTGAAAGTTTGGATGGATGGATGGATGGATGTTTGTTACTTAATCACGCCAGAACGGCAGAACGAATCTGGATGAAATTTGGTACAGAGATAGATTATAGTCTGGAATAGCACATAGGCTACTTTTTATCCCGGAAAAATGTACGGTTCCCGTGGGATAGTTTTGTTTTTGTTTTTCATTCAGCAAGGGATCGACATGATATTGTAACGACATTCAGTTACTGTTTTTATGTTTGTTGTATTTTTTTTTATTTATTTATTTTTATTTTATTTGAAATAAAAAAAGATGAAATTACGATTTTTAGGATAATGTTTAATAGTTGAGATATAACAAAAAAAGTATAATTTACAAGTAATATTATTGAACAATATATTATGTTGAGTTTAAAAAAAGGTCGTTAACAATCAATTTTTCATTTTATAATAAATTATCGAAAGATATATTTTTTTAACAGAAACAAAACGCTTTAAAAATACTGAAATGTAAAAATTATTAGACTGAACTGTTATAACCAATGCCAGCTTTTTTATATTTTTACTTTATTATATAATTACAGTATAAATGATTATTAGAATGTTGTGCAATGCCACATGCTCCCCCGCTGAAACTAGTCCCTCAGGTAATAGGGACGTAGCTGATCGATGTGGGCGCGAAAATGCTTAGTGGGATCGTTCTTATCTTGTAAGTTCACAGTAACGGGCGTAGTAAATTCCATGATACGACGTGGTGAAGACCATCTTTTTTGGAATTTAACCGATGTCGGCTCTAGTGGATTATTTTGGATGTTTTCCCTTTGCAACACAAGCTGTCCCACGATGTAAGGAACTGGTCGGCGACGATGATTATAATACCTTTCCATCTTGCTTTTGGCAGCTTCAAGGGACCGTCGAACTTCTTGTTGACTCGGTATCGCCTGTTCGCCAGTGATGTCATGGAGATGCCACTGGTGTTCAAGCGCATGAGGAATTTCTCGTCCCAAAAACAGGGCCGCTGGAGTACTATTTGTCGCTTCAGTGACGGTTGAATTGTGTGAGAGCGAAACTAGGCGTAGTTTCTGATCCCAATCACGATGTGATGACGTCATTTCATTTAGTAACACTGCTAGACTACTCTTGATGTTGCGATTTATTCTTTCTGCGAGATTCCCTTGTGGGCGATATGGAGTTGTAGTGACTTGTCGAATTCCCCATGCCAGACACATATTCTTGAATTTTACAGATTTAAAGCAACGAGCGTTGTCTGACACTAAAATTTCGGGAGGTCCTTATCTTGAGAATATGTCATGGATCAGTCTTGTGCAAGTGACATCAGCTGTTGCTCGGCGAGCAGGTATTAATTCAATCCATTTTGAGTATCCATCGACTAAGGTCAGTATGTATTGATAACCGCTAGACGAATGGGTGAGGGGACCCACATAGTCTATATATATTCTTTCCCACACACGAGTTGGAGTATCAGTTACCATATTACCATATTTACCTTGATTGGACGGCTTACAGCTCTGACAGGGATCGCAAGATCTTACATACGTAGACACGTCTTTGAACAATCCGGGCCACCAAAATAGTTTAGCAACACTCCGATAGGTTTTTGTGATGCCCGGATGACCTGCAGTTTCCATGTCATGATAATAATGAAGGACCATATTCCGAACGGCAGGTGGAACAACAACTCGCTTCAAACGTCTTCGACCGACTAAGCGCACCAATAAATCGCGATGAAGGACAAACCCTTTGACATCTTCACCCGCAGTTAAGCGCTGTAAGATGAGGTTCGTTTCTTCGTCTTGACTTTGATGCTCTTTAATTGTTAAAAACGATTGAGGAATTTTTTCAAGCAGCATGACTTCGGTGTCGATATGTTCGTCATCCCCAAATAGTCGACTTAAACAGTCAGCCACAGGATTAGATTTTCCAGGAATATGTTCAACGTCGAATTTAAATCTTGACAAACGGAGAACCCATCGGCCAATTTTCCCTAGTTGCTTTGGGTGCTTAAAAAGCCACGATAGTGACGCGTTGTCGGTTTGAAGTATGAAAGACTGTCCTTCGAGATAGGTCTCAAACTTCTCAATTCCCCAAACAGCTGCAAGAGCCTCGCGCTCATATATAGGATATTTAATTTCAGCTGTAGTTAATCGACGGCTAGCGTAATGAATAGGTCGAAGATTGTTTTCACATTCTTGAAGTAGGACAGCACCCAATGCAACATCTGAGGCATCAACTTGTAGAACAAAGCGTTTGTTGAAATCCGGAAATGCCAGTACCGGTGGAGATGATATACAGCGTTTTAAAGTAGTAAAAGCTTCTATTTCAGTTTCACCCATATGAAATTTAACAAACTTCTTTTTAAGATGATTTAAAGGAGCACAAATCTCCGAAAAATGAGGTATGAAACGGTTGAAGAAACCCACCATACCTAAGAAACGGTGAAGCTCCTTCTTGTTCTTCGGTATTTCCATCTGATCTATGACTGTTGCCTTATCTGGATCCAACTGAAGTCCATTTTCTGAAATTATATGTCCTAGGTAATGTACACGACTCATACATAACTTGATCTTTGATGGATTTGCCGTAAACCCCACCTGACGTAGTCGAGTGAAAACCGTATTTAGTTGCTTAAGATGATCGTCGATAGTAGCGCTGTATATGATAATGTCGTCAAAGTATGGATATACATACTGATGAATAAGATCAGAAAAAATGTTGAAAATTATACGATTAAGGGCCTGTGGAGAAACGCACAGGCCGAACGGAGTATACTTAAATTGGAAGGCGCCATTAGGTACTAAAAATGTAGTGTAGCCCTTTGAATCTTCGGTTAAAGGTATCTGATAAAATGCTGAGTTGAGATCTATTACAGTAAATATTCGAGATCCGTGAAGTGTCTGGAAGACTGCTTCAATCGACGGTGAAGGAAAGCTGTCGTATATAATTTTCTTATTCAATAGTCTGTAATCTACACACAAGCGATGCGTCCCATCCTTCTTCGGAATAAGAAAGGCTGGAGAACCATAAGGTGAATTGGAAGGTTCAATCACACCCTCATTTAGGAGCTTCTTGATGTGTTCTCTCATCTGATGTGCCTTAGGAGGAGACAACGGATACGGTGGTTTTCTTATTGGAATGTCATCTGTGAGTTGAATTTTATAGTGATATTTATGAGTTCTACCGATGTTTTCAGTGATTACGTCGTTAAATTCATGAGTAAGCCGTTCGTTCTCTTCTGATGAAAGCGCCGCTGGAAACTCGAATCCCACGTAATTGCTGGCCACCGTTTGATTATATTGATTTTCAATTGGAATACGAATTGTTGAATTGAAGTCGAACTGAAGTTGCTTATGATTAAGGTTGACGATAATACCACAATCTCTTATAGCATCAACTCCAAGGATGACATCGTACGGTAGCTCTGAGGCAATCAAGAAATGCTTCTTCCAAGTGAAAGGACCGATTTTCAATATTGCTTCAAGTCTCCGTTGAATATGCAAGGTTGAACCATTGGCCGTACCACAATTAGCGTGATAGTGTTGAAGATCTTCCGGTAGGAATGAGATATGTTTCAATATTATTGCGGAACAGAATGAATGAGAAGCGCCGGTATCAATTAAACAAAAAACAGGATATTTGTTTATGGTTATTCGAATAAAAGGCAATTTACTTTTCACCTTAGAGGAAAATAATGTTTGAAGGACTGGATTATTAAAGAGGAAAATATGGGAGGGACCAGTCGACTCCCCCACGTATCTCAGTTTCCCTGCTCATTATGATCCGATTCTTCTAATAAATTAGCTTTAGCTTGAGTACGACAATAGGCATCAGTGTGACCGTGCTTCTTACATTTCGAGCAGAAATATTTCGATGTCGTCGCTGTATTTTTTGATGTAGAACTAGCTGCACTACGACAGTGTGCTAGATAAGCTTCATGTCGATGTTGCGCTGCATGAGTTTGTAAAGCTAACGTTCGAAGCTCTTGATATGTTGTTGGTTTAGAACCGAACCTCATGTGCGAGAATGTATCGTCATTGACATGGTTCATGACAATTGTTATTAACTCTGTATCCGACATCGGTATATTTAAAGCCTTAGTTTTAACGGAAATATCTTCTACGAATTCAGGAAAGGTTTCGTTTGGTCGTTGCCAACGTTCAATAAATTCTGTTTTCAATCTGTGCAACTCTATATCAGTTATAAGTTCGTTAAGTATTGCTTCTTTAACCTGTGACCAGATATTCAGTGTAACCGCTCGCTGTGTTCACCACTGACGTAGATAGCCTTCACATTTCGAAAGAAGTAAATATATTAACTGCTTCTCTTCTAAGAAATGTAATTGATTTACAGAGTCAATCTCTTGTATGAAGTTGACAATCGCTTTAGAATCCAGACCATTGCACATCGGGATATTTGTGAGCCATTCTTTAGGCTTTATTCCACAACGTCCAAGCGTATTTAATTCTTGAAATGGCTGAACCTGAGCACGTTCAGTATTAGGCAACGCTTCTTCTTCTGGCAAACGTTGAGATATCGCTGTTAACGTTCTTTGAATGCTTTGCTGTTGAGCTGCTAATCCTGCAATAGCGTGGACAATGTCTCTTTGCCACTGATCATTTTCTGGATGTGTTGACTGTAGATTCCTCTCAATATCTTCGTTAACCTCTGAAGTATGTGTATTCGAAGCCATTCGACTAGAAGGTGGACCACGAAGACGCCTGTCTTCACCTGTTAATTGTATTGGTGAACGATCCGTTGGCATAATTAACTTTAATTACTATTATTTTATTTTATTTTTTCTTTTAAAATATTTTAAATTTATAATATTATCGACAAATTTTAATATCTTTTTTCTTGCAATTGTGTAAGTTCACTGCTGTTATGTAACTTCAGTATAGTTACGTAGTTCCTTGCTGTGTGCTGGCGTTAGAAATATTCAAGTATTAAATTGAAGTTTAAAAAATTATTTTACATGTATTTTAAGTTAATTAATTATTTTATTTATTATTTAATTTTTTTTTTTATTTGTGAATATGATTAATTTGTAGAAAACTTTGCTCTGCTACCATTTTTGTAACGACATTCAGTTACTGTTTTTATGTTTGTTGTATTTTTAACTTCCCATTGGAAGTTATTGTAATGGGTCCGAAAATCGAAATCAAAAAGGAAAAAAAAATTTTATGTTTCAAGGTCACTACACTATTTTTACACTACTTTTAGAAAGATGTCTGTGTGTGTGTGTGTGTGTGTGTGTACGTATGTACGTACGTACGTATGTATGTGTCAATTTCTTTCTAAGACGAAATCTCGAGAACGAAAAATGATATCGACTATGTTGGGGTGCCAATCGACGCGTATTAACGTAAATATGATCTGAAAGGAATTTTTTTAAAATCGGTTCAGCCGTTCTTTTTTCTTAACTAAATAACCTCCAAAAAAGTAGATTTTACACAATATCTCGCGAATAAAAAATTATATCGACTTCGTAAGGGTGTCAATCGAGGCGTGTTAACGTCATTTTGATCCGACATAAATTTTATAAAAATCGGTTCAGCCGTTTTTTTTTTTTTTTTTTTTTTTAATTATTGATGTTTTAATGATTAAAATGATTACTTTTCTGTGTAATATCTAATTTAATTATTATTATTAAATATTTATCAAACTGGGAAGTTCGTCGTGTGGACCTCAAGGGTCGCACTTTAGTCCTAATAAACGACCCACCTCACGGCTTGTTTTTTATTTATTTATTTTTATTTTATTTGAAATAAAAAAAGATGAAATTACGATTTTTAGGATAATGTTTAATAGTTGAGATATAACAAAAAAAGTATAATTTACAAGTAATATTATTGAACAATATATTATGTTAAGTTTAAAAAAAGGTCGTTAACAATCAATTTTTCATTTTATAATAAATTATCGAAAGATATATTTTTTTAACAGAAACACAACACTTTAAAAATACTGAAATGTAAAAATTATTAGACTGAACTGTTATAACCAATGCCAGCTTTTTTATATTTTTACTTTATTATATAATTACAGTATAAATGATTATTAGAATGTTGTGCAATGCCACAATATTTTGCATAGTGGTAGTTTAGGGGTCAGAGAATGTTATAGGCTAATTTTTATCCCGAAAAAATGTACGGCTCCCGTGGGATAGATTTGTTTTTGTTTTATCTCTGGAACTACTAAACCGTTTCTAAAAATTCTTTCACTAATAGAAAGCTACGCGGGGGGGGGGGAGAATCTCGAGGGGGGATAACAAATTAGGGGGAAGATTCTCGCGGGGGGATAATAAATTAGGGGGAAGATTTTTGCGGGGATAACAAATTAGGGGTGGAGATTCTCGCGGCGGGATAACAAATTAGGTGGGAGATTCTCGCGGGGGGATAACAAATTAGGGGGGAGATTCTCGCGGTGGGATAAAAAATTAGGGGGGGAGATTCTCGCGCTGGGATAAAAAATTAGGGGGGGAGATTCTTGCGCTGGGATAACAAATTAGGGGGGGAGAATCTCGCGGTGGGATAACAAATTAGGGGGAAGGTTCTCGCGGGGGGATAACAAATTTTGCACAGAAGTTCCTTATATAGGTATCGTAGATGAGCAATAATGTATTAATAAAATTCAAGCGAACGAGCGAAGCGAGTGAGTAATGTATTGATAACATTCAAGCGAACGAGCGGAGCGAGTGAGTAATATATTAATAATATTCAAGCGAACGAGCGAAGCGAGTGAGTAATGTATTATTAATATTCGAGCGAACGAGCGAAGTGAGTGAATAATGTATTTATAAAATTCGAGCGTACGAGCAAAGGATAACAAATTAGGGGGGAAGATTCTCGCGGGAGGAAAACAAATTAGGGGGGTGATTCTCGCGGGGGGATAACAAATTAGGTAGGGACATTCTCGCGAGGGGATAACAAATTAGGGGGAGGAGATTCTCGCGGGGGATAACAAATGTAATGTATTATTAATATTCGAGCGAAGCGAGTGAGGAATGTATTAATAAAATTCGAACGAACGAGCGAAGAAGGAATTAATAATATTCAAACGAACGAGCGAAGCGAGTGAGTAATGTAGGTATATTAATAAAATTTTAAAAAACAGTTTTTTGACGTTATAAAACAGTGTCGTATGGTGAGTAGGCTTTGGAAAAAACAAACTACTTTGTGTCAAAATATTCTAACAGTTAATCGTTTCGGAGTAATATTCTGAGAAAATAATACAAAATCAATATCTCACAGTAAGTACTATTTTTATTGATCTCATCCGAGCAAAGATCGGTCACCCAGATATTTGTAGTTAAGTTAGTTATATTTTCTGTTTTCTTATAGGTTGAAGTAGGTACATTGTATTGTATAATAAAATTTTTTAAAAAACCCTCGATTCCAAGCAATCTCAATCTCGATCGATAAATAAAATTATAAATCGTAAAATACGTGGGCGAAGCCACGGGTAACGGCTAGTTTAGTATAAATTAAAAAAATTATGTAGGTAACATTTAAATTGTTATTAATTTAAATAATTTAATGTGTCTACCTATACATAGGTGTGTATTTTATAGTGAATTTTGTAATTATAAATTGAACCATCGTTTATTTTAATTTAAAGGGAGACGATTATTGGTTACATCGTTAACTAACATTAATTACTATTTGCATATTATAATATTGATATCATTTCGGACTAGTTTAGTTTAGAGGACAGTATGGCTCAGTTGGTAGCGTCGCGGCCTCTGAATCAGACTGTCGTGGGTTCGAATCCCACCTCTGCTCATGAGTGTTTTGTGATGTTATTTAGTTTTAAGTGATATAATATGATATTTGTTGTATTTAAGACGCTAATGACCTAAGTTGTCGACGCGTCTATAATCCACAATAAATTAAATAAATCGGACTAGTTTAAATAGCTATGAAATATATGTATGTTAAAATGAATATCTGCATATCATTAAATTTCAAATATGCATAGTGAATTATATTGTTGGTATTTTACGCTTGATTTCAAGCCGAGGGTGACGTATTTGATTTTCTTTACGATGATTTTTGATATGTAAACATATAGATGTGTTTCCCAGTCTCCCCCCGCAATAATGACGTTGTCTGTGAATAATAAAGACCTTATTATCTCCCAGGGGAAACATTGGAATGTAGACTGTTGTTCTCGCAAATGCATTCCAATGTTCTTTGGGAATTGGCGTTCCCAGGAGCTCGAGCTCGTACCTTAGTCGGTTTTTGAATGTCGGCTGGCAGATTCTGATACACAAATGGATTATTAATTGTTGTGTTAAAGACGCTAATGACCTGAGTTGTCGACGCGTCTATAATCTACAATAATAATAGTAAAAGGACATTATTATTATTATTTTTATTAGTATTATCTTTAGACCATCCGGATGCAAAGGATTAATCCGGATATCGTGCTGTACGGGCCGAAGAAATCACGCTTATTCGATTCCGACCACTCGCAGACTCGTGCCTCTTTATTTCTTAGTTTAGGAGATATTTAGGAGATATACTTAGTTCTTTAAGCTATTTCAATTTTTGTAGATATTAAACCGTTATGACTTCAAAACTAAAAGACATTAGGACTTGCGCTTGGACTCGATTGATTCAGCATACTTTTTCTGAGACATTAATTGAAATTATATCAGAGATATGTTTATATTTTTTCATATTTCGCAATTTTTTCATTGTTTTATGCGAATCTGCGACTTTTTTGACATTAAGCGATTTCTGGTACGTTTGATATAAACCTTACTTAGATAGGCAAATACCATAACCAGAGGACAGCTTGGTATAATGGTTAGCGTCCTGGTCTTTGGCGCCAGCTGTCGTAGGGTCGAATCCCACCACGCTCATGGCTGTTTTGTGATGTCATTTAGTTTTAAGTTTATACCTATGTTATTTGATGTAATTAAGACGGGTCTATAATCTACAATAAATAAATAAATAAATACATTAACCGAGCTCGCCGGATACTGTTTAAATGGGTCACTTATTCATAGTCAGATGTAACAATCTATAGGAGGTGATCACCGGCGATCAGTTATCAACCATATATTCTATTATATTGTGTGTCCGTCTTAAATACGAACGTAAGTCATGTAGCCTCGTTTTAATAAATGCATGCTATAAAAATAACATAAAATGAATTGCTTCAAGGATGGCGAAACTATTTTATTAAAAGTTGAAAAAAATAAGGCGTAATTCATTTAATCTTGGCCTTAAAATGGACCTCTCTCTGATGACTAAAGGCATCCTTTCGATTAACATTCAGACGCTAATGACCTCTGTTGTCGAGCGTCTATAATTTACAATATCTTATGTAACGATTAACACTATACACACGAAATACCGATTATAAAATAACTGTTAAAATATGTCTCATGAAGTTTTAAATCCAGCCGAAAAGGATAAAAAATAATACTGTGAGTCGCTTATAACGCAAACAAGTGAGACGCTAATGACCTCAGTTGTCGAGCGTCTATAATTTACAATTCATTCATTGCAAACAAGTGAAAAACAGCTCAAGTTCACTATTTACACTCTTCCGACTATATATTTTAACTTAGAGGGATCATTTTGGTCTTAAATTAAAGAGAAAGGATGAGTCTATAGGCGAACTACCGGGCTCTTTTTAAAAATATTTAAAAGATTTTTCAGTATAGCTGACGTAAAACCATTTTATATTGAGAAGGTATAGTTGTGTGACCTGAACTCAAAATTTTTAAAATTTGTATTGTAGCGCCCCAAGTACTGGCGGCTCAGGATTTCATTGGTGGGGACCGGGGAGATACATTTTTTTCCAACTTCAAAGAACATTTCTTACATACGTCAATGACAACAGTTGATAAAAATGATTTTTTTCTAATAGTGCGAAATTCATTATGTAATTTGGCTGAACTACTAATAAAAATTTACTTCATCAATAACAATGTGTCCGGGAACCTAATACCAGACAGACGTCGTTCTTCCCCTTAAACATCCTCAGAATAAACTGACTCGTAGCAATCAATAAAGGTGAGAAAATCCTCTTGGATTCGAATTCCTAACTGATGGAGAGGCATGACCCTCTGCCCCAAGAGGGGACAATTAGCCTCAATTTAATGCAAAAAAAGTCTATCCTGAAATCAAATATACGTTTGGAAGCGTGTAAAAAGTTTTAGGCGGGAGGGAGGGGGCTAGAATAATTTATAAAAAGAGTAATTGTAAAGATTTGCTTTAAAATCTGTTCCATATGTTCCATATACGCGTTTCCAAATTTCTTTAGACAACAAAAATGAGAGGAAGATTGAATTGAAGAAAAAAGGCATATTAAAAAAAAAATGAAACTTCGGATCTCTAGGTCCCGCCATCCGACTGACGCCAATATGGCACATATATACACTATTGGCACTGCCATATAATATTACTATGTAATAATACTTAGTAGGCAAATATCTACACTAAAAATGATGCAAATTCCCTATTGTCGTTACATAATCTATCCATCCTTGCAATCTTGTAACATGATTTACATTCACTTTATCTTTAATGTTGTGCCGTGCTCGATATGTTCTCGAAATGCGCCCGACAGAACCATATTATGTGTATAATATGCCTTGTACCTCTGGCTATATGACTTGTGTACAATGTAGGTATAGTTAAAAGCTAAAGGTCATATAATTACTATAAACTGTTGTACATGTGAGAGATATGTTGTTTGCAGAACATATCAGAGTAATTAGTTATAACCGCGAATGACTTTAAACTGATTTAGTCCCAAAAAAAATTATTCTTGATGTAAAATCAGGATTTAAAAAATTTTTAACAACAAAAACCTTCAAAAAAGCCACTAAAAAGCGGAAAGTAATAAAATGTTGAGGTCGGCGCCAATTTATTAACTTCCCATTGGAAGTTATTGTAATGGGTCCGAAAATCGAAATCAAAAAGGAAAAAATTTTTTTATATTTCAAGGTCACTACACTATTTTTACACTACTTTTAGAAAGATGTCTGTGTGTGTGTGTGTGTGTACGTACATACGTACGTATGTATGTGTCCATTTCTTTCTAAGACGAAATCTCGAGAATGAAAAATGATATCGACTACGTTGAGGTGCCAATCGACGCGTATTAACGTAAATATGATCTGAAAGAAATTTTTTCAAAATCGGTTCAGCCGTTCTTTTTTCTTAACCAAATAACCTCCAAAAAAGTAGATTTTATACAATATCTCGCGAATAAAAAATTATATCGACTTCGTAAGGGTGTCAATCGAGGCGTGTTAACTTCATTTTGATCCGACATAAATTTTATAAAAATCGGTTCAGCCGTTTTTTTTTTTTTTTTTTTAATTATTGTTAAAAATAAATAATAATTATGTTTTAATGATTAAAATGATTACTTTTCTGTGTAATATCTAATTTAATTATTATTATTAAATATTTATCAAATTGGGAAGTTCGTCGTGTGGACCTCAAGGGTCGCACTTTAGTCCTAATAAACGACCCACCTCACGGCTTGTTTACGAAAACTTTTTATATTTTATTATCTACTTTTATTTTATTAAATTGGCACCGACCTCAAAATTTTATTATTTTTCACTTTTAGAGGGTTTTTGAAGGAGGTTTTTTTTTGTTAAAAAGTTTTTTATTTTATACTTTTTAGTGGCTTTACAATACGTAGTTTGCACGTTATTAACTGACTTCTGTCTTGATATTTGATTACTAAATAACTAAAAAAAGAAAAATACTTATTTACTTTAACTGTGTCACCAGCTTTTATATTGTACATCAGACAGTTTCTTGCCAACTGGCTCACTTCTACAAACTTTTTACGCTGTGTCAAAACTGACATTTACCTTAACGTTATTACAGTCCGTGATACTCACTTTTTATTAAAATCAGTCAAACTACTGAACCGATTTAAGTAAAATTTATATGGGACCACCCTGGAGGTATGCCGTATTAAATAAAACAATAATCATCAAAATCGGTTCACAAATGCAGGAGAAATCGGTGAACATACATAAAAAAAAACAAAAAAACATTGGTGCCGAATATAAAACCTCCTCCTTTTTTCAAGTCGGTTAATAATGCGTTTAACGTATGTTTATCTACAATGTGTCATAACAGCCAATTGCAAATGGGGGGGGGGGGCTATTTTGAGACTTGTTGGTTGTTGTGTGTCGCCGTTTCTCGTCACCAGTGACCAGATCTCCTGTAACATCTATGTCTTATAACTTGCAAGTAATTAAGCACCCCAGATATTGCCTACCGATCATTAAAAAATAAAAAAGATTTTTTTAAAGAGCATTTCTAGACTATAAAGATATTCTGAGAGTCAGATCATATTAATAAGTATTTTAGGGTGTTCTCGAAGTTTCCACGCCATTCTAAAATTTCTAAAAGAATTTATTTTCTGGATTTTTGTCTGCGTCTACGTGTTACTAAATCAATTATTTTGAACGAACTTTTATTATAGCGTTTGTTATATTTAATAGTTGCTAGAATAGACTATATTTTGTTATCACACTTCTACTAATAAAGGCTTAGTATTAGCCAAAAAACTATCATTATCATGAGCTACACTGCCAAGGCTAGTTGTTAATGAAATCAATTTTTTGTCCAAAAAAAAAAACGTTACTTTAAATTCCGTAGAGAGATATGTTAGTTTAAAAATTTGACATTTTTTTAAAATATTACCAGCGTCCAGCTAAAAGAACATTATTTATTATGCATAAATAATTTTAACTATAACTTGAGGACGATCAATATAAAGTTTGAACTTGACTAAAACTGACTCCATAAATTTGTACTTTTAGTTTAGCTTGAAGCGAATCTAGGTAATAATTAATATTAGAATGTAGTCCAATAAATTAATTCGTAGAAACTATTTACCTGTATAGTTATTGATTAATTTTTGTAGATCTTGTAATTATTTATCAGATATAGATACCTATATTTTTTATAATTAATTATTTATCGTATACTTAGATATGTTATTCATGTTGATCTGAAAAGGCATTATATAGTTTATTATAAAATAAACGAATGCATTTTTATGTTAATTATTGAATAATTAAAAGGAGACAAGCCGCCTTGTTCTCGCAGCTCGCTGAATACTTTATTACACGCTCTCGACTGTATTTTTGATCTGAATATAAATTTTTTCACGTAAAATTGAAACTACTTGTCCCCTATTGGGACGCACGCAACACCCTTCTGAATATTAGATAGTTTTACGTCAAGTCGACTGAAAAAGCTTTTCGAAACTTTTTAAAAAGTACCCAGAAGCGTGCCTAGACGCATCTTTTATCTTTAATTTAAGACCACAACGGACCCTCTTAAAAGCAGTGGCCCAGAGGCGGACTAGCAGTCGTTGGCCGCCCTAGGCCGTTCAGTACCACCCGCTCCTTTCTGCGAACTTTTCAGAAGTACAAAAATTGGCATTGCGTTCGATTCAACCCGCTAGAAATATATAGCTAGAGGTACTACAAATTCTGTCTCTGAAGCCGGCAGTACACTCTCGCCGAGGGATACCGAGAGTACCCGAACGTGAGTGTACTGGCAACGCTCGGCCGGCCTCGTAGCGTTCTGTCTCGCCTCGGGAGCGCTCAGTATAAAGTCGGTTTTTGACCGCGAGTCAAAGAAACCGAGTGGCGAGTGCGAGTGCAGTCAGTACACTCCGTGTTTAACTGCGTAGTTTATATGGAATTGAATAGTTTAAATGACAGTTGAAGCCGAGCCACGCCGAGTGTGCATACACACACACACACATTCGTAGACGCTCGCTTTACCTAATCGCTCAGCGAGATCTCCTGCGAGCGAGCTCGGCGAAAGTGTACTGCAGGCATGATAGTTATATAAAGTTTTCTCAGTGTACGCCGCCGCGCCCCGCACGTGCTTCAGCTTGAGCTAGATAGCGGGCGCTCGCTGTCATCGGCCGCGGGCGCAGAATATGGCCGCCCCTAATATTTGGAATATATGGAAAGTCCGCCACTGAGCAGTGCATATTTTAATTTTATCATGCACAAAATTATAAATGATCTGTTTTAGCATTAAATAGAAACATTTAAAACTAATAAAAAAATATACGTGATTTGAACATTAAAAATATTAATATTCTGAGTGCATTCTTTGTACTTATAGTTTCTGACTTTTTTTTATTTGATGTTTCAACAGATTTAATTGGTGCGAGATTATTATTATTTTATTGATGTCCAATAATTGCACTACAGCAGAACATGCCAATTACGTAAGTTAATTGAGTAGAAACTCTTTAACTGAGTAGAAGCTATAAAACTATAATACTCGTATATAAAAACAAAATTTTCATTGAGAGTTTTCATTAAAAGTTGAAATAGTAATCATTTATGTTATATGATTGAATTAGGACATTGGGAAGTTTTAGATCAGTCAATAAAATTGCATGTAGGCATTTGAATCAAACTATTGTCAGTGTTGAGATACCGCCTTTTTTATTTTACAAAATGGTTAAACTTTATAACTGTGACAGTTACAAATATTTCTTGTTTTGTTATGAGTTGCAATGTAGGTGCCAATCATTATTTCTCTTTTGAGACAAGTGGGAGGGCAAGCAACAAGTAAAGAAGTAAACTTTAATTTACTTCAGGAGTCATTAGATCGATTGAAAAAAATTATTGTACTTTTTATATTAGGTCCTTCGTTCTCAATTTTTTTGAAGTCGGAAAACACTAAACTCTGACTTTTTTTGCGCGGAACACTTATACATTATATGATTACAATATTACAATCCCATACAAATATTATTCTTACATTGTATTGATTTTTTTTGCAACAATTTTCAGCGGAACACTTGAAGTGGCTAATTCACGAAGCATTATAGTGTTCCGCGGACCATGAATTGACAGCCACGGTATTAGGTTAACTTTTATATAAGGCGTTTTTTAAAATTCGCTAAAATTTGAAATTCGATAAAATGATTATGTTTACAGATGAGGCAGCGCGTGAGACGGGTAGAAAAACAGTGTCCAGAATTCTTAGAGAGCTCGGTGCGTCCATACAAAGACATAAATATTATGTTCCAAAAGGTCTTTTAGTACATTTGAAACTTGTTCAGGAGAAAAATGTTTATAGTTAGTCTTGTCCTAGGCAAGTTTATCTACTGAATACAGATTAAAAATTTAGAAGACCAATTTGGTTTTGTTAGCATGGACGCAGCGAGGGGGGTGCAAGGAGGTGCGATTGCACCCCCGTGGCTTGGAGACGGAGAAGAAAAAATAAGAAAATCCGAAAGAAGGAAAAAGAAAAAAAAATATATTAGGGTTGCAATACGGGAATAAACAGAAAATTTAATATGTCAATTTTAATTAGGTAATATAGGAAACAAAACTTGGAAATTAAACTTTGGAACAGAAACTGAAGTCTTGGTTTCTGTTTGCTCTCTATCATTGATATCTTTAGACTTATAATCGAAATTTTCTGAATTACTGGGAAAATGCATGACCTTGAAGATTAAAAAAAAATTCTGCACGGTGGCATTTCACGACACAAGTATTTAGCATTTTGCATCCTCTAATTCGAATCAATCCTACCGGCGCCCATGTGTATAATTATTAATTTTATGATGGATGACACACAGTCTGTGTTTTATCTGTAATTTTATATGTTATTTTTCTTTACTAGGAACCTGGAACACTCATGATTTATTTGACAGATTGATATTTTTAGGGTTTCGTGTCCGTACCAGAAAGGAACCCGATTGTTGTGTCAACGATGTCTGTCCGTCCGTCCATCTGTTTGTCACAGGTCTCTAATTTCTAAACGAAATAAGATAGGGACTTGAAATTCACACATAATAATATGTATTACCGCAGCCAAAAGACGGAGAGAATAAAGATTAAAAAGGTTTATTAAAGAGAGGAACCCATACATGCAACGGGGGTTAAAAATTTTTTTTTGTACCTATTCTTGTGGGGTATCGTTGAAAAGGGTCTTTTGAGTAGATAATGAATGTGTTTTTATTTTACTTATTTTACCAAAATTGTAGGCTTTAGAGACTGTTAAATTTGCAATTTTTAGACCTACTTTGTTACCAGGTCTATCTTAACAACGCCATTACCTATATAAAGCTGGGGCTTGAGAATAGCCGAGAGTGTAGCGGCGCTGTTGTTTACATGGCGTTGCTATGGTTCCTCTATTACAAGTCCCCAGTTCTCGGGTTCTAGCCCGAGAGCTGGTAAAAGTGTCAATTGGATTTTCAATTTATTATTAAAAAAAAAAAAAAAAAAATGAATTGAAAATATGAATTGGTGCTAGGCCCAAATAACCTTAGCTGTTGGTGGTCATTAAAACACAATTCAATTCTATACAAAGCTGTTATAATTCACGTCAAGTAGATATCACTCATATTCAACAAATACTAAAAACAGAAAAAAAATAACCCATACATGTAAACAGGGGGCAAACAAAACAAATTTTTTTGTACCTATTCTTGTGGTGTACCTATAGTTGAAAAGGGCCTTTTAAGTAGATTATAAATGTGTTTTTATTTTATTTACTTTATTAAAATTGTAGGTTTAGCATAATTTACATAGCACGGAACCTTACTCTTTGCGTGGATATACACGCACTTGGCCGTTTTTTATTTTCTAAAAGTCGTTGACATAAAATCATCATTTGTTTTGATTTACCAGTAATCTTTTGTTACACCTTTTAGTAATTTTGGTACGTATTGAATTTGTGTCAGCACAAACTGGATGACAAGTTTTTTTTATATTCAAACTATTTAAATTTTAAATGATCAAAGAAATGTCAAAATGCATAACCAGATAATAAATAATTTTAAAATTGCCATTATCTATATAGGTATATAAAACAGTTCCGTTACTGACTGACTGACTGACTGACTGACTGATTGACTGACAGACGACGCCCAGGTCAAACCGCTGAAGATATAAACTTGAAATTTGGACAGTAGGTTCCTTTTGTGACGTAGGCACCCACTAAGAGAGGATTTTTTGAAATTCAACCCCTAAGAGGGTTAAATAGGGGATGAAAGTTTGTATGGAAATTCGTCATTTTTGAAGTTAGAAGCATGAAATTTTGCACAAAAGTTTCTTATATAACGTAAGTGAGTCCTAAGAAATTTTTTTTTGAAAATTCATCCCCTAAGGGGGCTAAAAAGGGGATGAAAGTTTGCATGGAAGTTCGTCATTTTTGAAGTTAGAAGCATGACATTTTGCACAGGAGTTCTTAATATTACGTAGGTGAGCAATAAGAAAGGATTTTTCGAAATTCAACCCCCGAGGGGGTTAAATAGGGGATGAACGTTTATATGGAAATTCGTAATTTTTGAAGTTAGAAGCATGAAATTTTGCACAAAAGTTTCTTATATAACGTAGGTGAGCACTAAGAAATTTTTTTTTGAAAATTCATCCCCTAAGGGGGCTAAAAAGGGGATGAAACTTTGATGGAGGTTCGTCATTTTTGAAGGTAGAAGCATGACATTTTGCATAGGAGTTCCTTATATTACGTAGGTGAGCAAAATGTAGGGTTCCCGTGGGATAGTTTTGTATTTGTTTTTCACAGAGCAAGGGATCGACATGATTTTTTGCTTAGTGGTAGTTTAGGGGTCAGAGAATGTTATAGGCTACTTTTTATCTCGGAAAAATGTACGGTTCCCGTGGGATAGTTTTGTTTTTGTTTTTCACAGTGCAAGGGATCGACATGATTTTTTGCATAGCGGTAGTTTAGGGGTCAGATAATGCTATAGGCTACTATTTATCCCGGAAAAATGTACAGTTCCCGTGGGATAGATTTGTTTTTGTTTTATCTTTAGAACTACTAAACCGATTTTGAAATTTCTTTCACTAATAGAAAGCTACGCAGGGGGCAGATTCTCGCGGGGGGATAACAAATTAGGGGGAAGATTCACGCGGGGGATAGTAAATTAGAGGGGAAGATTCTAGCGGGGGAATAACAAATTAGGGGGAAAATTCACGCGGGGGGATAACAAATTTAGGGGGGAGATTCTCGTGGGGGGATAACAAATGTAATGTATTATTAATATTCGAGAGAACGAGCGAAGCGAGTGATTAATGTATTAATAAAATTCGAGCGAACGAGCGAAGCGAGTAAGTATTGTATTATTAATATTCAAACGAACGAACGAAGCGAGTGAGTCATGTATTAATAAAATCCGAGCGAACGAGCGAAGCGAGTGAGTTATGTATTAATAATAATCAAGCGAACGAGCGAAGAAGGAATTAATAATATTCAAACGAACGAGCGAAGCGAGTGTCTAATGTATTAATAAAATCCGAGCGAACGAGCAAAGCGAATGAGTTATGTATTATAAAATTCGAGCGAATAAACACGACCAGCCCGGCTTCGCTTCGCAGGAGGAGAATTTTTCGCGGGGGGGGGATAATAAATTGTAATCGTAAAATACGTGGGCGAAGCCACGGGTAACGGCTAGTAAGATATAAGAATGCACCAACTCAACCGTCAAAATGCAATATATACCATCTAAACCTATTAATCTAAATTTATGACTATATACTTGCTTGTTATTCTATTCTCAAAACATGCCTAGACGCTAATGGCCTAGGTTGTCGAGCGTCTATAATCTACAACTTCTCTCTCTCGAAACATGTTCAATGTCCATCCATCAGCATGTTTATAGATACGTCTTTTTACCCGACTGCCCCATAAGGAGGGTAATGTTTTTAGACAGCAAATGCATTGGTCCGAAACCATAGATATATAAATATGGGGATGTAGTATAAAATGCCACTTTAGATGAGGGGGGAAGCCATTCAGGGGAGGGTGAATGCCTGTCTTATGGACATGTCTATGCTATGCATGTGCTCACGTTCTATTCGTCTTTGCGCATGCATGCTCAATTGCTCGTACAGCGCTTGCGCAACTGAAGCGACCAATAGAATGTGGGCATACTTGCTTCCTCACCGCACAAAAAAAAACTTTTTTTATACCTCTATACTCGATGTGACCTATAACTCATAGACATGGTGTAAAATTATGATTCGATTGTAGATACCTACCTATAAATGCGAAAGTGTGTTTGTCTGTTTGTTATCTCTTCACGGCTTAACCACTGAAGCGATTTCGACGAAAATGGGCAAAGAGATTTCTTAAAGCCCGATAAAGGAGATATATTACTTTTTGTCCCGGGAAACTGTTCTTAAGGGAGAGAATTCAAGCCATGTATCCACACTACTGTGAATACCTATAGTGTTGGAAAGACAGGAGCTCATGAAATTAATGATGCGTTCCATGTCTCCATAGTTACGCATCATGTATTTGTGTATTTTGGAAAACAGATTATTGCATTTTTAACTGTCAAAACAGGCATTAAAATCATAGCACCCGGGTCCCGAGCGAAGTCGGTCGGGGCCGCTAGTATAGTAGATCCATTTAGAGAAAACTTAACCGCCTCATGCGCAGAAACCAGAATTGTTTCGGATTGGTCCATTTGAAGGGGTGCGGTGTACTTAAGTTGTCATTGCGAATTCACTGTTTAGGTTATATTACCTACATGCTGTTAAAAATCAAGTATTGAATTGTGTTTGAAGTGCATTATCATTTATCAAAGATGTATGATTATTAACATTTTAATTCCTTTGTCTTATTGATCTGTTTTGAGTACGCCATTGACTACTTCTCACACTAGTTTTTGTGCGCAGGTTTCCGTTAGATTTGGTTTTCTCTAAATGTATGTACTCTACCTATATGATAATTCTGTGTTTACGCATCGTGTGAGCGCAAATATAAAGGTATAAAGCATTCGCTTGTTGAGTCATTGCCATTCACAGATTCTCCGCCCAATCGTTTATTGTCAGTCAAGACCTAGTTTTCGCAACACAACAGATCCTATATCGATTACAATGTACCTATACGTTCAATCCGTTCATTCACAATTTATCAACCAACTGAAAAACATACTACATTCATACTGGATTTCCGAAAACGCTATCAAATAATTTAGTTTAACTCTCCAGTAAACACGTGGATTATCCAGTACTCCATTTTTACGACAGTCTAGGAATAAAACCATGAGGAGCCCGAAGGTGCGGCTGTTCGCACGGTGTCTTGGAATAATTCACTGGATCTTCACCCCGTGTACGTTTTTTGGGGAACTCCCCCTCTGCACCACCCCCATTTTAAACCCGCAAGAAACGCTATCGCACCAACGACCCCCCCTTCCGCGAGAAACTCTCCCCTGCGAGAAACTTTGCCCTTCGCGAGGGTTTGTCTAAAAAATCAAAACCAAAAGTGCGCACTTTGCTAAGTTTGATTGTATGATAAAAAATATATAAATAGGCAATATAAAAAATGAATAGAAAAATATATAAATAGGTAAATATCAAGTAGAATATGGAATAGTTGTAAAAAACAAAAAAACATTTATGGTTCCGACCGGCACCGAACCAGCGACCTTCCGGGTACGAAGCAGATGCGTTAACAGTGACAAGCTCGCGGGTTCGATCAGCGGCCGACATCATAATTTTTTTTACATCTATTCCATATTCCACTTGATATTTATTTATTTATTTACCTATTTCTTTGTTTATTTATTTTTATATTTTTTTTAATTTTTAATTTTCTTAAAATTATTTTTTAATCTTTTTTTATTTTTATCATACAGTGGAAACCTTAGCGGGATGCGCACTTTTGGTTTTGCCTACTATTTTTACACTCTTTAATTATTTCAGTTCTAAATAGATATACAGGGTGTCCTCAAAGACACTAAACACACGCCTACCACATGTTCCTGAGACCAAAATAAGCCGATTTAAGCAAACTTACCTACTTGCAAAATTTCTTAGTTTGGGCGCTATACGGCCCTGAAGTTACAATTTTGAAATGGTTTTTTTGTTATAAATTTAAAACGGGTTGTGCGATTTTGCTAAAATTTGGCACGTTGACATAGTTTTATGGAACAAAAAAACCCATATCAAAATTATGATTAATATTAATCCATAGGCGTAGAACTCGGGTTTTTTAATATTTGAACGTTTCAAATTTCTACGCCAATGGAAGAAAGGGGGTTTAAGTATAAAATTTAGATTCAGTAACTTATTTGCTACAAAAAAGCTACTCTTAATAAGACTCGATTACTCTCATGGTTTTTGAGAAATTTGTATTTTAATAATAATAATAATAATAATAATCAATAATAATACGTTGATAATAGTAAGTTGATCAATAAACAAATAAGATGGCCATGCTTTTTTCTAAGAATAAAACTGGAGATAATGAAGAAGTTATGCACAGAGTAATTTAATTTTCTTCGTCGTATAAATCTTTGTATGCGTCAAAATGGTGGACACTTTGACCAATTTTTATGACATATTTATTTATTTCTATTCATGTTTTAGTAGCTTTACTTCATTTTGTAAAAATTACTGCGAATTATTAAAATACAAATTTCTCAAAAACCATGAGAGTAATCGAATCTTATTAAGAGTAGCTTTTTTGTAGCAAATAAGATACTGAATCTAAATTTTATACTTAAACCCCTTTTCTTCCATTGGCGTAGAAATTTGAAACGTTCAAATATTAATAAACCCGAGTTCTACGCCTATGGATTAATATTAATCATAATTTTGATATGGGTTTTTTTGTTCCATAAAACTATATCAACGTGCCAAATTTTAGCAAAATCGTACAAGCCGTTTTAAATTTATAACAAAAAAACGATTTCAAAATTGTAACTTCAGGGCCGTATAGCGCCCAAACTAAGAAATTTTGTAAGAAGGCAAGTTTGCTTAAATCGGCTTATTTTGGTCTCAGGAACATGTGGTATGCGTGTGTTTAGTGTCTTTGAGGACACCCTGTATATTAATATCATATTATGTCTAAATGGTAATATTTGTTGCATCCGTTTTTTGGTTGACATTAGTAATGTTGTTATTATGTATATTAACATAAGTTTTTAATTAATGGACATTTATTAAAATGACCTCGCATTTGTTTATCTACGATTTCTCGACTAATTATAGTTTGACATTAACATTTATATTATTTATACGCACATTACATAGGATGGAACTGGAAGATTGTTATTAAATGAGAAGCATCCGTTAGATTTTATCATATCGAAAAAACTAGACTTTACCCGCGGTTTCGCTCACGTTAAAGTCATTTTTTATACGTCTTAAAAACCTGTATAGGTATATGCGTATCACATGAATCTTACTTACTTTCTTGTATCCTC
This sequence comes from Mongoloraphidia duomilia, assembly GCA_039654895.1. NCBI lineage: Eukaryota > Metazoa > Arthropoda > Insecta > Raphidioptera > Raphidiidae > Mongoloraphidia > Mongoloraphidia duomilia. The sequence continues at coordinate 39,962,566 of CM077516.1, read as the reverse complement.
ATAACTCGCATTGTAGAACAAAAAAATATGTACATACCTACCACATTTTCAGCTACACCTATATACAGTGTGTCCACAGACTCATCCTCAACATGGGGATCTCCGTTGTTATGGGAGATAGAGATTTGGTTAAATGAGACAAAATGTGCAGAATCTCCAGTACTACTACCCTGCTTAGTCAAACTTTCCATATTTTGCTAGGTTCGCGACAGACAGTTGAAAAACGGAATTTACCCGTTTTCGTTTTTTGTTTATAACTCACCTATTATGTAAGTTAGAAAAAAAATATTGTCACTTTCTTAAGGCCCTTTTTTATGAAGATTTGAAATCTCTTTTCATATTTTTATTTACTTTTATAGTTTTAGAGATACTTGTATTAACTTTGTTTTTTTAAATACACGTCAAAGATGGCCATGACACCATTCGAAAGAGATTTTTTTTCTCTTTAATTTGATATCAGGGTTGATGGATTTATTTTCAAAAATAACAGAGTTATACGTAAAACACTGATTTTTAATAGTAGGCTATACTAAATTAATTAATAAAACAACAGAAGGCTTAGCAAACAGTTGAAATTCGCGTTGGCTTAGTAAACGGCTGTTTTGTTTTAGCTGTCGAAGTGTAGTTTGTTGCTAATTTGTCAGTTTACTAGGTGATTTATTAAATTTACTTTTGTTATCATGGAACCATTTTGTAACAATGAAAAATTTGATATGTTATCTTGTTACATTCTATGTCACAAAAAATCGACCAGTGCTGCAGAAATGTACTTCGATCAGTATCCAGAACGAAGACAATCTCATTCGTCTATTTACAGAAACTTACGAGTAAATTTAATAAACTATGGATCATTTAAAAAGCCGTTTACTAAGTCAACGCGAATAAGTGAAGAAAACAAAACTACTGTTTTACGATCAATTGGGTTTCTAAATGATTTTTTTTTTTTACTTAAATGGAAGGACCACATACAAGTTTTATAGCAAAACTGTTTTTATTTAATTTTTTTGCTTACTAATTAAAAAGTTATATTTAAATAAAAATTAATTTTTAAACTCAATTCCGATAACGCGCCGAAAGAATCCGAACGCGTGTGACGTCATTATGTTATCTATGGTCTTTGTATCCATGGTTACCAAGTTAAAAATTTATTATTTTTGATAGTATGTGTAATACATATACACAAATACCAACAAATGCAGACACATTTTAACATAACGACGTCACAAACATTCCTGGCGCGTTTTGAAGTCACGTGATATTTTTTAAATTTTTATACATTTTAATTAATTTTTAGTAATTTATCTATAGCTTTAAAAAATTTTTTCTTTTCGATTTTCAATATTATTTATGTTAAATTATTAGAAAAAATTAAAAAATTAATAATTTTTTTTAAACTTAAATACCTAATTGTTGAAAATCGCTTATTTTTCAGTTACAAAATGCTTCCATGATAACAAAAGTAAATTTAATAAATCACTTAGTAAACTGACAAATTAGCAACAAACTACACTTCGACAGCTAAAACAAAACAGCCGTTTACTAAGCCAACGCGAATTTCAACTGTTTTCTAAGCCTTCTGTTGTTTTATCAATTAACTTAGCATAGCCTACTATTAAAAATCAGTGTTTTACGTATAACTCTGTTATTTTTGAAAATAAATTCATCAACCCTCATATCAAATTAAAGAGAAAAAAAATCTCTTTCGAATGGTGTCATGGCCATCTTTGACGTGTATTTAAAAAAACAAAGTTAATACAAGTATCTCTAAAACTATAAAAGTAAATAAAAATATGAAATGAGATTTGAAATCGTCATAAAAAAGGGTCTTAAGAAAGTGAACATATTTTTTTCTAACTTACTTAATAAGCGAGTTATAAACAAAAAACAAAAATGGGTAAATCTCGTTTTTCAACTGTCTGTCGCGAACCAAGTAAAATATGGAAAGTTTGACTACGCAGGGTAGTAGTACTGGAGATTCTGCACATTTTGTCTCATTTAACCAAATCTCTATCTCCCATAACAACGGAGATCCCCATGTTGAGGATGAGTCTGTGGACACACTGTATAGGGTTGCCAGGTCCAAAAATAGAAAAGCCGGACTCGATGTTATATTTAGCCGGACATTTTGCCCTAAAACCTGGACTATCTATTTTAAACAGAAATAGTCAATCGTTTATTAATAATCGTCAATCGTTTATTAATAATCGTTTATTAATAATTACAGTTTCGAGATCAACCTTAAACGTGCTTAAAGTAAAATAAGCGGTCAAGTGCATGTGGAGCGCGCGCTACGAGAGTTCCGTACCGTTACAACAATTAAATTAGGTAGACATATTCTGTGAAAATTTCAACCGGCTACATGTTACGGTTTCAAAGATACAGCCTTTTAAAGGTTTTTCCGTTTTTTGTGTGGAGACCCCCTTAATTTTTACTTTTTGTAATTTTCGGATTTTTACCTTTACTTGTGCTGCGAGACCTTGCTTCTTGCCAAATTTCATGTTTCTAGGTCAACGGGAAGTACCCTATAGGTTTTAGATGAGTGACTTTACGAATATCAAAATAGGTATAGGATCCCCTTTAATATTTACTTTTTGTGATTTTGGGATTTTTCCCTTTACTTGTGCTGCGAGACCTTGCTTCTTTCCAAATTTAATGATTCTAGATCAACGGGAAGTACCCTATAGGTTTTTGATGAGTGATTAATTGTGAATATCAAAATAGGTATAGGACCCCTTTTAATATTTACTTTTTGCGATTTTCGGATTTTTCCCTTTACTTGTGCCGCGAGGCCTTGCTTCTTACCAAATTTCATGATTCTAGGTCAACTGGAAGTACCCTATAGATTTTTGATGAGTGATTTTGCGAATATCAAAATAGGTATAGGACCCCCTTTAATTTTTACTTTTTTTGATTTTCGGATTTCTCCCCTTACTTGTGCTGCGAGACCTTGCTTTTTGCCAAATTTCATGATTCTAGGTCAACGGGAAGTACCCTATAGGTTTTTGATGAGATGACAAAATGGCCATATTTTTTGATTGCGTTGACCTAGAAGCTTAAATTCTGTACACCTTTAAGGGATCGTACACCTTAGTATTTCGTATAAATTTCAACTTGATATCTTTATCCGTTCCTGAGAAAATGGGTCTTGACTAACGGACACCCAGCCAGCCAACCAGCCAACCAGCCAGCCAGCCAACCAGCCAACCAGCCAGCCGGACAAACGAGTGATCCTATAATGGTTCCGTTTTTTCTTATTGAGAAACAGAACCCTAAAAAACAAACAATCAGTAAACAGAATTTATGTCTCCTTATTCCTCCTTATATACTTATTCCTCGTGCTTACGTCATTAGCTTGGAATGAGCCTTAGTTGTGCGTTCTCTACTTCATCACTAAAAAGCCTAACAAAAATCGGACAGGCCGAACTTGTATATATTTGGTCGGCCACGATCGTAAAAAATCGGACATGTCTAACTAAATCCGGACACCTGGCAACCCTAGCTACACCCAAGAAGTGTTTTGAGTAGTTCTTAACTTTATCCGCCATTTTGTTTCAAAATGACGGCCATTAAAATGTTAAAAAAACTCATAACTTCGGTTCTAGGCATCGTAGAACAGTGAAACAGGTACCGAATTGCTTAGTTACCTTTGGGAAGCGTTCTTAGAAAGATTGCAATCTGGAAAAAAATCCCCAAAAATTTCAAAAAACTGAAAAACGCCTGTTTGTATTATACTTCTACACAAATGTTATGGACCATGTGATGAATTGGTCATTGTTCATAATGCTCGGGTCAATATGAAAACTTTACAAACTTTATCTTTTAGAAAACACAAGGATAATATTTAACTGTTGATAATATTTCTTTCGTGATAATATTTAATTGTAACTAATGTAAATCTGAAAATGATAAAATAAAAATATTTAAAAAAGTACGACTTCAAAAAATGTCTCTGAATAGAATAAAATAATTTTGTACAATCACCTTCCCTAACCTACATTTAATTTATTAGAAGTCGGCATTATCGCTTTTATATAGTCATAGTACCTAATTCATTCACACCGACTTCTAATTAAATGTAGGTTATGGAAGGTGATTGCACGCAATTATTTTATTCTTTTCAGACATTTTTTGAAGTCGTATCAATTTTTTTAAAAGTTATTTTTTACTCCTGCTTAGTGCTGTTAATAGTAGAATATCGATTACACCGGACTAAGGCGTATGCAGAATTTTGTTTGGGGGGGAGTGGGGGTTCAAGATAATAATAGACATTGGACATCTGGTTCTATAAGTGCAATTCGGGAAATTGCAGATAGTGTTGCCGTCAAGACAAAACTTTACAAAGTCTAAGTCTTGATAAAAAAACTCTTGTCTTGTCTTGTCTAATATCAAGACTCTAGATAATTTTCAAGAGTCTTGATTACTTTAAATGCGCGCGCATCCTGGATTTTGTGGTGTTAGGACGATCAGATACATGCGACTAAAGATAAGGTAGGGTTTCCAAGCTGCGACAGAAGCAGTGAGCACCTTCAATTTTACAGAAACTTCCTACCTAACTAATAAGTACCCTCTAGTGATTATGAGAATAAAAAATATATTTTTTTAACCGACTTCAATAAAAAGGGAAGTTCTGTTTTTCCCTAGTATGTAGGTATGTATGTGTATGTGCGCGATGTACACGACCGATTTTTATAATTCTTTTTTTAATTTAATAGGGCATACATTGGGGATGTTTTTATATAAATTTTACTTACATCGGTTCAGTAGTTCGAATGATTTTAATAAAAAGTGAGTAGCATAGCGTAACACTGTAAGGTAAATGTTAGTTTTGACACAGCGAAGTCGATTAAAAACGTGCAAACTACGTATTGTAAAGGCACTAAAAATAAAATAGAACCTCCTTCAAACTAGTCACTAAAAAAAGAGGAAAATAATATAATTTTGATGTCGGCGCCGATTTCATAAAAAGAAAGTAGATAGCTATATAAAAAGTTTTAGCAATTAAATTGGCGCCGATCTCAAAATTTTATTATTTTCCTTTTTTTAGTGACTTTTTTGAAGGAGGTTTTATTTTTTTATTTATTTTTATAATCTACCACTACTTTATCAAGACTCTTGAAAATTGTCTAGAGTTTTGGCAAGAGTCTTGTCTAGATAAAGAAATTTCTAGACAAGACAAGACAAGAGTCTTGAAAATCTTGATCTTGACGGCAACACTAATTGCAGACGACAAAGTTCCATAACGGGAAATAAAAGGGCTTTGTATGAAGTAAGCTTCATGAATTATTCAATTATTCCAAATCCCAGGGGGGCAACTGCCCTCCCCTGATCCCTTTGCGTACGCCCATGATTATACCTGCAAGTGTTCACGCGCGGAAACATTCCATTGTTTTGTCTTTTGAGTTAGAAATTGGAAACTTTGGAGGGTTGGATAATAAATTTGGAGGACACAACCTGACATAGGTGTCGAAATGTTGCGCAGCTCTCTGCCTCCCCCAACACACACAGCTTTGTTATTTTAAATAGCACACCATATTTTTTCGACGAATTCCAAAAAAATTATCCCATTTTGAGCATTTTGCTTATAACTAAATATCAGCCTAAAACGAATGGTTTCTGAACTATCTGAGGTCAAAGTTAGAGTAGATATATGTTTTTCAAAAAAAATATTTGTGAGGAAAATCAGATTTGTGAACCGGATCCAAAGATCCGGATCACTTTTCATCGATATAATTTATTGATCGTTTTGGAATAAGTACTTCTACGTGCTTATATTTAGTATATAATTGAATTGACATTTAAGATATTGGGAAATATATATAATATACATTGACACCTGAACGGTTTTATATATCTACTCGATATCTACTTTAAGCATTACATAAGCTGTACAGTAGGTAATACTTATATGTACAACAATGAACTATCAGGGGTCAACGCTGTTACAAGGCAAACACCCATATTAGCGTTCTCCATATAGATAAATATTATCTACAATAATTAATTTTTCCAGGTATCCTTTAAACATTAATAGGTACTAAGATAAGTACATAATAGTATAATTGTGTAACTAGTATGCTAAATACATCTTTATGCGTCAGGCGCAAAAAGATTTAGCACACGCGTTGCACACTATACTTTATTCAAAACACGCAAGGTTTTAGACTTTATCTGAATTAATGTCAAACGCCTTAGATTAACTGACAGCAGTACCTACATCTCATAATAAAAACATTGACCTTGATATAATATTTATTTACTTCGTTTCTACAGTAACAATATTTCATTATAGCGTCGAAAAGAGGTACATAATGGTTCATCATGTAATAGGTTTTGCCAATGTTTTTCATTATAGCATCGAAAAGCGTTTCATAATGGATCATGACGTTACACCAGTCGATAAACGGCCATTTAAAATTCGCCTTATACAGACACGACAAAACACTAAAAGCGTGCATGTGTTGAATAAAAATACCGACTTAAAAAAAGGAGTCGGAGTTTTTTAAGAAAACTAGAGATGCGTCTTAGCGGCCTTTTTACTTATTAAATAGTAGATTGTGTATCTATAAGGGCGTAATAAAGACGATTTTGACCGGTGTGACGTTTGTTAAACGAGCGATAGCGAGTTTAACAAATACACGAGTCAAAATCGCACTGCGTCCTAGATATACCTATAGTACACATTGTTTTTTTGTACTATACCCTATAAAATAGCCGATTTTGTCTTCATTTCCAGTAATTTCAAGATTTAAACACTATTTTTTTAATTTTTCAAGACTAATTGACATTTCACTTGTGTAGCAAATTTAACTTCAATGAAACGTAGACTACTGTAAACGTTATGTTTAATAATTGTACCTCTATTATAAGGCTAAAGCCGCCGTCACACGCCACGGCTCGGTGGGTATCTTTTGTCGTGTCATCTGTATTGTATACCTACTGTTCACAACTTCGCAGATTAAATCCCAGGTAGGTAGAACGATATGAAATATTATTATTACTATAATAATAGTTTTTTTATACGGCTGTAGTATGCCATTCAAAGATTTTTTCGTTGGAGAGCAGCCAATTATATAATTTTTTCGAAACATATAGGAAAAAATCATTTTACCAACCAGTGGTCACAGTCAGGATTCTAACCTGAACCTTTCATGTTGGGCTCTCGCTGGTTCGAGGATTCACTTCATATTATAGCTATTGAATTAGCAGATATGAATTGACACTCGCATGTAGTGAAAATCTATTGATTCTGAAGCATATAAGGAGAATATTAATTTAACAATCATGTCACAGTTGAGTATTGTAAGCTCATTCCGACGCGAAATTGGAAAGGTTCAGGTTAGAATCCTGACTGTGACCACTGGTTGGTAAAATGATTTTTTCCTATATGTTTCGAAACAATTATATAATTGGCTGCTCTCCAACGAAAAAATCTTTCAACTATTATTACTATTAAAATATTGAATTTTACTTTAGCGCCCGGATCGTTCAGCGGCCTGAAATCGGTCATTTTACGACCGATTTATATTCATGAAAAGCAGCTATTTAATGGAGGGTATAGGACAAAAATATAATTATTAGTATTGATTCTAAGGTATACGACAGTGTCTTTGTGTCCTACAGCAAATTTTTTTTTTAATCGAACAAACAGAAAATCAGACAATGTGTTTTGGTATATTCATCAATATAACAACTGAACAAAAAACCTTTATAACCCTTTAGCGTTATAATTAAAAGTTTTAATTTGATGGTGAAAACAAAAAAACATCATTAATACGTGAGAAGAATATTATTATATTGATTTCAAAGAAAAATGTGCAACTAAACTTGTCAATGAAACCGTACAACACATAAATTCTGATCGAATGATTCGATTTTATGTTATACAATCACCGTGCATTTCAACGAGTGCCTTGATCTAATTTTTTTTGTTTTTCCGATTTTATACGTGAAGTCAGGTTGTATGATGTGACAGATATAATTATTACCCTGCAGCATAACATGCAGACTCATAGACTTACCGGTTGTCGGTTGCTTATTATAGTTTGTACGTTGACGAAAGGTCATTGCGTAATTACCATTATTACAAATCTAAAGCAAATCACAATAGGGCTTGAAAATAGCCGAGCTCATAGAGATATCATTTAATGTCCGATCGAAAGTGTGTATTTATTTAGTCATCATTAGGTTATCACGACAAAAAGAACAGTTACATACCTTTATTCAGTGTCAACTGTCAATCGACAACTCAACAATCACACAGCGACATGAAGTGACATCTGAGTTCTGATGTTGAGGTGAAGTGCCGAACTGTGGGGGATTCCCCAAACGGCAGGGAATTTTTGGTGCGTGAAAATGCGGGATTTTCGAATAATAGGGTATATGCATGAAAATTGTTTTCTCACAACGCCGTTATTGAAAATTCGACTTTCAGTACCTGTTTAGCTGGGCAAAACTGAAAGTTTCAAAACAATAATTGGAAATAAATGAATCCTCACAAGATATAAACTTAAGTAAGCAAATATATAACAATTTATTTACCACTGCTACATGTTTCGACATAGATATGTCATCTTCAGGCAGAATCTTTTTCACCTAATTAGTCATTTAGCTTTGAAGTTGCAAATAAGGTCCAATTGCCATAAATTTAATGAAAAACGATCAATAAATAACGATCAAGAAGTATGGAAGTATATTCATCATGAAAGTTTCAACTCTAGGAATGAAAATTTTTAGTTGTCGGTTTTCTCTGTTTTTTAACGTTGTTAAGAGAGAGATAGAGCGATTTAATATTTGAAAACTTCAAAATAACAAACATAACCCCATATAAATTTCACATGGATCTGACAGATCTAATATTTTTGCGGCTTTTTTGCGCGCCCAAATTGCAGATAGGTACCTCAAATCGAATTTTCAATAGAGTTGTGAAATATTAATTGCATTTACTCGGAACGAAACACAGCTAATGCAATGCGTGTGAATAATTTTAAACGCATCCACCTGATTATTATCCAATATTTAATGTAACACACTCACCAAAAGTTTCTTGATTTTTGTTTTATTTTTTGTGGGAAAATTATGCAGAATGGTTCATTAAAATTCCCTGAATTTAGGGAATGCTGGAAACGGTTGTGAATACTTTCGAACACCGTCGTTGGGAGTTGCTCGATAAGTTTTGGGTGACGTACATTTTTGAAGACATGTTAAGTATGTCTGTGACGAGCTTTAGAAAGATTTTCTGACCTTTTACAATATATTGACATTAAAATGATCAAATTATTTATGATTGATACAAATACAGACATCGAAAATGTCATTATAAATAAAGATATAAATATTCGAAATTTCAGACTATTATAGTTAATTTGCATTAAAATAAAAAAAAATCTATTTTCGTCTATCTTTTTTCGTAACGCCTTTCATTTGTTTTTTTTTGCCCCGTAGTTACGTCAAAAGAGCATTTCTTAATCGTGATTAAAGAGATCAAAATTTCGTGCAATCTTAGTGACCCAATACTGTTTGACATTTCCTAGAGACTGTTATGTGCAGTCAATCAGCTACCAAATGGTTGCAGCTTAACATGCAAATTTATTCACATTATTGTAACACTAGACTTCCTACATGATTATATATTCTGATATAGTATTCGAATGAGTAATCGACAATAGTAAGAAGTAACCAGTGTTCATGTAAAAAAAAATTGATTAATATATGTCGCAAGTATTATAAAAATAGGTTCAGCCGTTATGTTGACCGATCAAATTACGATCACGTAAATACAGCAAATTTTTGCAAAAAAAACTTTTTTTCTATTTTGTAACGTTTAAAACCGTTCGATAATCAATATTTTAGAAGATAATTAAAATCTTTAAAATAAATAAAATTGGGAAATTGTGAACCGGATTCCTGGAAGGTATATTACAATTAATTTAAAGGCGTGACGTCTGATACGATGTTAGTATGAATAAATTAAATTTTAAAAATGATTTATAATTTGATACATTATAATATTAACCCTTCATGGTTAAGTTGACTCTAAAAAAATATTTAGAATGTATACTTCTTTATAACTTGTGTAATGTGTATCTTTAGATAAATCATCCGACTCTAAAATAGTTTAGACTTTAGAGCAATCCTTAATACTAATATAAAGATAGAAGGAAAAGCTCGGTGGCACAGGGTGACAGGATCATAATTGCAATACTGATATTTAAAATAATTGCATTTATTTACTGAATTTCGGCATTCTTTGTGTCATCTTCAGATTATTATCAGTATATAATTTGAAGAAGAGTGCCAAAACGTCAGTAAATAAATGCAATTATCAGCGTCGTAGCTAGGGTCTGGCAACCGGGATCCGCGCCAGGGGCGCTAACCCCGAGAGGGCGCGATCAGCGATGCGAATATGATTATTTTCAAGCAAAGAGCGCGAAATCAGAATGTTGCCAGGGGAGCCGATGATCCTAGCTACGACGCTAATTATTTTAAATATTAGTATTGCAATTGTTGACCCTGTGCCTTCAGTGGTCACGTATAACACCTATTACTATTTTTGAGAAAATTGAAACGTTCATAGCTTCTAAACAAAATGAAATACGACCCTGCGCGTTAAATCATTTGGTTGATATCTTAAAACAATATATAATTTTCTCAATTACTTGGAAAATGCATAATCTTGATGTTGAAAAAAAATTGCCTGAAGAGTCACGGTTGCATTCCACGACACGGATTTTACACCTCCTTGGAGTCAATCCTACCGGTGCCCAGGCTGGCGATAATAAACGCACCTGGTGATGGGTTAAAGAACGCATAATTTCAAGTTACATGAATAATAATGAGATAGAAATAATACATAATAAATTATGTTAGTATTTAAGTACTGCACAATACGTGGTGATATCGGATCAGACATTGTGTTACCGAAACGTGCACGTGATCTTTGTTACTTACGTGATTGCATAACTTATTACGCGACCTTTCATTGCGTGGGCAATTGGTTTGAACTTTATATGAAACTTAATTTTAATACAATATGACAGGCAAAGGCGTTTCATGTAATTTTAACCTTGTTTATCGTAATAAATTCATATAACCAGTTTCATTTCAAAATTATTCTAACTTTAGGCATAGGAGGCACATTTCAGAAGGTTGAGAAATTTGGACTATTGAATCGTAAATTTGATATACTGATGGAAGCTCAGTTTCAGTTATTAAGTTCTTAGGAGGATCACAAAAGTTTAAATTTCTTGGTTTCGGTTTTGAAGATCAATTAGGAAATTTGAAATATCGAAGCCTGAATTTGTTATAGGTATTGGTAGTAAACAATGTTGTGTCGACAATGTAGAGTATTATGTTGACTCAAAATGACACAACATAACACCCCCCTTCGCATGGGAAAATTACAAATGAAAGTGGCCAGTTTTCAAAACTAACTGCAAAACCCACAGGAAGGAACCAAAGAGTAGATGTATAGTTTATTACGCATTAGTAAATACATACTAGTGTTTGTTATGATAAAAAAAATTAATATATCATGGTGATCTTTGTCTGAGAACCATAGATGGACAGCTAGGCACGTTGTAGAAGGCGTGACAAAAGCAGGAGTCCACTAATGAAGTTCGTGAAGACGTAATATCAATGAAGTAAAATAAGTCTACGAATTGATGAAAAATAATGGTAAATAATAATTAAATCAGCTGAACATCATTCTGCTTTGAGCTTGCGTAAAAAAAAAATTGTTGAACATAATTCTGCTGAAAAGACAAAAAGTATCAATTCGATGCAGATGATCAAACACAGGGAGAACAGGTAATATCCTGGAAGACTAGTAATGACATTCAGTTTTGAATGTTCAACATTGTTAGGATGACCACAATTTTTGTTTTTAAAGGTTAAGAAATTTACTTGAGTATTCGATACCGGAAAGGGTAATCTTCATCTCAAATCCTTTCCACTCGATTAAAAACGGCTAAGACTCTCCCGACGTTATTTTTAAAGCTAAAGGGTTCGGGTAAACGCCAAATGAAAGACCAAGAATCACTATACGGATCCTTAATGCGAAAATTTGAAAAAAAACATTTCCTGGAAAAATTAATAACTTTTTAAAAATTACGTAATCTTTCACACGTAGCTAAGACTTTTTTCAAAAAAAAGGGGATCTGTAGTGCGATTCTTGGTCCTTCATTTGGCGGATACCCGAACCATTTAGTTTTTAAAATAGCGCCGGGAGAGCCATTATTGTTATTATAGGCGAGGGAAAAGGATTTGAGATGAAGAGTGCAGGCGGTAACTTCCGGTATCGAACACTCTTTAAGTCGTAATCTAGTGTTAAAAACAAAACTTAAATTTTTGCGATTGTTCACGTTGTTCACGTACCTACAACTAAGAGCGATGACACACACAGCGGTTTGTCAGCGATTTGTGCCGACACGTTCACAATAACTTCTGCATAAATGCATCGATTTTAATTTTTAGTGTATTTGCCATATGGCACATACACTATTGGTGTCGGTCGGATGGCGGGACCTAGAGGTCGGATCAAAATTTCTCGACGTTTCATAGCCTCCTGAACACTTTGGCACCATTTTTGAAAATGTTTATATATATGTATATGTATATATATATATATATATATATATATTATAGGGGGCTAATTTTAGTCGTAGCATAAAGTATCTCAGAATATTATCAAGTATCTAGCCCAGTGGGATAGATATGGTACTACAATATATCCCGAAAATATTAAAGGATCAAATCTAATATTCTATGAACATTTTACATTTCTGAATGTCGACCACTTTGAGTAGTACTGGGTAAATTTTAGATATTTACGTCAGAATTAAAATGATTAATGTTGCGTCGATTGTATTCCTGTAGGATGTCTGGCACTACATTGGGAATTTTCCAGAATTTTTTTAATCTTATTACGAATTAAGTTTGAATTCCACGTCGCCAATCTCGCGATTTTAAAGTGTTTATGTCTTTAGTCCTATGCTATGTATTTTCTTTTCAGGTTCAGGAATTTCTGTACAGGCCCGGATTAAGTGTGAAATAATTGTTAAAGATTAATTATGTGAATTTCGTTATCGTTCCGTATCGCTTCATTATTTATGAAGATTTTATGTTAAGAATTTCGCTATCGTTAGGTTATCGTTTCACTATCGCTCGCTAACGTCACGCTACGTTTTGCGATTGCATAAGTAGGTTGTTGTGAGGCTTCGAGGCCTATTGAATTAAGATTTTTGTCTCGATTGTTGGAAGTTCCGTGAGGCCTGTGATTACAGTGCCACTTTTATTTTTTGGTATCTCGAATACTGTGTGTCCCGATATTGTGTTCGGAATCTATTGTTTTGTTAGTATTTTATGTTAAGTTATCGTGTGGTTTTGGCCTTTGAAATCACCTCTGATTTTTTTCTGTTTATCTTGCTAAGAAAGTAACAGCGTTAGGCCTGGGATTTAATATAACTGTGATTGTGATTCTGGACTCTGTTCACGAATATTTTTCGGATCTCTTTTTTCCAACGTGGTTATCCTTTTCGAATTATCCCTAACTGTGACCACTCTCGCGTCTCAGCTTGGACGACCTGAGACTTACGCAGTGTGGCCCTATAAGTTCTGGTGCCCTTCGATCTCTCGGTCGGTATCTGGCCCACTAAGTAATTTTCCAACGAGGTCCGTCTCTGGTTAGGTGATACGGAGTGTAGAGGTGACTTTAAATTTAAACTAAATTATTTTGACGCACGATTTATTTTGTGCGTTCAAATTTTTGTGTTGTCCTAAGTGTCGAGTGGTAGGTGGTTGGGTTTTTTATTGTCCATTAAGGGCTTTTCCTGTAGTTGAGTTTAGAGGCTGCTTCCCAAAACAAGGGCGATCTTATAGCTAGATAATAATTTTTGTTCTCCGACCCATGACCCCGCGCCGTCGGTAGCTAGCCGCGCAACCGATTAAATTCGGGTCTTTTGGAGCAAAAGCCCTTGCTATAAATTAGCGTCCAAACGAGGGGCGATTCCTATAATATATATATATATATATATATATATATATATATATATATATATATATATATATATATATATATATATATATATATATATATATATATATTTGTGTGTGTGTGTGTGTGTGCGGGCAATAACTTTCGAAAGAGTTAATTGATTTTAACGAAATTTGGTAGGCACGTTGGAATCCATCACCGCACGAAGCCTATTTAAAATGGGCCCGATCGGACCATTTTAAGGGTTGTATTTAGGGGTTCCAAAAAGTTTTTGGGCCCAAAAATCCCGAAAAAATTATCAGAATTGTTTCAAAATTGAAATTTAACTCTTTAATAGAGATTAAAATGTGCTGCTAAAATTTTAATAAAATCGGCCGGACAGGACCGGACTTTCAAATTTTATGAAAACACTAGTTTGTTGATACGGATTTACTTATGGAAGGGTGTATTTAATATGGTGCAGTTGTTGTACTGATAAAATCCATGTCTAATATTGAAATTTAGAAAAAATTAATTATTTTAAGGGATGTATTAAGGGGTTAAGTTTTTTATTTTGTCAAAAAACAAACTTATGTTCACATAATAATGCCACAATGCCTGTATTAACAAATACACTATATTGTCGGCAGGGTTTGGCACTGCGACCCGAGTTTTTTTAAATGTTTATCTCAGTAGAATTGGTAGATGCCTATTGATTTCGGTGCCGATCGGATCGCAGTCGCTTTGGAAATATACGCAATTATTTTCGAAAAATTTACTTATGATTCTCTATAGTTACTGATTTTTTTTGTATTATTTTTTGTATTATTTGTATTCGGTCTAAAGTTTCATCTGCTTTCAAATTCGTTTTTCTATATTATAGACGAAATCACGTGCTGGCGTCTATAGATTACTTTATAAATAACTGTAAATAGACATCGACGTAGAGAACTGGCTATTCTACTACTACGTAAAGTTCAGGAAAGACAGGGCGATAACGTTGGTGCGTATGTTTTTTATAGTCTTGTCTGACGTTTTTTAGGGTACTAAGCCTACGCCGTCTGCCCGTCTGTCTGTCCTACCTTTAAGAGGCTGTATCTTTTGAACTGTAATAGGTAGCCGGTTGAAATTTTTACAGAATATGTGTTATTATGGCGGATATCCTAATAAATAATAAAAAAAACAAAAGTGAAAATTAAGGTGGGTCCCCATACAAAAAACGTAAAAACTTTTAACAGGCTGTATCAATTGAACTGTAACAGGTATCCGGTTGAAATTTTCACAGAATATGTGTTATTATGGCGGATATCCTAATAAATAATAAAAAAAACAAAAAGTAAAAATTAAGGGGGGTCTCAATGCAAAAAAACGGAAACATTTTTAAAAGGCGGTATCGATTGAACTGTAACAGATAGCCGGTTGAAATTTTCACAGAATATGTGTTATAACGACGGATATCCTAACAAATAATAAAAAACAAAAAGTAAAAATTAAGGGTGGTCCCCATACAAAAAACAGAAATTTAGGCCTATATTAGATCTGTATTATTGTACGGAACCCTCGATACGCGAGTCCGACACGCAATTGACCGGTTTTTTTCTCGACTATTTACCATCTATGTATATTGAGATGGAATATGCACCAACTTTATCTTCCTTTCTTTTCGTACCATTCGGCGCGCGCAGTCCAGATTAGCAGTCCAGTTTTCTATGTCGATGCAAATAGACATGGTAAAAATGTTGGAATTTCGGAACAAATATTGTGTAACAGAGAATCAGATAAATTAACATGTAAAGTCTTGGCCCACGCATTCATAATTTAACGAGGTGCCACTGACTGTTCATTTTAACAATAAGAAAACATTAAATAGTGGGCGTGACTCGAACTGTTTATGTTAGAATTATATTGGCACGAATTTTCGGGCCAATTAAATCGATATATTTATAAACAGCCTGAGTTGTGTTCTTGGCATTTAATTAATGTAAAATCACTACATAAATGATTATTAAGATGAGAAATTTTGTAGTCACTTATACGCCCATTTATTTATAATTTACATAAATTTTTGACATTTGAACTTTTTTCATTTTAGGCCACCAACAGCTAGGATTATTTTAATATTGTGATTAATTAAGTTGATGGTTAACGCGTTAATTTCATTGTCCATATTCCCATTCCTTAAAGATCATTTTTTAGTGTATTTGCCATATGGCACATACACTATTGGCGTCGGTCGGATGGCGGGACCTAGGGGCCGGACCAAAATTTCTCGACGTTTCATAGCCTCCTGAACATTTTGGCACCATTTTTGGAAATGTCTATTTATATATGTATATATATATATATATATATATATATATATATATATATATATATATATATATATATGTGTACGGGCTATAACTTTCGAAAGAGTTAATTGATTTTGACGAAATTGGGTAGGCACGTTGAAATCCATAACCGCACGAAGCCTATTTAAAATGGGCCCAATCGGACCATTTTAAGGGTGGTTTTTAGGGGTTGAAAAATGTTTTTGGGCCCAAAAATACCGAAAAAATTCTCAGAATTGTTTCAAAATTGAAATTTAACCCTTTAGTGAACATTAAAATGTGCTGTTAGAATTTTAATAAAATCGCCCCGACAGGTTCGGACTTACAAATTTTATGAAAACACTAGGTTGCGGATAGTGATTTACTTACTGAAGGGTGTATTTAATTTGGTACAGAGGTTACATTGATAATAATATTGAAATTAAGAAAAAAAAAATATTATTTTAAGGGATGTATTAAGCGGTTAAATTTTTTATTTTGTCCAAAAACCAACTTATGTTCACCTAATAACAGCACAATGCCTGTATTAGCAAATACACTATATTGTCGGCAGGGTTTTGGCACTGCGACCCGAGTTTTTTATTAGTGTATTTGCCATAATATGGCACATACACAATTGGCGTCGGTCGGATGGCGGGACCTAGGGGTCGGACCAAAATTTCTCGACGTTTCATACCCTCCTGAATAGTTTGCCACCATTTTTGAAAATGTTTATGTATATATATATATATTTATATAGATAGAATAGAATAGAATAGAATAGAATAGAATAGAATAGAATCTTTATTGAAAAACTGAGAAGGTATAATAGCGTCATACATACTAAACATATTTAAAATTTGGCTTAAAATTGTACGTGGCAATCATATGGACAACTTTCAATCAACAATTTTTTAACTCTGCTTTTGAATATTGTGACACTTTTAATGGATTTTATGTCAGAAGGTAACATGTTGTAGTAGTGCATCCCTTTGCAAAGCGGGCTATTGCTGTATTTAGTGGTTTTGTAATTTTCTATATATACAGTGTGTCCACAGACTCATCCTCAACATGGGGATCTCCGTTGTTATGGGAGATAGAGATTTGGTTAAATGAGACAAAATGTGCAGAATCTCCAGTACTACTACCCTGCGTAGTCAAACTTTCCATATTTTGCTTGGTTCGCGACCGACAGTTGAAAAACAAGATTTACCCATTTTCGTTTTTTGTTTATAACTCGCTTATTAAGTAAGTTAGAAAAAAAATATTTTCACTTTCTTAAGGTCCTTTTTTATGAAGATTTCAAATCTCTTTTCATATTTTTATTTACTATTATAGTTTTAGAGATACTTGTATTAACTTTGTTTTTTTAAATACACGTCAAAGATGGCCATGACACCATTCGAAAGAGATCTTTTTTCTCTTCAATTTGATATGAGGGTTGATGGATTTATTTTCAAAAATAACAGAGTTATACGTAAACCACTGATTTTTAATAGTAGGCTATGCTAAATTAATTGATAAAACAACAGAAGGCTTAGCAAACAGTTGAAATTCGCGTTGGTTTAGTAAACGGCTGTTTTGTTTTAGCTGTCAAAGTGTAGTTTGTTGCTAATTTGTCAGTTTACTAAGTGATTTATTAAATTTACTTTTGTTATCATGGAACCATTTTGTAATAATGAAAAATAAGTGATTTTCAACAATTGATCGTAAAACAGTAGTTTTGTCTTCTTCACGTATTCGCGTTGACTTAGTAAACGGCTTTTTAAATGATCCATAGTTCATTAAATTTACTCGTAACTCGTAAGTTTCTGCAAATAGACGAATGAGGTTGTCTTCGTTCTGAATACTGATCGAAGTACATTTCTGCAGCTCTGGTCGAATTTTTGTGACATAGAATGTAACAAGATAACATATCAAATTTTTCATTGTTATAAAATGGTTCCATGATAACAAAAGTAAATTTAATAAATCACTTAGTAAACTGACAAATAAGCAACAAACTACGTTTTGACAGCTAAAACAAAACAGCCGTTTACTAAGCCAACGTGATTTTCAACTGTTTGCTAAGCCTTCTGTTGTTTTATCAATTAATTTAGCATAGCCTACTATTAAAAATCAGTGTTTTACGTATAACTCTGTTATTTTTGAAAATAAATCCATCAACCCTCATATCAAATTAAAGAGAAAAAAAATCTCTTTCGAGTGGTGTCATGGCCATCTTTGACGTGTATTTAAAAAAACAAAGTTAATACAAGTATCTCTAAAACTATAAAAGTAAAAAAAAATATGAAAAGAGATTTGAAATCTTCATAAAAAAGGGCCTTAAGAAAGTGAAAATATTTTTTTTCTAACTTACTTAATAAGCGAGTTATAAACAAAAAACGAAAATTGGTAAATCTCGTTTTTCAACTGTCGGTCGCGAACCAAGCAAAATATGGAAAGTTTGACTACGCAGGGTAGTAGTACTGGAGATTCTGCACATTTTGTCTCATTTAACCAAATCTCTATCTCCCATAACAACGGAGATCCCCATGTTGAGGATGAGTCTGTGGACACACTGTATATTATTATTATTTCGGGTGCTGTATGAATGCACATCAGAATTTAATTTATAATTGTCTATATTTTGTTTTATATTTAAAATCAGCTCTAAGATGTAGA
This sequence comes from Mongoloraphidia duomilia, assembly GCA_039654895.1. NCBI lineage: Eukaryota > Metazoa > Arthropoda > Insecta > Raphidioptera > Raphidiidae > Mongoloraphidia > Mongoloraphidia duomilia. The sequence continues at coordinate 39,943,624 of CM077516.1, read as the reverse complement.
TACCATAAAAAGTGAGAATTTTTTTGTTGACAAAAAGTTGTCTACACGATTGTCGCGAATGTAATTTGAAGATCCACCTGAGGATTCTTTTTTGACAAATTAAAACCCTTTTACATTCAGAAGAATGACCCCATAAAATAATACAATAGCTCATAGAGCTATATGCAAATGCATAGTAAACGGATAATAATACGTCGCTATTAAAGGTGTTACTTAGAGATCTTATGTAGTAACAAATTTTGTTTAATCTTGCGCATATGCTGTCAATTTGTACATCCCATCTTAAAGCAGAATCGATATAAGTACCAAGAAATTTGGCCTCACTTAACTTGTTAATTGTATAGTTATTGAAAGTAATTTTATTATGGATATAATTAATATGTGGTCTGTCAAATATTATATAATTAGTTTTTGATAGATTAACAATTAGGTGGTTCATTTGACACCATGTAGTGAAGTCATTTATGACATTGTTGATTTTAATAACAAGATCATCAGCGTTGTCTGAGTGCACGATCACAGATGTGTCGTCAGCGTACATGATAAGTTTACCAGTGGACATGTGATGTGGCAAATCGTTTACATACAGTAGAAACAGTATTGGACCTAGATTACTGCCCTGAGGGACACCGACAGGGGTATTAAACATTTTTGATTTATGGTCGTTAACTTTGACAAACATTTTACGATTCTTTAGATATGATTCAAACCATGCTGACACATTACCGCGGATACCAATGTTGTACATTTTCTCTAATAAAAACTTATGGTTGACTGTGTCAAACGCTGCACTTAAATTGAACATCACAACAGCAACATGCTTGCTTAAATCGAGCTGCTTCAAAATGTGCTGCACAAACTGGCAGCATGCTGTACAGGTAGACCTCTGTGGCCTGAAGCCATGTTGACATTCTGTTAGCAAATCATTTTTTCTAACAAAATCGATGAGTCTTGTATAGACTGCACACTCCATAATTTTGGCAAAAGTACTAATTATTGATATAGGTCTGTAATTGGAGATGTCATGACAATCGATAGAGTTATCGTGTATACATATATACATACATACATATATATACACGATAACTCTCGACAGACTTAATCGATTTAAACGAAATTTGGTACACACATTGGAACCCATTACCGCACGAAGCCTATTTAAAATGGGCCCGATCAGACCATTTTAAGGGTAGTTTTTATGGGTTGAAAAAAGTTTTTGGGCCCAAAAATACCGAAAAAATTCTCAGAATCGTTTCAAAATTCAATTTTAACCCTTTAGTAAAGATTAAAATGTGCTGCTAAAATTTTTATAAAATCGGTCTGACAGGACCGGACTTACAAATTTTATGAAAACACTGGCTTGCGGATAGTGATTTACTTACTGAAGGGTGTATTTAATTTGGTACAGAGGTTGCATTGATAATATTATTGAAATTAAGAAAACAAATATTATTTTAAGGGATGTATTAAGGGTTAAATTTTTTATTTTGTCTAAAAACAAACTTAAGTTTACATAATAAAGCCACAAGGCCTGCATTAGCAAATACACTATATTGTCGACAGGGTTTGGCACTGCGACCCGAGTTTTTAATATTAATATTCTTATTAATAATAAGTTGAAAATTCAGTTGATACTTTTGCCAGTTTTCAGGTCAGAATCTGGAAACTGGGGGTTTGTATTAGAAGAGCCAAGGAAATGCCATATAAACAGGGGAATTGTTAGTTTCTATCACGCTCGCCTATTCGTAAGCCTTCATTTGAACGCTAATATTAAAAGGTCCTCGATATCAAAGTAAAGCAATAAAAATCTCTAATAAAATAATTCGAAATGTAGATTTTTACGTTCAATCGACAATAGGAGCTGTGAAGAAAGTCTCGTAAAGGTGAAATCGAGATTTCGATATATTTAGACGTTTCATGGTCCCTGCATACCGAAAAAGCAAGTTTTTGATTTCCATCCGTCCGTATGTAAAAAGACACCATTCAACGGATCGAAACCAAATTTTAAACTTAAAGTTTTTAGGGGATTCCTCAGTGTTTTTTAATTTTACCGCAAATATTTCCCTCAATAAAGATAGTTTAGAAAAGAAGAAGTCTGCACTATGTTACCTCAAAACTTGAGAACCACAGAATTGATTTGAAAAATTATTTTTAGCGAGTAGCATAGGATAGCCTATGATACTCGCTAAAAATAATTTTTCAAATTACTCTTCGTGAACTTTTCTGAGACAAATAAATTGTGACATATTGTAGTCCATATCGATACCTAAATCTCTATTTTCGTTCACTGCCCATCTCCCTTTTGTATAAATAATATACAAAAGGGAGATGGGCAGTGAGCGAAAATAGTGATTTATTTAAAAATCGACATGATCATAATATGACTACAATATGTTATTATTTATTTGTCTCAGAAAAGTTCACGAAGAGTAATTTACGAAATGGGTCGATGCGACTGAATGAAAAAGCCAGTGCGGTGGAACCGAGCCTTTTATTTTAGTATAGTTTAATAGTTAAAGACAGTTGCATTAAATTTTTTAATTAATCAATATTTTATTCAAAAACATAAAAAAAATCATTGATAACCTTATCTGTTAAACACCTGTAAGAACTCGCTCTCTTAGAAGAAGTGTTGAAGGAAGGCCATAGAACGTATATTATAAAAAAGTTTTTAACAAACTTTAATTAAATTTGATGTTTTCATTAATTGTAATTGATAAAATAAAATGTATTCATAAATAAGTATATCTCTTGGGGGAATGCTCTGGGCCACTTTCACAAGGCTTCTCCCACTTCGAGTATAAATTTGGAATATTCATTACTTATCGTTATTTCGTACTGAATCGTACATTGAAACTTGATCCTTCACAATCAGAAACTTTACTGCGAAAATTTGTTGTGTGTTTAATATTGTTATCAAAATATCAAACGATTGTAGATTATACAGGGTGAGTCAGACCACCCGTATCAGTCGTTTTTTCGTAAACGGTTATTCGTAGAGCGTTGTGTTAAAAATTTGTATTTTAAAAGCCCTAATAAAGAAATGTTACAATTACCACAAAACACCAAACCATAACAAACACTCTCGACGTACGTTTCGCCAACCAAGTTGGCATCATCAGGAGATGATTAAAACAGTTTTAATCATCTCCTGATGATGCCAACTTGGTTGGCGAAACGTACGTCGAGAGTGTTTGTTATGGTTTGGTGTTTTGTGGTAATTGTAACATTTCGTATCTTTACACCAAAGGTTCCACCATTTTTTATTATTTTTTTTTTATTGTTTTATCCCTAATAAAGAATCGAATAGTGATAATTTTTTCCCGGGAAGGTCGGCTTCCCTATTAGTTTGCTCCAGAATGTCCAGAACTCCGGAATTATAAATACCACGATAGGTCGAAAGTGGTATTGTTGAAAAAAGATCTTTAAAAAATAAGCAAGTTTTGTGGAATTTTTTTTTTTATAAATGCCACCCCTGTAAATTTCTATAAGTATAAATATAAACTATTGTATGTTCAGAACTCCGGAATTTTAGATAGCACGATAGGTTGAAAGTGGTGCTGTTGAAAATATCTTTAAAAAATAGGCAAGTTTTGTAGGAAAAATTATTTAATTACTGCCACCCCTGTTAAGTAACATTCGTTTGAAATCATTAAATTAAAATTTCATAATGACGAACGAAGTCGGCATTCAAAATCTAGCAACCTTAGACAATGTCACAAGTGTTCAAACTGTCTTCCATTTACTCTTAAATACTACTGAGCTTTTCTGGTTATACTGTGAGTGTCTCTAAACACTTCTTCATGTGTTTAATGATCGATAGATAGGTAACTAGATTTTAAATGCCGACTTTTAAAATTAAGTTCGTTATTATGACATTTTAATTTAGTAATTTCAAACAAATATTACTTAACAAGGGTGGCAGTAATAAAAAAAAATTCCCTACAAAACCTGCTTATTTTTTAAAGATCTTTTCAACAATGCCACTTTCGACCTATCGTGCTATTTATAATTCCGGAGTTCTGGACATTTTGCACCAAACTAATAGGGAAGCCGACCTTCCTGGAAAAAAAACTTATCACCATTCGATTCCTTATTAGGGCTTTTATAATACAAATTTTTGATACAACTCTTTCGCGTAGCGGCCTTTGGATCACACTGTCGTGGGTTCGAATCCCACCTGCGCTCATGGATGTTTTGTGATTTCACTTAGTTTTAAGAGAATTGTTATTTAAAGTATTTAAGACGCTAATGACCTAAGTTGTCGACGCGTCTATAATCTACAATAAATAAATAAGACACAACTCTCTACGACTAACCGTTTTCGAAAAAAAGCGACTGGTACGGGTGGTCTGACTCACCCTGTATATATGGAGCATACAAGTATTTGAAGAATTACAAGGCGCGACATTCATACAGGTACTGTGTGTAAACGCGGCTTTACCGAATATAGAGAAAATAACATTGAGAAGAATTGCAATTTTGTAGTAGGCTAAGAGCCATAAGACCTAATGTAAATATGTATTGGATTACATAGAAAAAATAGTACCGTGAATTTTTTAAACAATTTTCCATAGAAATGGTTGACTATTAAGAGTAACTTGGAGTCCGTTAAATAAAAAAATAATGAGGTGTCATGGGACACCCGACAGAAGCTATGCTTCTTATGCATTGTAGGTATATAAAACCGAATTTATCAAAGCTATAAACAATACAATTGAAAAGTTAACAATTAGATTAACAATCAATATTGTTATTACTTCCTATACTGTACAAATTCACTATTTTAGTGAAATTAACATAAGGACATCAGACGATATTAATCGCCATAACATGCCCTTATTAATTATTGTAGAAAGGCTACATAAGAAAAATTTAAATGCACCGCCGGGAATCGAACCCGGAACACCCAATATCGCGTCGGGCAAGTTTTCCAGTTACTCCACGGTGCCCATGGCGTACACTTAATCTTTTCTTATATATAGCACAAATACACCGCAAATCCACAAACTGCGAGAGCTAATATTATTTTTATTTTTATAACAACACTACAATGAATGTTGCTTTTCTCAAAATAGGCCGGATATGCCTAGTAATAATTTCAATTATTTGCGAGAAAATTACTTACAGTATCTTATTTAAAATAAGATACTGTAAGTAATTTTCTCGCAAATAATTGAAATTTTTACTAGGCATATCCGGCCTATTTTGAGAAAAGCAACATTCATTGTAGTGTTGTTTACTAGATAAAATCGCATTTATATGGTTCAATTTGCATATAAATCTATATTATAAAACTGTGTTGACACAATATTATACATAAAATCAATCTAGAATATTCTCCCCTTTCGTTTCGAATCGATTTGACTTAAATTGAGCAAATTATAAGCAAAAAACGCCGTTTTTTCTAATTTGTTCCCCTCTGGGGCCAAAATTCAAAAATCGGGCGACGTTACGATCAAATAGACCCCGACAGGAATCGGACAAAAAATGTTTTTTAAAATCCGTTAAGCCGTTTGGGCTGTACGACAGACAAAAAAACCGTTACAGACTACAGATGTACAGACAAAGCGACTGTGTATATGCGCTTCTAGGTTCGCTTAGGTCGCGCCTAAAAATGTATTTCCTACGAGCTCGGTTCAATTTTAGTTTTTTAAGGACATCAACGGCCAGGGTTATCCAGATCGTGTACCAATTCATATTTTACCATTTGTCAATAATATTATTTTTATGGTAAATTGAAACTCCAATTAATGCTTTCACCAGTTCTTTGATTATAACCTGGGAACTGAGGGTTTGTAATAGATGAGCCGTGGAAATGCCATATAAACAAAGGTGTTCCTACGTGCTCGGCTATTTTCAAGCCCTTTTCAATTCAGTTAACACTTTTACTATTTCTGGGAATTGGAAGTTTGCATTTGATGGATTCTTGATAGTGCCATATTGACACTGGTATCCACACGATCTTAAATATCTTTAAATCTAAAATCTTCTAAATGTAAAAAACATCATTAATCAATATTTCATTTTTAAGTTCACTGAATTATGTTAAGTATGTTGCAATATGTTAAACGAATCACCTAAAGTCCTAAATCATTTGAAGTAAATCTTGCAGGTCATGCGCATATTTTTAAACACATTTCATTGGTTCAAAATCATAGATCAAGAAAGTTGATTGCATGTATCATTTCTGTGGTTCTTAACTATGTTAATTAATTATTTAAGACGCTAGCCAAGTTCCAAAATTTAAGATAGTGAGTCATGCATAGTTTGTAACAAGGTTAATGAAGCGGAAAGCTATGAAACAATGTAAGCATACGCGTCCTATGCATAAAATTGTGCCGATTATATAAATAGTAAAGTATAGGTAAGTGCATGACTCACTATCTTAAATTTTCGAATTTGACTATAGACATTTAGACAACTAACTGGGCATCTACTTGCTTAAAGTTTTTATGGCATTTTTATTATGCAAAACGAAAATATACGCCAGTTTGAACAAAACTCTAAAATCTGGAAACATTGAATGATTGAAGCGCAACAATTTTTTTTAGTCGCTGTGCTATTTAAATGTTATGTGACGTCAGTAATAAGTAGATATAATGTTAACTATATAACGAGCATATTGTTCAAATAAACTTTCCAGTTTTTTTTAAATCCAAAAAGGTAAGAAACGCCTCGAACGCTTTTGTCTTTAGTATTAGCCGACAACGTATGTGGCTGGGTGTTGCCGGTTAGAATGAGGTTAAACTATGGAACAATGCAATTTCGATTTATATTTTATTTAGACCGGTGACACTGAAACAGATTACATCCACTGAAATATAGAAATGGAACGTAAACTGACGCGCTGCTAGCGAGTAAAGACAGATAGGGCCACCTGTCTTTGTTATACAGTCTATTAAGACTGTAGTGGAACAAGGACAGGTGGCCCTATTAACTATATTTTACTCGCTTTCCACGCACAACAAGGTAGGGATGTTCCGATCCATAAAAAAATATCGATACTAGGTATCGATCTGGATCGTATTATAAAGTATCGATACAGTATAAAATCGTATTATAAAAGATCGAGACTCAATATATCGATACATTATTGATCCAGTATCCCAGAACATACTAACGAGCAAAAAAAAAACAACCTGCGTAATCCGGCTAACAACCATTCTAAGAACTAGACTAGATAAAGTATCGATACGCACCAAAATGTATCGATACTAACTATGTATCGCATTAAAAAAATCGATACAAAATATCGAGTATCGAAAACTAAAGTATCGATACACTAAAACATCGATGCGTATCGCGCGCATCCCTACAGCAAGGTATAGGGAGTAAGCTTTCTAACATTACTTTATTTTAGTGGCCACATCTAATAGTACGGTTCGAAAAGAATAGTCAGTAATTCATACACTTATACTTCACAATGAAATACAAGCGCAACAGTTTTTATGCGTGGGACGGGTATGCTTTGCACTGTTTCATTGCTTTTCCGCTCCATTAAGCTTGTTAGTAACTATGTATGACTCACTGCTAATGTATTTCCGAACTGAACTATAGTTTTAGACGATTGCCATTGGTTAAACCTAGGTGTAGCCGCACTTCTTGATTAGATTCGGCAATGCTTAGTTCTGCATCGAACAATTTAAAACAAATCACACACGTTATACATACTGGTGCGGTCGATTCAGTAGCCAAAGGCTATGTAAAGAGTTCGGCGTTTTGTCGAGACTCGAGACACACCTTTCTCAAAAGTTGTTACACTGCAGTGCGTGATTGTTCTTTACCTATCTACATAACTCCTTAACTCATTTTCAGTGTTCTGTCAGCTATACAGACCTAAACTATTGTAAATTACGTAAGCGTTTAAAGAAAGAAATAAGATGTTAGTAAAAAAACTTTAAAAAGACAAGCTTCTATTAAAATGGACTAAAAAAGAAAAAATAATTTTTAATAATTTAGGTTCATAATTATAAAAGCGTGGGTTGTAAACTCTATGATAGTTTCTTAGTCACAACTAGTGATGTGCCGGATCGCTAAAAATGTATATCCGCGGATACGGATCTGAATACGGATATTTGGTCTCAAGATCCGCGAATACGGATACGGATACGGATCTTAACTTTCTTAGAGTATGCGGCGGTAAATACTAAATATTGCACATCGACCTTTGGAAAGAGACTATCTGTTATGGGAAAAAGTTATTGACCACGATATTAAAAAATAAAAAATAATCTGAATGGAATTTAACTGTTTTTCATTATTACCTAATCACCTATATACAGTGTGTCCACAGACTCATCCTCAACATGGGGATCTCCGTTGTTATGGGAGATAGAGATTTGGTTAAATGAGACAAAATGTGCAGAATCTCCAGTACTACTACTCTGCGTAGTCAAACTTTCCATATTTTGCTTGGTTCGCGACCGACAGTTGAAAAACGAGATTTACCCATTTTCGTTTTTTGTTGATAACTCGCTTATTTAGTAAGTTAGAAAAAAAATATTTTCACTTTCTTAAGGCCCTTTTTTATGAAGATTTCAAATCTCTTTTCATATTTATATTTACTTTTATAGTTTTAGAGATACTTGTATTAACTTTGTTTTTTTAAATACACGTCAAAGATGACCATGACACCATTCGAAAGAGATTTTTTTTCTCTTTAATTTGATATCAGGGTTGATGGATTTATTTTCAAAAATAACAGAGTTATACGTAAAAAACTGATTTTTAATAGTAGGCTATGCTAAATTAATTGATAAAACAACAAAAGGCTTAGCAAACAGTTGAAATTCGCGTTGGCTTGGTAAACGGCTGTTTTGTTTTAGCTGTCAAAGTGTAGTTTGTTGCTAATTTGTCAGTTTACTAAGTGATTTATTAAATTTACTTTTGTTATCATGGAACCATTTTGTAACAATGAAAAATTTGATACGCTATCTTGTTACATTCTATGTCACATAAATTCGACCAGAGCTGCAGAAATTTACTTCGATCAGTATCCAGAACGAAGACAACCTCATTCGTCTATTTACAGAAACTTACGAGTAAATTTAATAAACTATGTATCATTTAAAAAGCCGTTTATTAAGTCAACGCGAATAAGTGAAGAAGACAAAACTACTGTTTTACGATCAATTGTTGAAAATCGCTTATTTTTCATGGTTACAAAATGGTTCCATGATAACAAAAGTAAATTTAATAAATCACTTAGTAAACTGACAAATTAGCAACAAACTACACTTTGACAGCTAAAACAAAACAGCCGTTTACTAAGCCAACGCGAATTTCAACTATTTGCTAAAACTATAAAAGTATATAAAAATATGAAAAGAGATTTGAAATCTTCATAAAAAAGGGCCTTAAGAAAGTGAAAATATTTTTTTTCTAACTTACTTAATAAGCGAGTTATAAACAAAAAACGAAAATGGGTAAATCTCGTTTTTCAACTGTCGGTCGCGAACCAAGCAAAATATGGAAAGGTTGACTACGCAGGGTAGTAGTACTGGAGATTCTGCACATTTTGTCTTATTTAACCAAATCTCTATCTCCCATAACAACGGAGATCCCCATGTTTTTTATTTTGTTCTTTTTAATCGTTCAAAATTTTTACTATAAACCGCCATTTTGGATTTATAATGACGTTACACTGGTTATTGTAATCTACTCGTCATACCCTTTCATATAATACCCATATCAAGAGGGTTGTCAAGAAATAGGTAATCCGCCATTTTGTATCGACCGTCATATTGAATTTTGAATGACGTTACATAGCTTATTGTATTCTACTTATCATACCCTTTTATTTGATACCCATGTCGAGGGGGTTGTAAAGAAGGAGGAGAATTTCTCGCGAGGGGGAATAATTCCTGTAGGATAGTAACAAAACGTGCCTCTGCAATTCTTTTGCATTTTAGCGTATTGACGGAATCCTATACTTTATAAACACCATCAGCTCGACTTTGCTTCGGACGAGGAGAATTTCTCACGTGGGCGATAATAAGTTATAAATTCTTAGCACCCGGGCGAAGCCGGACGGGACCGCTAGTGCTTAATAATTTTGTTGAATCCTGCATCATGCATGGAGCATCTGTTTTACAAAGTATGTTACGCGAAGTGATTGAAGCATTATAAGTGCTTAAAGCATTATTGGAAGCACTAAGTTCTCAGCACTGCCCAGCTCTGATCTGAAGATATATGAAAAATATTACCAAAAACTCGACGTGAGCAGTTTTGCCTTGTGGCTATACATTTATTTTTAACACTTCTGTGACAGCATCTGTGGAAACACCTCTCTTGCAATATCAACTTGTAACATTCTACAGCATCATAAAACAACTGTATTGTATTTGCTGTCCCCATGCAGACTTCGGTTGGCAAACTGCATTATATGCATTGCATATTATGAAATTATGCAATCCAGTTTTTATTTGATCAACAACACAATTAATTGCATGGATATTCTTTCACTGAACAATGGTCATTACATTATTTTAATTATACCACGAGCAGGTATAGATGAATTTGTGCCGCTGGTCATTAGGCGGATCCATTCATGGTCAGACTGACCTATAGCCGGAGGACTTTTTCTTTAGGTTTCTTGAAGCATGTTTTAGTCGGAAACAATTTTCATATCAAAGAAAAAGAATAAGAATTTTTATTTCCAATAAAAATATTACATATACCTAAATAATACATCTAACTTAGGAAATCGATATCAACCAAGGAGAATCTGAGTTGGAGATATCAGTATACAAAACCAAATAATTATTCATAAAACAAAGAACGACCGAAAACAATTCCCTAGAATTTAGAACCGAATTATAATTATATCAAATGTAAGACAATAATCATAGAAAAATCTGTTGAGAATATGATTGGTTTAAGAAATACAGACGCTCAAAATGAGGTGGTGTGAAGTTAGCCCCGCAACTTTCGAAAAAATGATTTTTTTCGGAGTTCTGGATTCGTTTCCATGAGTTCTGGAGTTCTTTGTAGGTTTAAACAATAGTTCTGGCATTTATCTAGCGATTATTCGAACTTGAAAATATGAAGGGTTAGGTTCACGCTGCCCCCCAAAGTTGAAAAAATTCAATTTTTTTAGGAGTTCTGAGTAGCCCTCCAATAGTTCTGGAGTTCTTTATAGTTTTGAGCAATAGTTCCGTTCGTTAAAACGTACAAATTGAAAATTTAAAAGTTCATTTTGAAAAAAAAAAATTGCCCAGCATTCCTCTAATTTTGCTCGGATCAAAAAAAAGTCATTTGAAGTATCGCTAGAACTCTTGGAGGGCTATCCAGAACTCTGAAGAAAAAAATCGAAACAAAAAAAATAATTTTTTTGTTATCGAGCTAGGTACCTAGCCCCTCAAAGATGAAAAGAATCATTTTTTTTTGGAGTTCTGAGTAGTCCTACAATAGTTCTAGGGTTCTTTATAGTTTTCGGCAATAGTTCCGTTCGTTAAAATGGACAAATTAAAAATTGAAAATTTCAATTTGATTAAAAAAATTGCCCAGCATTCCTCTAATTTTGCTCGTATCAAAAAAAGTCATTTGAAGTATCGCTAGAACTCTTGGAGGGCTACCCAGAACTCTGAGGAAAAAAATCGAAACAAACAAAAAATTTTTTTTGTCATCGAGCTAGGTACCTAGCCACTCAAAGTTGAAAACATTCAATTTTTTTTGGAGTTCTGAGTAGCCCTACAATAGTTCTGGAGTTCTTTATAGTTTTTAGTAATAGTTCCGTTCATTAAAACGGACAAATTGAAAATTTCATTTTGAAAAAAAAATTGCCCAGCATTCCTCTAATTTTGCTCGGATCAAAAAAAGTCATTTGAAGTATCGCTAGAACTCTTAAAGGGCTACCCAGAACTCTGAAAAAAAAATCGAAAAAAAAAAAATTTGTCATCGAGCTAGGTACCTAGCCCCTCAAAGTTGAAAACATTCAATTTTTTTGGAGTTCTGAGTAGCCCTACAATAGTTCTGGAGTTCTTTATAGTTTTTAGTAATAGTTCCGTTCATTAAAACGGACAAATTGAAAATTGAAAATTTCATTTTGAAAAAAAAAATTGCCCAGCATTCCTCTAATTTTGTCGGATCAAAAAAGTCATTTGAAGTATCGCTTGAACTCTTAGAGCGCTACCCAGAACTCTGAAGAAAAAAATCAAAACAAAAAAAAAAAATTTTTTTGTTATCGAGCTAGGTACCTAGCCCCTCAAAGTTGAAAACATTCAATTTTTTTTGGAGTTCTGAGTAGCCCTACAATAGTTCTGGAGTTCTTTATAGTTTTTAGCAATATTTCCGTTCGTTAAAACGGACAAATTGAAAATTGAAAATTTTATTTTGAAAAAAAAATTGCCCAGCATTCCTCTAATTTTGCTCGGATCAAAAAAAGTCTTTTGAAGTATCGCTAGAACTCTTGGAGGGGCTACCCAGAACTCTGAGGAAAAAAATCGAAACAAAAAAAAAATTTTTTTTGTCATCGAGCTAGGTACCTAGCCCCTCAAAGTTGAACACATTCAATTTTTTTTGGAGTTCTGAGTAGCCCTACAATAGTTCTGGAGTTCTTTATTGTTTTTAGTAATAGTTCCGTTCATTAAAACGGACAAATTGAAAATTGAAAATTTCATTTTGAAAAAAAAAAATTGCCCAGCATTCCTCTAATTTTGCTCGGATCAAAAAAAGTCATTTGAAGTATCGCTAGAACTCTTAGAGCGCTACCCAGAACTCTGAAGAAAAAAATCGAAACAAAAAAAAAATTTTTTTTGTTATCGAGCTAGGTACCTAGCCCTTCAAAGTTGAAAACATTCAATTTTTTTTGGAGTTCTGAGTAGCCCTACAATAGGGCTACTCAGAACTCCAAAAAAAATTGAATTATTCAAAATTTTAAAAAAATTTTAAATGATTTTCTCGACGTTTTAGGATGTTTTAAGACTTTAAAAATTTTAAAATTTTTAAAATTTTTTTTTAAAAATTTAAAAATTCTAAAAGTCTTCAAACATCCTAAAACGTTGAGAAAATCATGTGAAAAATTTTAATAATTTTTATGAATTTTAAAACAGAAAAATTTTAAAGAAAAAATTTTTAAAATTTTAAAATTTTAAAAGTCTTAAAACATCCTAAAACGTTGAGAAAATCATGTAAAAATCATTTAAAATTTTTAATAATTTTTATGAATTTTTAAAAAAAATTTTAATAATTTTAAAATTTTAAAAGTCTTAAAACTTCCTAAAACGTAAAAAAAATCATGTTAGAAATTTTAAAAATTTTAATATTATAAAAATTTTAAAAAATCATTTTTAAAATTATTATTTTTATTAATTTAATAAATTATTGGGTAATAAGGACCAGTTAAATGTATAAATTATTTATGCTTTGCCAACGTTTCGTTGCGAATTTGCAACTTCTTCAGGGCTCTACAACAGTGAAGTACATACATAATTAATCTTTGAATTATAAAAGAAAAGTTTTCTTTTATAATTCAAAGATTAATTATGTATGTACTTCACTGTTGTAGAGCCCTGAAGAAGTTGCAAATTTGCAACGAAACGTTGGCAAAGAATAAATAATTTATACATTTAACTGGTCCTTATTACCCAATAATTTATTAAATTAATATAACAAGTGATGGACGTAAAAAACAGAGATTATTATTTTTATTTGATTTGCAAAACAATTTCTTTTTTAATAAATCGGCTTTATTTTGCATTTTCCAATCGATTTACACTAAGAAATTCAACTTTGAAGCATTTTTGCTCCGTTAAATGAGGTTTAATAATAAAATCTTTTTTGGAAGTTATTTACTGAAAATTACGTTTAAATGCGGTAAAAACTTGTTTTATCAATTCGAATTTGTTTCACTGCTAATTTGCTTGTCAAAGGTAAAAACCATTTTTTTACCGTAAATAAACGAAATTTGCAGTTAGTAACTTCGATAAAAGATTTTATTATTGAACCTCGTTTAACGGTGCAAAAATGCTTCAAAGTTGAATTTCTTAGTGTAAATCGTTTGGAAAATGCAAAATAAAGCCGATTTATAAAAAAAAAATTTTTTTGCAAGTCAAGTAAAAATACTAATTTTAAAAATGATTTTTTAAAATTTTTAAATCATTAATATTTTTAAAAATTTTTAACATGATTTTTTTAACGTTTTAGGATGTTTTAAGTCTTTAAAAATTTAAAAATCTTAAAATTATTCTAAAAAATTTTTCTAAGTTTTAAAAATTATTTTTAAAATTTATTCTAAGTTTTGAAAATTCATATATTAATACGAGTTTTTTTCCATGCAAATTTACATGTCAAACGTTTAAATCAAGTTTTTACCGTATTTAAACGTAATTTCCAGTAAATAACTTCGAAATAAGATTATATTATTGAATCTCATTTAACGGTGCAAAAATGCTTCAAAGTTGAATTTCTTAGTGTAAATCGATTGGAAAACGCAAAATAAAGCCGTTTTATTATAAAAACATTTTTTTGCAACTCAAATAAAAATATTATTTTAAAAATGATTTTTAAAATTTTTAAAATATTAAAATTTTTAACATTTTTAACATTTTTAACATGATTTTTTTGGGTTTTAGGATGTTTTAAGACTTTTAAAATTTTAAAATTTTTTAAATTTCTTTTAAAATTTTTCCAAGTTTTTAAAAATTCATAAAATTATTAAAAATTTTAAAAAATTTTTAAATGATTTTCTCGACGTTTTAGGATGTTTTTTTAAGACTTTTAAAATTTTAAAATTTAAAAAATTTTTTTTAAAAATTTAAAAATTTTAAAAGTCTTAAAACATCCTAAAACGTTGAGAAAATCATGTAAAAAATTTTAAAAATTTTAATAATTTTTATGAATTTTAAAACTTAGAAAAATTTTTAAAAAAAAATTTTAAAAATTTTAAAATTTTAAAAGTCTTAAAACATCCTAAAACGTTGAGAAAATCATGTAAAAATCTTTTAAAATTTTTAATAATTTTTATAAATTTTTAAAAACTTAGAAAAATTTTTAAAAAATATTTTAAAAATTTAAAAATTTTAAAAGTCGTAAAACTTCCTAAAACGTAAAAAAAATCATGTTATTATGTTATTAATATTATAAAAATTTTAAAAAATCATTTTTAAAATTATTATTTTTATTTGATTTGCAAAAAAAATTTTTTTTAATAAATCGGCTTTATTTTGCGTTTTCCAATCGATTTACACTAAGAAATTCAACTTTGAAGCATTTTTGCACCGTTAAATGAGGTTCAATAATAAAATCTTTTTTGGAAGTTATTTACTGAAAATTACGTTTAAATACCGTAAAAACTTGATTTATCAATTCGAATTTGTTTCAATGCTAATTTGCTTGTCAAAAGTAAAAACCATTTTTTTACCGTATATAAACGAAATTTGCAGTTAATAACTTCGAAAAAAGATTTTATTATTGAACCTCCTTTAACGGTGCAAAAATGCTTCAAAGTTGAATTTCTTAGTGTAAATCGATTGGAAAACGCAAAATAAAGCCGTTTTATTATAAAAACATTTTTTTGCAACTAAAAATAAAAATATTATTTTAAAAATGATTTTTTAAAATTTTTAAAATATTAAAATTTTTAACATTTTTAACATTTTTAACATGATTTTTTTTGGGTTTTAGGATGTTTTAAGACTTTTAAAATTTTAAAATTTTTTAAATTTCTTTTAAAAATTTTTCCAAGTTTTTAAAAATTCATAAAATTATTAAAAATTTTAAAAAATTTTTAAATGATTTTCTCGACGTTTTAGGATGTTTTCAGACTTTTAAATTTAAAAATTTTAAAAGTCTTAAAACATCCTAAAACGTTGAGAAAATCATGTAAAAAATTTTAAAAATTTTAATAATTTTTATGAATTTTAAAACTTAGAAAAATTATTAAAAAAAAATTTTAAAAATTTAAAAATTTTAAAAGTCTTAAAACATCCTAAAACGTTGAGAAAATCATGTAAAAATCTTTTAAAATTTTTAATAATTTTTATAAATTTTTAAAAACTTAGAAAAATTTTTAAAAAATATTTTAAAAATTTAAAAATTTTAAAAGACTTAAAACTTCCTAAAACGGAAAAAAAATCATGTTATTATGTTATTAATATTATAAAAATTTAAAAAAATCATTTTTAAAATTATTATTTTTATTTGATTTGCAAAAAAAATTTTTTTTAATAATTCGGTTTTATTTTGCGTTTTCCAATCGATTTACACTAAGAAATTCAACTTTGAAGCATTTTTGCACCGTTAAATGAGGTTCAATAATAAAATCTTTTTTGGAAGTTATTTACTGAAAATTACGTTTAAATACGGTAAAAACTTGATTTATCAATTCGAATTTGTTTCAATGCTAATTTGCTTGTCAAAGGTAAAAACCATTTTTTTAGCGTATATAAACGAAATTTGCAGTTAATAACTTCGAAAAAAGATTTTATTATTGAACCTCGTTTAACGGTGCAAAAATGCTTCAAAGTTGAATTTCTTAGTGTAAATCGTTTGGAAAACGCAAAGTAAAGCCGATTTATTTAAAAAAAATTTTTTTGCAAGTCAAGTAAAAATACTAATTTTAAAAATGATTTTTTAAAATTTTTAAATCATTAATATTTTTAAAAAATTTTTATCATGATTTTTTTAACGTTTTAGGATGTTTTAAGTCTTTAAAAATTTAAAAATTTTAAAAATTATTCTTAAAAATTTTTCTAAGTTTTAAAAATTATTTTTAAAATTTATTCTAAGTTTTGAAAAGTCATATATTAATACGAGTTTTTTTCCATGCAAATTTACATGTCAAACGTTTAAATCAAGTTTTTACCGTATTAATTAAACGTAATTTCCAGTAAATAACTTCGAAATAAGATTATATTATTGAATCTCATTTAACGGTGCAAAAATGCTTCAAAGTTGAATTTCTTAGTGTAAATCGATTGGAAAACGCAAAATAAAGCCGTTTTATTATAAAAAAATTTTTTTGCAACTCAAATAAAAATATTATTTTAAAAATGATTTTTTAAAATTTTTAAAATATTAAAATTTTTAACATTTTTAACATGATTTTTTTTTGGGTTTTAGGATGTTTTAAGACTTTTAAAATTTTAAAATTTTTAAAATTTTTTTTAAAAATTTTTCCAAGTTTTTAAAAATTCATATAATTATTAAAAATTTTAAAAAATTTTTAAATGATTTTCTCGACGGTTTAGGATGTTTTAAGCCTTTTGAAATTTTAAAATTTTAAAAAATTTTTTTTAAAAATTTAAATATTTTAAAAGTCTTAAAACATCCTAAAACGTTGAGAAAATCATGTAAAAAATTTTAAAAATTTTAATAATTTTTATGAATTTTTAAAACGTAGAAAAATTTTAAAATTTTAAAAGTCTCTAAACATCCTAATACGTTGAGAAAATCATGTAAAAATCTTTTAAAAATTTTAATAATTTTTGTTTTTTTAAAAACTTAGAAAAATTTTTAAAAAAAATTTTAAAAATTTAAAAATCTTAAAAGTCTTAAAACTTCCTAAAACGTAAAAAAAATCATGTTAGAAATTTTGAAAATTTAAAAAAATCATTTTTAAAATTATTATTTTTATTTGATTTGCAAAAAAATTTTTTTTTAATAAATTGGCTTTATTTTGCGCTTTCCAATCGATTTACACTAATAAATTCAACTTTGAAGCATTTTTGCACCGTTAAATGAGGTTCAATAATACAATCTTTTTGGAAGTTATTTACTGAAAATTACGTTTAAATGCGTTAAAAACTTGATTTATCAAATCGAATTTGTTTCAATGCTAATTTGCTTGTCAAAGGTAAAAACCATTTTTTTACCGTATATAAACGAAATATGCAGTTAATAACTTCGAAAAAAGATTTTATTATTCAACCTCGTTTAACGGTGCAAAAATGCTTCAAAGTTGAATTTCTTAGTGTAAATCGTTTGGAAAACGCAAAATAAAGCCGATTTATTAAAAAAAAATTTTTTTACAAGTCAAGTAAAAATACTAAATTTAAAAATGATTTTTTAAAATTTTTAAATCATTAATATTTTTAAAAAATTTTTAACATGATTTTTTTAACGTTTTAGGATGTTTTAAGTCTTTAAAAATTTTAAAAATTATTCTTAAAAATTTTTCTAAGTTTTAAAAATTATTTTTAAAATTTATTCTAAGTTTTGAAAATTCATATATTAATACGAGTTTTTTTCCATGCAAATTTACATGTCAAACGTTTAAATCAAGTTTTTACCGTATTTAAACGTAATTTCCAGTAAATAACTTCGAAATAAGATTATATTATTGAATCTCATTTAACGGTGCAAAAATGCTTCAAAGTTGAATTTCTTAGTGTAAATCGATTGGAAAACGCAAAATAAAGCCGTTTGATTATAAAACAATTTTTTGCAACTCAAATAAAAGTATTATTTTAAAAATGATTTTTTAAAATTTTTAAAATATTAAAATTTTTAACATTTTAACATGATTTGTTTTGGGTTTTAGGATGTTTTAAGACTTTTAAAATTTTAAAATTTTAAAAGTCCTAAAACATCCTAAAACGTCGAGAAAATCATGTAAAAATCTTTTAAAATTTTTAATAATTTTTATGAATTTTTAAAAACTTAGAAAAATTTTAAAAGTCTTAAAACTTCCTAAAACGTAAAAAAAATCATGTTAGAAATTTTAAAAATTTTAATATTATAAAAATTTAAAAAAATCATTTTTAAAATTAGTATTTTTACTTGACTTGCAAAAAAATTTTTATTTAATAAATCGGCTTTATTTTGCGTTTTCCAAACGATTTACACTAAGAAATTCAACTTTGAAGCATTTTTGCACCGTTAAACGAGGTTCAATAATAAAATCTTTTTTCGAAGTTATTTACTGCAAATTTTGTTTATATACGGTAAAAAAATTTCGAATTGATAAATCAAGTTTTTACCGCATTTAAACGTAATTTTCAGTAAATAACTTCCAAAAAAGATTTTATTATTGAACCTCATTTAACGGTGCAAAAATGCTTCAAAGTTGAATTTCTTAGTGTAAATCGATTGGAAAACGCAAAATAAAGCCGATTTATTAAAAAATTTTTTTGCAAATCTAATAAAAAAAATAACTTTAAAAATGATTTTTTAAAATTTTTATAATATTAAAATTTTTAAAATTTCCAACATGATTTTTTTTACGTTTTAGGAAGTTTTAAGACTTTTAAAATTTTAAAATTTTTAAAATTTTTTTAAAAAAATTTTCTGTTTTTAAAAATTCATAAAAATTATTAAAAATTTTAAAAGATTTTTACATGATTTTCTCAACGTTTTAGGATGTTTTAAGACTTTTAAAATTTTAAAATTTTTAAAAAAATTTTTTAAATATTTAAAAATTTTAAAAGTCTTAAAACATCCTAAAACGTCGAGAAAATCATTTAAAATTTTTTTAAAATTTTTAATAATTTTATGAATTTTTAAAAACTTAGAAAAATTTTTAAAAGAAATTTAAAAAATTTTAAAATTGTAAAAGTCTTAAAACATCCTAAAACCCAAAAAAAATCATGTTAAAAATGTTAAAAATTTTAATATTTGAAAATTTTAAAAAATCATTTTTAAAATAATATTTTTATTTGAGTTGCAAAAAAATTTTTTTATAATAAAACAGCTTTATTTTGCGTTTTCCAATCGATTTACACTAAGAAATTCAACTTTGAAGCATTTTTGCACCGTTAAATGAGAGTCAATAATATAATCTTATTTCGAAGTTATTTACTGGAATTTACGTTTAAATACGGTAAAAACTTGATTTAAACGTTTGACATGTAAATTTGCATGGAAAAAAACTAGTATTAATATATGAATTTTCAAAACTTAGAATAAATTTTAAAAATAATTTTTAAAACTTTGAAAAATTTTTAAGAATAATTTTTTAAATTTTTAAATTTTTAAAGACTTAAAACATCCTAAAACGTTAAAAAAATCATGTTAAAAATTTTTTAAAAATATTAATGATTTAAAAATTTTAAAAAATCATTTTTAAAATTAGTATTTTTGGTGGTGTAAAGTTAGCCTCGCAACTTTCGAAAAAATGATTTTTTTTCGGAGTTCTGGATTCGTTTCCATGAGTTCTGGAGTTCTTTGTAGGTTTAAACAATAGTTCTGGCACTTAAATAGCGATTATTCGAACTTGAAAATATGAGGGGCTAGGCTCACGCTGCCCCCCATAGTTGAAAAAATTCAATTTTTTTAGGAGTTCTGAGTAGCCCTCCAATAGTTCTGGAGTTCTTTATAGTTTAGAACAATAGTTCCGTTCGTTAAAACGTACAAATTGAAAATTTAAAAATTCATTTTGAAAAAAAAAATTGTCCAGCATTCCTCTAATTATGCTTGGATCAAAAAAAGTCATTTAAAGTATCGCTAGAACTCTTGGAGGGCTACTCAGAACTCTAAAGAAAAAAATCGAAATTAAAAAAAAAAAATTATATCATCGAGCTAGGTACCTAGCCCCTCAAAGATGAAAAGAATCATTTTTTTTTGGAGTTCTGAGTAGTCCTACAATAGTTCTAGGGTTCTTTATAGTTTTCGGCAATAGTTCCGTTCGTTAAAATGGACAAATTAAAAATTGAAAATTTCAATTTGATTAAAAAAATTGCCCAGCATTCCTCTAATTTTGCTCGTATCAAAAATAGTCATTTGAAGTATCGCTAGAACTCTTGGAGGGCTACCCAGAACTCTGAAGAAAAAAATAGAAACAAAAAAAAAATTTTTTTTTGTCATCGAGCTAGGTACCTAGCCCCTCAAAGTTGAAAACATTCAATTTTTTCTGGAGTTCTGAGTAGCCTTACAATAGTTCTGGAGTTCTTTATAGTTTTCAGCAATAGTTCCGTTCGTTAAAACGGACAAATTAAAAATTGAAAATTTCATTTTAAAAAAAAAAATTGCCCAGCATTCCTCTAATTTAGCTCGGATCAAAAAAAGTCATTTGAAGTATCGGTAGAACTCTTGAAGGGTTATCCAGAACTCTGAAGAAAAAAATCGAAACAAAAAAAATTTTTTTTTGTCATCGAGCTAGGTAGGTAACTAGCCCCTCAAAGTTGTAAACATTCAATTTTTTTTGGAGTTCTGAATAGCCCTACAATAGTTCTGGAGTTCTTTATAGTTTTTAGCAATAGTTCTGTTCGTTAAAACGGACAAATTGCAAATTGAAAATTTCATTTTGAAAAAAAAAAATTGCCCAGCATTCCTCTAATTTTGCTCGGATCAAAAAAAGTCATTTGAAGTATCGTTAGAACTCTTAGAGGGCTACCCAGAACTCTGAAGAAAAAAATAGAAACCAAAAAAAATTTTTTTGTCATCGAGCTAGGTAGGTTCCTAGCCCCTCAAAGTTGAAAACATTCAATTTTTTTTGGAGTTCTGAGTAGCCCTACAATAGTTCTGGAGTTCTTTATAGTTTTTAGCAATAGTTCTGTTCGTTAAAACGGACAAATTGCAAATTGAAAATTTCATTTTGAAAAAAAAAATTGCCCAGCATTCCTCTAATTTTGCTCGGATCAAAAAAAGTCATTTAAAGTATCGCTAGAACTCTTGGAGGGCTACCTAGAACTCTAAAGAAAAAAATCGAAATTAAAAAAAAAAAATTTTGTCATCGAGCTATGTACCTAGCCCCTCAAAGATGAAAAAATCATTTTTTTTTGGAGTTCTGGGTAGCCCTACAATAGTTCTGGAGTTCTTTTGGTTTTAAGCAAAAGTTCCGTTCGTTAAAACGGACAAATTAAAAATTGAAAATTTCAATTTGATTAAAAAAATTGCCCAGCATTTCTCTAATTTTGCTCGTATCAAAAAAAGTCATTTAAAGTATCGCTAGAACTCTTGGAGGGCTACCCAGAACTCTGAAGAAAAAATCGAAACAAAAAAAAATTTTTTTTTGTCATCGAGCTAGGTACCTAGCCTCTCAAAGTTGAAAACATTCAATTTTTTCTGGAGTTCTGAGTAGCCCTACAATAGTTCTGGAGTTCTTTGTAGTTTTCAGCAATAGCTTCGTTCGTTAAAACGGACAAATTAAAAATTGAAAATTTCATTATGAAAAAAAAAAATTGCTCAGCATTCCTCTAATTTAGCTCGGATCAAAAAAAGTCATTTGAAGTATCGCTAGAACTCTTAGAGGGCTACCCAGAACTCTGATGAAAAAAATCTAAACAAAAAAAAAAATTTTTTGTCATCGAGCTAGGTATTTACCTAGCCCCTCAAAGTTGAAAACATACAATTTTTTTTTGAGTTCTGAATAGCCCTACAATAGTTGTGGAGGTCTTTATAGTTTTTAGCAATAGTTCTGTTCGTTAAAACGGACAAATTGCAAATTGAAAATTTCATTTTAAAAAAAAAAATGCCCAGATTTCCTCTAATTTTGCTCGGATCAAAAAAAGTCATTTGAAGTATCGCTAGAACTCTTGGAGGGCTACCCAGAACTCTGAAGAAAAAATAGAAACAAAAGAAAAATTTTTTTGTCATCGGGCTAGGTAGGTACCTAGCCCCTCAAAGTTGAAGACATTCAATTTTATTTTGGGTTCTGAGTAGCCCTACAATAGTTCTGGAGTTCTTTATAGTTTTAAGCAATAGTTCCGTTCGTTAAAACGGACAAATTAAAAATTGAAAATTTCATTTTGAAAAAAAAAATTGCCCAGAATTCCTCTAATTTTCCCAGATCAAAAAAGGTCATTTGAAGAATCGCTAGAACTCTTAGAGGGCTATCTAGAACTCTGAAGGAAAAAATCGAAACAAAAAAAAAATTTTTTGTCATTGAGCTAGGTAGGTACCTAGCCCCTCAAAGTTGAAAACATTCAATTTTTTTTGGAGTTCTGAGTAGCCCTACAATAGTTCTGGAGTTCTTTATAGTTTTTAGCAATAGTTCTGTTCGTTAAAACGGACAAATTGCAAATTAAAAATTTCATTTTGGAAAAAAAAAATTGCCCAGCATTCCTCTAATTTTGCTCGGATCAAAAAAAGTCATTTAAAGTATCGCTAGAACTCTTGGAGGGCTACTCAGAACCCTAAAGAAAGAAATCGAAACCTAGCCTTTCAAAGTTGAAAACATTCAATTTTTTCTGGAGTTCTGAGTAGCCCTACAATAGTTCTGGAGTTCTTTATAGTTTTCAGCAATAGTTCCGTTTTTTAAAACGGACAAATTGACAATTGAAAATTTCATTTTGAAAAAAAAATTGCCCAGCATTCTTCTAATTTAGCTCGGATCAAAAAAGTCATTTGAAGTATCGCTAGAACTCTTGGAGGGCTACCCAGAACTCTGAAGAAAGAAATCGAAACAAAAAAAAAATTTTTTTTGTCATCGAGTTAGGTACCTAGCCTCTCAAAGTTTGAAAACCTTCAATTTTTTTTTGAGTTCTGGATAGTCCTCTAAGAGTTCTAGCGATACTTTAAATGACTTTTTTGATCCGAGCAAAATTAGAGGAATGCTGGGCAATTTTTTTTTTCAAAATGAAATTTTCAATTTTTAATTTGTCCGTTTCAACGAACGGAACTATTGCTGAAAACTATAAAGAACTCCAGAACTATTGTAGGGCTACTCAGAACTCCAGAAAAAATTGAATGTTTTCAGCTTTGAGGAGCTAGGTACCTAGTTCGATGACAAAAAAATTTTTTTGTTGTTTCGATTTTTTTCTTCAGAGTTCTGGGTAGCCCTCCAAGAGTTCTAGCGATACTTTAAATGACTTTTTTTGATCCGAGCAAAATTAGAGGAATGCTGGGCAATATTTTTTTTCAAAATGAAATTTTCAATTTTTAATTTGTCCGTTTTAACGAACGGAACTATTGCTTAAAACTATAAAGAACTCCAGAACTATTGTAGGGCTACTCAGAACTCCAGAAATAATTGAATGTTTTCAACTTTGAGGGGCTAGGTACCTAGCTCGATGACAAAAATTTTTTTTTTTTTGTTTCGATTTTATTCTTCAAAGTTCTGGGTAGCCCTCCAAGAGTTCTAGCGATACTTCAAATAACTTTTTTTGATCCGAGCAAAATTAGAGGAATGCTGGGCAATTTTTTTTTTTAAAATGAAATTTTTAATTTTTAATTTGTCCGTTTTAACGAACGGAACTATTGCTTAAAACTATAAAGAACTCCAGAACTATTGTAGGGCTACTCAGAACTCCAAAAAAAATTGATTTTTTTCAACTTTGAGGGGCTAGGTACCTAGCTCGATGACAAAAAAAATTTTTGTTTTGTTTCTATTTTTTTCGTTAGAGTTCTGGGTAGCCCTCCACGAGTTCTAGCGATACTTCAAATGACTTTTTTTGATCCGAGCAAAATTAGAGGAATACTGGGCAATTTTTTTTTTCAAAATGAAATTTTCAATTTGCAATTTGTCCGGTTTAGCGAACAGAACTATTGCTAAAAACTATAAAGAACTCCAGAACTATTGTAGGGCTACTCAGAACTCCAAAAAAAAATTGATTTTTTTCATCTTTGAGGGGCTAGGTACCTAGCTCGATGACAAAATTTTTTTTTTTAAAATTCGATTTTTTTCTTTAGAGTTCTGAGTAGCCCTTCAAGAGTTCTAGCGATACTTTAAATGACTTTTTTTGATCCAAGCAAAATTAGAGGAATGCTGGACATTTTTTTTTTCAAAATGAACTTTTAAATTTTCAATTTGTACGTTTTAACGAACGGAACTATTGCTCTAAACTATAAAGAACTCCAGAACTATTGGAGGGCTACTCAGAACTCCTAAAAAAATTGAATTTTTTCAACTTTGGTGGGCAGCGTGAACCTAGCCCCTCATATTTTCAAGTTCGAATAATCGCTATTTAAATGCCAGAACTATTGTTTAAACCTACAAAGAACTCCAGAACTCATGGAAACGAATCCATAACTCCGAAAAAAAATCATTTTTTCGAAAGTTGCGGGGCTAACTTCACACCACCAGTATTTTTACTTGACTTGCAAAGAAATTTTATTTTAATAAATCGGCTTTATTTTGCGTTTTCCAAACGATTTACACTAAGAAATTCAACTTTGAAGCATTTTTGCACCGTTAAACGAGGTTCAATAATAAAATCTTTCTTCGAAGTTATTAACTGCAAATTTCGATTATATACGGTAAAAAAATGGTTTTTACCTTTGACAAGCAAATTAGCATTGAAACAAATTCGAATTGATAAATCAAGTTTTTACCGCATTTAAACGTAATTTTCAGTAAATAACTTCCAAAAAAGATTTTATTATTGAACCTCATTTAACGGTGCAAAAATGCTTCAAAGTTGAATTTCTTAGCGTAAATCGATTGGAAAACGCAAAATATAGCCGATTTATTAAAAAAAATTTTTTTGTAAATCAAATAAAAATGATAATTTTAAAAATGATTTTTTAAAATTTTTATAATATTAAAATTTTTAAAATTTCTAATATGATTTTTTTTACGTTTTAGGAAGTTTTAAGACTTTTAAAATTTTAAAATTTTTAAACAGATTTCGCATGAACCCACGTAGTCTCTAATCTCTTCGTACATATGAGGCCAGTAATATCTTCGAGCTGTTGATCGATAAGTTTTTGTTATGCCTCCATGTGCATTCAACTCCAAGTCGTGAAAATAATATTTTATTAACGGACGTAATTTTTCTGGTAAGAATATTCGTCGTTTACGATGTTTTCCAACAATTTTACACAATAAACCGCCGCATATAACAAAGTCTTTTACACCGTTTCCAGCTTTTATTTGCTGAGCGATGCCTTGTGTATATGGGTCGTCTTCTTGGTGTTTTTTAATTGATGGAAAAACTTCGGGTGTTTCAGTGAGAATGTTGAGTTGCTCTTGAGGTTTTTCTGTTACATCTTCATCAATATTGTCGTCTTCTTCATATAAGCGTGACAGAGCGTCTGCAACAGTGTTCAGTTTGCCACTAATATGCATAACGTCGAATTCAAAATTAGAAAGAGTCAATAGCCATCTTGCAGTTTTACCACAAGCTTTCGGTGAGTTGTATAACCAGTTGAGAGCTGAGTTGTCAGTTTGAACAATAAATTTATTATGTTGTAAATAGTCTCGAAATCGTTGAACAGACCATACTAATGCCAAACACTCTCTTTCATAAATAATCAGACGTTTTTCGGGATCTGTAAGTTTGCGCGACGCATAAGCTACAGGTAATAAGTTACCATCATAGCTTTGCAACAGTACTGCACCTATCGCAATATCACTACTGTCACATCTTAATACGAATTCTTTTTTAAAGTCGGGGAACTTCAGTACAGGTGCTGAGACTAATTTAGATTTAATTTCTTTAAAAGCAAATACTTCTTCATCTGTGAATTTAAATTTTACGCCTTTCCTTTTCAAATTGTTAAGCGGAGCGCTAATTTCGGCAAAATTAGGTATAAATTTTCCAAAAAATGAAGCTAGGCCAATGAATGATCGAAGCTGTCTGATGTTACGTGGTATTGGAATGTCGTTAATCGATTGTACGCGTTCAGGATCTAATTGTAAACCATCTTTCAATATTACGTGTCCAAGATATTTCAATTTCGAAAAGAAAAACTTCGATTTCTTCGGATTTGCTGTTAAGCCAGTCTCTCGTAAACGTTTGAAAACTTCATTGAGGTGTTCAAAATGGCTTTCAATAGATGGACTGTGAATTAGCAGATCATCTAAATATGGTAAACAATAATCATATTTCAAGTCTCCAAAAATGTCGAGTATAATTCTGTTTAATCCTTGATTTGATGTAGAAAGTCCTTGTGGTGCATGCGTAAAACGATATTGTCCCCACGGAACAACAAAAGCTGTAACATTTTTCGAATCTTCCGTCAGCGGTACTTGGAAAAATGCTGAAGTGAGATCTATTGTAGAAAAAACAACAGATCCATGCAGACACTGGAACAACTCATCCAATCTCGGACTAGGATATGGATCAAAGACGACATGTTTGTTCACCATTCGATAGTCTACAACTAGACGTGGAGTACCATCTTTCTTTTTTAAAATGAAAGCAGGTGATGCATATGGCGATACGCATTTTTCGATCACTCCATCCTTTTGAAGTTTCGTCAAATATTGTTGCATTTGTGCAGCTTTCGGTGGCGGCAACGGATAAGGGCTTCTATAAACTGGAATTTTATCATGCATATGGATCTTCATCTCGTATTTGTGTGCATGACCGATTCTTTCTGTCAGTACATCAGAGAAGCTTGACAATAATAAATTCAATTTTTGATTTTGTTCTGGTTTCAAATTAAATTACTTACTTATGTTTTAAGACTTTTAAAATTTTTAAAAAAAATTTTTAAAAATTTAAAAATTTTAAAAGTCTTAAAACATCCTAAAATGTCGAGAAAATCATTTAAAATTTTTGACAATTTTTAATAATTTTATGAATTTTTAAAAACTTGGAAAAATTTTTAAAAGAAATTTAAAAAATTTTAAAATTTTAAAAGTCTAAAACATCCTAAAACCCAAAAAAAATCATGTTAAAAATGTTAAAAATTTTAATATTTTAAAAATTTTAAAAAATAATTTTTAAAATAATATTTTTATTTGAGTTGCAAAAAAAGTTTTTTATAATAAAACGGCTTTATTTTGCGTTTTCCAATCGATTTACACTAAGAATTTCAACTTGGAAGCATTTTTGCACCGTTGAATGAGATTCAATAATATAATCTTATTTCGAAGTTATTTACTGGAAATTACGTTTAAAAACGGTAAAAACTTGATTTAAACGTTTGACATGTAAATTTGCATGGAAAAAAACCCGTATTAATATATGAATTTTCAAAACTTAGAATAAATTTTAAAAATAATTTTTAAAACTTACAAAAATTTTTAAGAATAATTTTTAAAATTTTAAAATTTTTAAAGACTTAAAACATCCTAAAACGTTAAAAAAATCATGTTAAAAATTTTTTAAAAATATTAATGATTTAAAAATTTTAAAAAATCATTTTTAAAATTAGTATTTTTACTTGACTTGCAAAAAAATTTTTTTTTAATAAATCGGCTTTATTTTGCGTTTTCCAAACGATTTACACTAAGAAATTCAACTTTGAAGCATTTTTGCACCGTTAAACGAGGTTCAATAATAAAATCTTTTTTCGAAGTTATTAACTGCAAATTTAGTTTAAATACGGTAAAAAAATGGTTTTTACCTTTGACAAGCAAATTAGCATTGAAACAAATTCGAATTGATAAATCAAGTTTTTACCGCATTTAAACGTAATTTTCAGTAAATAACTTCCAAAAAAGATTTTATTATTGAACCTCATTTAACGGTGCAAAAATGCTTCAAAGTTGAATTTCTTAGTGTAAATCGATTGGAAAATGCAAAATAAAGCCGATTTATTAAAAAAAAAATTTTTTGCAAATCAAATAAAAATAATAATTTTAAAAATGATTTTTTAAAATTTTTATATTAAAATTTTTAAAATTTCTAACATGATTTTTTTTACGTTTTAGGAAGTTTAAAGACTTAAAATTTTAAAATTTTTAAAATTTTTTTTAAAAATTTTTCTGTTTTTAAAAATTCATAAAAATTATTAAAAATTTTAAAAGATTTTTACATGATTTTCTCAACGTTTTAGGATGTTTTAAGACTTTTAAAATTTTTAAAAAAAATTTATAAAAATTTTAAAAGTCTTAAAACATCCTAAAACGTCGAGAAAATCATTTAAAAATTTTTTAAAATTTTTAATAATTTTATGAATTTTTAAAAACTTGGAAAAATTTTTAAAAGAAATTTAAAAAATTTTAAAATTTTAAAAGTCTTAAAACATCCTAAAACCCAAAAAAAATCATGTTAAAAATGATAAAAATTTTAATATTTTAAAAATTTTAAAAAATCTTTTTTAAAATAATACTTTTATTTGAGTTGCAAAAAAATTTTTTTATAATAAAACGGCTTTATTTTGCGTTTTCCAATCGATTTACACTAAGAAATTCAACTTTGAAGCATTTCTGCACCGTTAAATGAGATTCAATAGTATAATCTTATTTCGAAGTTATTTACTGGAAATTACGTTTAAATACGGTAAAAACTTGATTTAAACGTTTGACATGTAAATTTGCAGGGAAAAAACTCGTATTAATATATGAATTTTCAAAACTTAGAATAAATTTTAAAAATAATTTTTAAAACTTAGAAAAAATTTTAAGAATAATTTTTAAAATTTTAAAATTTTTAAAGACTTAAAACATCCTATAACGTTAAAAAAATGTGTGAAGTTGGCCCCGCAACTTTCGAAAAAATGATTTTTTTTCGGAGTTCTGGATTCGTTTCCATGAGTTCTGGAGTTCTTTGTAGGTTTAAACAATAGTTCTGGCATTTATCTAGCGATTATTCGAACTTGAAAATATGAAGGGCTAGGTTCACGCTGCCCCCAAAGTTGAAAAAATTCAATTTTTTTAGGAGTTCTGAGTAGCCCTCCAATAGTTCTGGGGTTCTTTATAGTTTTGAGCAATAGTTCCGTTCGTTAAAACGTGCAAATTGAAAATTTAAAAGTTCATTTTGAAAAAAAAAAATTGCCCAGCATTCCTCTAATTTTGCTCGGATCAAAAAAAGTCATTTGCAGTATCGCTAGAACTCTTAGAGCGCTACCCAGAACTCTGAAGAAAAAAATCGAAACAAAAAAAAAAAAATTTTTTGTTATCGAGCTAGGTACCTAGCCCCTCAAAGTTGAAAACATTCAATTTTTTTTGGAGTTCTGAGTAGCCCTACAATAGTTCTGGAGTTCTTTATAGTTTTTAGCATTAATTCCGTTCATTAAAACGGACGAATTGAAAATTGAAAATTTCATTTTGAAAAAAAAAAATTGCCCAGCATTCCTCTAATTTTGCTCGGATCAAAAAAAGTCATTTGAAGTATCGCTAGAACTCTTGGAGCGCTACCCAGATCTCTGAGGAAAAAAATCGAAACAAAAAAACAATTTTTTTTGTCATCGAGCTAGGTACCTAGCCCCTCAAAGTTGAAAACATTCAATTTTTTTTGGAGTTCTGAGTAGCCCTACAATAGTTCTGGAGTTCTTTATAGAATTTAGTAATAGTTCCGTTCATTAAAACGGACAAATTGAAAATTTCATTTTGAAAAAAAAAATTGCCCAGCATTTCTCTAATTTTGCTCGGATCAAAAAAAGTCATTTGAAGTATCGCTAGAACTCTTAAAGGGCTACCCAGAACTCTGAAAAAAAAAATCGAAAAAAAAATCGAAAAAAAAAAAAAATTTGTCATCGAGCTAGGTACATAGCCCCTCAAAGTTGAAAACATTCAATTTTTTTTGGAGTTCTGAGTAGCCCTACAATAGTTCTGGAGTTCTTTATAGTTTTTAGTAATAGTTCCGTTCATTAAAACGGACAAATTGAAAATTGAAAATTTCATTTTGAAAAAAAAGAATTGCCCAGCATTCCTCTAATTTTGCTCGGATCAAAAAAAGTCATTTGCAGTATCGCTAGAACTCTTAGAGCGCTACCCAGAACTCTGAAGAAAAAAATCGAAACAAAAAAAAAAAAATTTTTTGTTATCGAGCTAGGTACCTAGCCCCTCAAAGTTGAAAACATTCAATTTTTTTTTGGAGTTCTGAGTAGCCCTACAATAGTTCTGGAGTTCTTTATAGTTTTTAGCATTAATTCCGTTCATTAAAACGGACAAATTGAAAATTGAAAATTTCATTTTGAAAAAAAAAAATTGCCCAGCATTCCTCTAATTTTGCTCGGATCAAAAAAAGTCATTTGAAGTATCGCTAGAACTCTTGGAGCGCTACCCAGATCTCTGAGGAAAAAAATCGAAACAAAAAAACAATTTTTTTTGTCATCGAGCTAGGTACCTAGCCCCTCAAAGTTGAAAACATTCAATTTTTTTTGGAGTTCTGAGTAGCCCTACAATAGTTCTGGAGTTCTTTATAGAATTTAGTAATAGTTCCGTTCATTAAAACGGACAAATTGAAAATTGAAAATTTCATTTTGAAAAAAAAAAATTGCCCAGCATTCCTCTAATTTTGCTCGGATCAAAAAAAGTCATTAGAAGTATCGCTAGAACTCTTAGAGCGCTACCCAGAACTCTGAAGAAAAAAATCGAAACAAAAAAAAAAATTTTTTTGTTATCGAGCTAGGTACCTAGCCCCTCAAGGTTGAAAACATTCAATTTTTTTTAGAGTTCTGAGTAGCCCCACAATAGTTCTGGAGTTCTTTATAGTTTTTTGCAATAGTTCCGTTCGTTAAAACGGACAAATTGAAAATTGAAAATTTCATTTTGAAAAAAAAATTGCCCTGCATTCCTCTAATTTTGCTCGGATCAAAAAAAGTCATTTGAAGTATCGCTAGAACTCTTAGAGGGCTACCCAAAACTCTGAAAAAAAAATCGAAAAAAAAAAAAAATTTGTCATCGAGCTAGATACCTAGCCCCTCAAAGTTGAAAACATTCAATTTTTTTTGGAGTTATGAGTAGCCCTACAATAGTTCTGGAGTTCTTTATAGTTTTTAGTAATTGTTCCGTTCATTAAAACGGACAAATTGAAAATTGAAAATTTCATTTTGAAAAAAAAAAATGCCCAGCATTCCTCTAATTTTGCTCGGATCAAAAAAAGTCATTTGAAGTATCGCTAGAACTCTTAGAGCGCTACCCAGAACTCTGAAGAAAAAAATCGAAACAAAAAAAAAAATTTTTTTGTTATCGAGCTAGGTACCTAGCCCCTCAAAGTTGAAAACATTCAATTTTTTTTAGAGTTTTGAGTAGCCCTACAATAGTTCTGGAGTTCTTTATAATTTTTAGCAATAGTTCCGTTCGTTAAAACGGACAAATTGAAAATTGAAAATTTCATTTTGAAAAAAAAAATTGCCCAACATTCCTCTAATTTTGCTCGGATCAAAAAAAGTCATTTGAAGTATCGCTAGAACTCTTGGAGGGCTACCCAGAACTCTGAGGAAAAAAATCGAAACAAAAAAAAAATATTTTTTGTCATCGAGTTAGGTACCTAGCCCCTCAAAGTTGAAAACATTCAATTTTTTTTGGAGTTCTGAGTAGCCCTACAATAGTTCTGGAGTTCTTTATAGTTTTTAGTAATAGTTCCGTTCATTAAAACGGACAAATTGAAAATTTCATTTTGAAAAAAAAATTGCCCAGCATTCCTCTAATTTTGCTCGGATCAAAAAAAGTCATTTGAAGTATCGCTAGAACTCTTAGAGCGCTACCCAGAACTCTGAAGAAAAAAATCGAAACAAAAAAAAAATTTTTTTTGTTTTCGAGCTAGGTACCTAGCCCCTCAAAATTGAATGTTTTCAACTTTGAGGGGCTAGGTAGGTACCTAGCTCGGTGACAAAAATTGTTTTTTTTTTGTTTAGATTTTTATCTTCAGAGTTCTGGGTAGCGCTCTAAGAGTTCTAGCGATACTTCAAATGACTTTTTTTGATCCGAGCAAAATTAGAGGAATGCTGGGCAATTTTTTTTTTTAAATGAAATTTTCAATTTTCAATTAGTCCGTTTTAATGAACGGAACTATTACTAAAAACTATAAATAACTCCAGAACTATTGTAGGGCTACTCAGAACTAAAAATTGAATGTTTTCAAGTTTGAGGGGCTAGGTACCTAGCTCGATGACAAAAAAAATTTTTTTTTTGTTTCGATTTTTTTCCTCAGAGTTCTGGGTAGCCCTCTAAGGGTTCTAGCGAGACTTCAACTGACTTTTTTTGATGCGAGCAAAATTAGAGGAATGCTGGGCAATTTTTTTTTTCAAAATGAAATTTTCAATTTTCAATTTGTCCGTTTTAACGAACGGAACTATTGCTAAAAACTATAAAGAACTCCAGAACTATTGTAGGGCTACTCAGAACTCCAAAAAAAATTGAATGTTTTCAACTTTGAGGGGCAAGGTACCTAGCTCGATAACACAAAAATTTTTTTTTTGTTTCGATTTTTTTCTTCGGAGTTCTGGGTAGCCCTCCAAGAGTTCTAGCGATACTTCAAATGACTTTTTTTGATCCGAGCAAAATTAGAGGAATGCTGGGCAATTTTTTTTTCAAAATGAACTTTTAAATTTTCAATTTGTACGTTTTAACGAACGGAACTATTGCTCAAAACTATAAAGAACTCCAGAACTATTAGAGAGCTACTCAGAACTCCTAAAAAAATTGAATTTTTTCAACTTTGGGGGGCAGTGTGAACCTAGCCCCTCATATTTCAAGTTCGAATAATCGCTAGATAAATGCCAGAACTATTGTTTAAACCTACAAAGAACTCCAGAACTCATGGAAACGAATCCAGAACTCCGAAAAAAAATTAATTTTTTGAAAGTTGCGGGGCTAACTTCACACCACCTCAAAATGATCACCTCCCATTCAGCAAGTATGACTTTTAGATTTTACTGCACTAAGTAATGATACTTGATCTGCCGCCCCTTCCGCTCTTTTTGGAAAAAGAAGCAGCAGTTTTTGCAACTCAATTGCAACGGACAAAAAACTTTAAGTCTGGAGACTTAACAGGCCACCTAAGTATTCTTAGAAATCTTAATCTAATGACCTGTACAGTAGTGGATCTGATGGATGTCAGATTCAAATTTGACAGAAGGTTTAATGCTACTATAGAAAGTCGCAAATTCTGGAAAGAAGGTGAAATAAAATTCCCCAGAGGATCACTGATATATTATACAGACGGATCCAAGATGGACAATAGAGTAGGAGCAGGTGTTTTTGGTCCTAAAACAAGGATATCAGCTCCCATGGGCTCCAAAGCCACTGTATTCCAGGCAGAAATATATGCCATACAACTTTGCGCTCTGAATTGTCTGGATAAAGGCTACAGAAACGCAAAAATATTAATCCTATCGGATAGCAGAGCAGCTATTATGGCTCTATGTTCACACAAAATTGAGTCAAGACTGGTCTGGGAATGCCTAGATACTGTTGATAAACTGGGTGTATACAACAGAGTAACCCTAATGTGGGTTCCAGGGCATACAGGCATCGAAGGCAATGAAGTAGCAGACTCCCTCGCTAAAGAAGGAGGAACTAAAACCTTTATAGGCCCAGAACCTTTCTGTGGCTATTCTAAAAGCCACATCAAATTAGAGGTTCGCAAATGGGAGGAAGAAAAGAAAATCTCTCGTTGGAAGTCCACTCCAGGACTGAAACAATCAAAGAGATTTATATCGCATAGCACAACAAGGACCAAAGAACTCCTTATTCTCAGCAAAGCAGAACTGAGAATAATGACAGGACTCCTCACAGGCCACTGCCCTTTGAGATACCATCTCTCAAAAATGGGTAAAGTCCAGGATGACAACTGTCGCTTCTGTAAAGAAGCAAAAGAAACTGCCGAACACATTCTATGTGAATGTGAAGCAGTGTTCTCCAAAAGGCTGCAACATCTTAACAGGCCTTTTCTAAAGCCTGAAGACATATGGAGAGAAGCCCCCAGAAAGGTTATAAGGTTCATAAAAAGCATTTTACCCGACTGGGAATAAACTATTAGGGGACTCACAAAAGATCTTATAGGTCGCAGTGATTGTGAGATATATAGTGTCTTATCACCCCGAGTAAATCTAATCTAATCTAATCTAATGTTCATGCTGAGCAAACGTCTCTAAAGTCAAAATTAACTAATAATTCAACACGGCGGATCCAAAATGGCGGACATAAATATAGGTATAGATTAGTGCAGTAAAAATCTAATAGTCATACTTGCTGAATGAAGAGTGACCGATTATTGACCCTCTTTGTTTGTAAAACCAATCATTTGCTTTTAACGTAATATTTTTAAATTATATCTTATCATAAATAATCATTTACTTAACACATAATTCGGTTCTAAATTTTAGGGTTCGAAAACTGACGAAAAATACAGTAATTTTTGGACGTTCTTTGTTAATTTTTAATTTTGTTCTGAGTTGAAGGGTCTGGTCGCCCAATTGGCTGGTATTTTTTCGTGGCGATAAAAAATGCAGTGTAAGTTGTTATATAATAAATTTTATTTTATTTTTCAATTGTATAAAAAAGGACAAAATATTATTTCAGCTGTTTAATTTTTTACCATCCATCGCTTGGTTGTGTTCTGAAACAAATTTATATAAAACTTAAAAAAGATCTCAATATTTACTCATGCGTTTGAAACAACATAATGTGGGCGTCAAAAACCAAATTAAATCTAATTTACATTCTCAACTTTGTTTTTGCGCTTCTTTAGTACAACATAGCGTCGCCAACAATCACGAATTTGATTTTGAAAACACCTTCATTACCTATGGCTCTAGAAAGTAATTACCAAAAACGCCTTTTTCTTGAAATGGTTTACATATACAAAACAAAAAATTGTATCAACAAACGCACTGATATTGATAACTTGTCACATATACAGGGTGAGTTCGACCACTCGTATCAGTCGTTTTTTTCATAAACGGTTAGTCGTAGAGAGTTGTGTCAAAAATTTGTATTATAAAAGCCCTAATAAAGAATCGAATGGTGATAATTTTTTTTCCGAGAAGGTCGGCTTCCCTATTAGTTTGCTCCAGAATGTCCAGAACTTCGGAATTATAAATGTAACGATAGGTCGAAAGTGTTATTGTTGAAAAGATCTTTAAAAAATAAGCACATTTTGTAGGAAAATTTTTTTTATTACTGCCACCCCTGTAAATTTCTATAAGTATAAATATAAATTATTATATGTTCAAAACTGCGGAATTTTAGAAAGCAGATAGGTTGAAAGTGGTGCTGTTGAAAAGCTCTTTAAAAAATAGGTAAGTTTTGTAGGAAAAATTTTTTAATTACTGCCACCCCTGTTAAGTAACAATCGTTTGAAATTATTAAATCAAAATTTCAGAATAACGATCGAAGTCGGCATTAAAAATCTAGCAACCTTAAACATTGTCACAAGTGTTTAAACTGTCTTCCATTTACTCTTTAATACATACTACTGGTTATACTGTGAGTGTACTTCTTCGGTTTTTAATGACTGATAGATAGGTAACTAGATTTTAAATGCGGACTTTTAAAAAGTTCGTTATTATGACATTTTAATTTAGTAATTTCAAACAAATATTAGGTACTTAACAGGGGTGGCAGTAATAAAAAAAAATCCGTACAAAACTTGCTAATTTTTTAAAGATCTTTTCAACAATACCACTTTCGACCTATCATTACATTTATAATTCCGGAGTTCTGGACATTCTGGAGCAAACTAATAAGGAATTCGACCTTCCCGGAAAAAAAAATTATCACCATTCGATTCTTTATTAGGGCTTTTATAATACAAATTTTTGACACAGCTCTCTACGACTAACCGTTTTCGAAGAAAACGCCCGATACGGGTGGTCGAACTCACCCTGTATATAGTAATTTGCTCAATGAAATAAAATTGTCAAAACTTGAATAACATACTACATATTTGCAAAACAGTTTAAAAATCACAAAATTATTTACTTAGTTTCTAGCTTAAAGCATTTAAGTATCAATTAGTTAACTAGCAAAATCCACAATAAAAAATTATAATCAAAATTCTATAAAACATAAATATTTTCAGTGTTGTTATTTACAAAAGAAATCAATAAAATAATTTTTTACACATCATAAAAACAATAATATAAAAAAAATGTTAATGTTTTTTTAATTATTTGACAATTTTACTGTTATATGTTGACGACATTTGGTAAGTTATTCTATAATTTTATACATTATTTTTAAGTATTTTTTCCAAATTAATACATTTTTACAATGTTTATACAGAGCTCTGATGATGAAAAAATATTTTTCGAAACGTTAGCGAATAAATGCAATAAAACAGAATTTGCTTCTTAATTGGATCCTTAAGCCACTTTTGAGTCGTTTTCTTAAAAAAACAGTTCCTAAAAAGCGTAATCTGGCGATTGAAACAAGCAACTGTTATAAACTAATAAACTTACTGTTGACTATGCAATACATATACACATGAAAATTAGTTTTAAGTTGGTAGTCCACTGCGGAGGGAGACGGTATTGTGCTGTCGCTATTGGAGCCAGTTAATTGGGTTTTTGAATGAATTTTTTTTTACTTAAATGGAAAGACCACATACACGTTTTATAGCAAAACTGTTTTTATTTAATTTTTTCTCTTAATAATTAAAAAGTTATATTTAAATAAAAATTAATTTTTAAACTCAGTTCCGATGACGCGCCGAAAGAATCCGAACGTGTGTGACGTCATTATGTTATCTATGGTCTTTGTATCCATGGTTACAAAGTTAAAAATTTTATAGTATGTGTAATACTCATACACAAATACTAGTTTAAGAGCCAGTGGCCGGCAGACAGAAAGTATTTTACCAAAGATTAAATTTTTCTCAGTGACTCTCCGATACCTACTATACATGAGATGGGAAGTCACTAAGCCGAGCGAAGGTAGCGATGACGTCACTCAGGTAAGATAGGCATAAAAATCAGACCAACTTCAAAAGTATTTTACCAAAGCTGCCGCTTGGATATTTTAAAGAATACAACCATTGTTATTCAAAAATGCAATGGCAGACAATTTGGCCGGTTATAACCTCATGACAGACGTTTTGAAAATTTGAAGAAAAAAAAATTCAAAAGTATTTTACCAAATCTGATTTTTATATATGTTGTTTATAATAATATTAAAAGTTTAAATTTAAGACGGCAGACGTTTTCTCCGGTTGTAACTTCCCGGCAGACGGTAAAATTTTACCTATAGTGCGAGTATAAGTACCTACTGTAATCTCTCTTACTTCTATAATATCTGCATGCAAATGGGTAATCAAGTAAAAATGATTAATAAACTATGAAAATTATAAAAAAATACTTACTATTTTAGAGTAATAAGTAGGGAATATGGGTCGCTTATAAAATAACAATAATTATAACAATATAATGACAATAATGGAAATATGATCAAAGTTTTTAATGATACTATTTTTTTGTTTACATTTTCGTTTATAATTCGTCAATTTCATCTTCGGAATCATTTTCAACTTGATACGACTCATCATTTTGCTCATCATCGACTGGATTATTATCTGTAAAAATGCAATTAAAATTTGTAAATTGAATCAAGAAAATTTAAAATAGATTTTATTATAATAAAATTACCGGATATATCCTGGATAAAATCACTAACGAAACATGGATGTTGGTCTCCCTCAAACCACTTAAACACGTATGAGGTGTCTTGTTCTACCCAACCACATTCCAGTGGGTTTAACATAGTAGGATCTTTTTGGGAAGCGTTTTTCCAGATACTAAATCAAAATTTCTAAAGAAATTTTGATGCTAGTTCGATACCACCATGCAAAGCAGAACTGTACAAACAATTTTTAAGAGCTCACTACATTTCTAGTATCTGGAAAAACGCTTCCCAAAAAGATCCTACTATGTTTGAGGGAGACCAACTTCCATGTTTCGTTAGTGATTTTATCCGGGATATATCCGGTAATTTTATTATAATAAAATCTATTTTAAATTTTCTTGATTCAATTTACAAATTTTAATTGCATTTTTACAGATAATGATCCAGTCGATGATGAGCAAAATGATGAGTCATATCAAGTTGAAAATGATTCCGAAGATGAAGTTGACGAATTATAAACGAAAATGTAAACAAAAAAATAGTACCGTAAAACGGGGTGAGATTGACCATTTTTGGCGTTCTTTAGTTAATAACTCATTTATTGTTGCAGAAAAAAAATTTAAAATGACTGATACGTATGAGTCTATAAGTCATGTAACTTTTAGTACCCTCAAAAAATTTTTTTTTTATTTACGATAGAAGAAAAAAATAAAAACATCCCGGTCAATCTCACCCCTACATTTGGGGTGAGATTGACCGCCTACCTAAAACTCGCTAAAACTCAAGTAATTTTTTATATAATGCTTACTGAGTTGAGAATAACCACAGTTTAGTATATAATAAACTGCTTTTTTACGAAAAAATTACATAGAAAAAAATTTACATGTCAAAAAATTAAAAAAAATATTTTTTTTAGAAACATAAGAAATCAACAAAGGTTTTTATTCATTATAAAGTAAATGCTCAAAAAATATATAATGGTAAGATAAATTTATAAAATACTAGCACTGTCTGGAAAAATATGATGCCCACGTCGTTCGATTCTGGGGGGTGGAAGTACTTTGACAACATAATTGTATTTAATGGTGTCTGTATTTTCCACTGTAGGCCACACAAATTTATCTCCAATAGCTTTCTTCAAAAACTTTATGTTTATTTTATTATCAGACAGTAAAAAATGTTTTAGACTTTTTTTGGTTTCATATTTGACCAGGACCCATCACCCAACCACAATATCTTCTGTGGTAAATTCTTCAATTGTCTATTCTGCAAAGACAATGTTCTCATTTGCCTGTTCGTCCACTTCTGAGGTAAAACAGCTTACATTAATAGAAATTCATTGTTTACCTACTGTAGATAAATACATGGTATGTGTAAACTGTATGTGAGTATTAGTAATTAGTGTACTTGACAGCGGTCAATCTCACCCCTAAAATTACAGAAATCTGCATCTTTGTCTAAAAATTTATGTAAAAAGTAGTACGTCATAAATATAAATATTGTGAGTCGATAACAGGCTATAAAAGACAATGTTCTACTACAAAAAAACATTAGAGAGGTCAACTTGATTTTGTTAGGTTTGTAGAGGTAGAAGTTTGCAGGGTATGTAATTTGCTAATAAATTGACACTTGACATTTTATTTTTTTTTACAGAATACAATTTCTTTACTCAAAAAGTAGTAATCTATTACGAATATACAGTGTGTCCACAGACTCATCCTCAACATGGGGATCTCCGTTGTTATGGGAGATAGAGATTTGGTTAAATGAGACAAAATGTGCAGAATCTTCAGTACTACTACCCTGCGTAGTCAAACTTTCCATATTTTGTTTGGTTCGCGACCGACAGTTGAAAAACGAGATTTACCCATTTTCGTTTTTTGTTTATAACTCGCTTATTAAGTAAGTTAGAAAAAAAATATTTTCACTTTCTTATGGCCCTTTTTTATGATGATTTCAAATCTATTTTCATATTTTCATTTACTTTTATAGTTTTAGAGATACTTGTATCAACTTTGTTTTTTTAAATACACGTCAAAGATGGCCATGCACCATTCGAAAGAGACTTTTTTTCTCTTTAATTTGATATGAGGGTTGATGGATTTATTTTCAAAAATAACAGAGTTATACGTAAAACACTGATTTTTAATAGTAGGCTATGCTAAATTAATTGATAAAACAACAGAAGGCTTAGCAAACAGTTGAAATTCGCGTTGGCTTAGTAAACGGCTGTTTTGTTTTAGCTGTCAAAGTGTAGTTTGTTGCTAATTTGTCAGTTTACTAAGTGATTTATTAAATTTACCTTTTGTTATCATGGAACCTTTTTGTAACAATGAAAAATAAGCGATTTTCAACAATTGATCGTAAAAACAGTAGTTTTGTCTTCTTCACTTATTCGCGTTGACTTAGTAAACGGCTTTTTAAATGATCCATAGTTTATTAAATTTCTGTAAGTTCCTGTAAATAGACGAATGAGGTTGTCTTCGTTCTGGATACTGATAGAAGTACATTTCTGCAGCTCCGGTCGAATTTTTGTGACATAGAATGTAATAAGATAACATATCAAATTTTTCATTGTTACAAAATGGTTCCATGATAACAAAAGTAAATTTAATAAATCACTTAGTAAACTGACAAATTAGCAACAAACTACACTTTCACAGCTAAAACAAAACAGCCGTTTACTAATCCAACGCGAATTTCAACTGTTTGCTAAGCCTTCTGTTGTTTTATCAATTAATTTAGCATAGCCTACTATTAAAAATCAGTGTTTTACGTATAACTCTGTTATTTTTGAAAATAAATCCATCAACCCTCATATCAAATTAAAGAGAAAAAAAATCTCTTTCGAATGGTGTCATGGCCATCTTTGACGTGTATTTAAAAAAACAAAGTTGATACAAGTATCTCTAAAACTATAAAAGTAAATAAAAATATGAAAAGAGATTTGAAATCTTCATAAAAAAGGGCCTTAAGAAAGTGAAAATATTTTTTTTCTAACTTACTTAATAAGCGAGTTATAAACAAAAAACGAAAATGGGTAAATCTCGTTTTTCAACCGTCGGTCGCGAACCAAGCAAAATATGGAAAGTTTGACTACGCAGGGTAGTAGTACTGGAGATTCTGCACATTTTGTCTCATTTAACCAAATCTCTATCTCCCATAACAACGGAGATCCCCATGTTGAGGATGAGTCTGTGGACACACTGTATAGGCATTTGTTTGAAGATAGAATTTTTTTGTTTTCCTCTCATGCATGACTGCTGACCTAGAAATGTAAAATTAACTTTTTTGAACTTTTCGGTCAATCTCACCCCGGCGGTCAATCTCACCCCATTTTATGGTATCATTAAAAACATTGATCATGTTTCCATTATTGTCATTATCTAATCTAATCTAACTAATATTATAAATGTGAAAGTTTGGATGGATGGATGGATGTATGGATGTTTGTTACTCAATCACGCCAGAACGGCTGAACGGATCTGGATGAAATTTGGTACAGAGATAGATTATAGTCTGGAATAGCACATAGGCTACTTTTTATCCCGAAAAAATATACGGTTCCCGTGGGATAGTTTTGCTTTTGTTTTTCATTCAGCAAGGGATCGATATGATTTTTTGCATAGTGGTAGTTTAGGGGTCAGAGAATGTTATAGGCTAATTTTTATCCCGGAAAAATGTACGGTTCCCGTGGGATAGATTTGTTTTTGTTTTATCTCTGGAACTACTAAACCGTTTCTAAAAATTCTTTCACTAATAGAAAGCTACGCGGGGGGGAGAATCTCGAGGGGGGATAACAAATTAGGGGGGAAGATTCTCGCGGGGGGATAATAAATTAGGGGGAAAGATTTTTGCGGGGATAACAAATTAGGGGTGGAGATTCTCGCGGGGGGATAACAAATTAGGGGGGAGATTCTCGGAGGGTGATAACAAATTAGGGGGGGGGAGATTCTCTCGGGGGGATAACAAATTAGGGGGGAGATTCTCGCGGTGGGATAAAAAATTAGGGGGGGAGATTCTCGAGCTGGGATAAAAAATTAGGGGGGGGAGATTATTGCGCTGGGATAACAAATTAGGGGGGAGAATCTCGCGGTGGGATAACAAATTAGGTCGGGAGATTTTCGCGGTGGGATAACAAATTAGGGGGGAAGATTCTCGCGGGGGGATAACAAATTAGGGGGGGAAATTCTCGCGGGGGGTATAAAATTAGGAGGTAAGTTTCTCGCGGGGGGATAACAAGTTAGGGGGGATTCTCGCGATGGGATAACAAATTAGATGGGGACATTCTCGCGGGGGGATAACAAATTTTGCACAGGAGTTCCTTATATAGGTATCGGAGATGAGCAATAATGTATTTAATAAAATTCGAGCGAACGAGCGAAGCGAGTGAGTAATGTATCAATAACATTCAAGTGAACGAGCGGAGCGAGTGAAAAATATATTAATAATATTCAAGCGAACGAGCGAAGCGAGTGAGTAATGTATTATTAATATTCGAGCGAACGAGCGAAGTGAATGAGTAATGTATTTATAAAATTCGAGCGTACGAGCAAAGGATAACAAATTAGGGGGGAAGATTCTCGCGGGGGGATAACAAATTAGGGGGGAAGATTCTCGCGGGAGGAAAACAAATTAGGGGGGTGATTCTCGCGGGGGGATAACAAATTAGGTGGGGACATTCTCGCGGGGGGATAACAAATTAGGGGGGGGAGATTCTCGCGGGGGATAACAAATGTAATGTATTATTAATATTCGAGCGAAGCGAGTGAGGAATGTATTAATAAAATTCGAGCGAACGAGCGAAGAAGGAATTAATAATATTCAAA
The DNA here is from genome assembly GCA_039654895.1 of Mongoloraphidia duomilia. Taxonomy (NCBI): domain Eukaryota; kingdom Metazoa; phylum Arthropoda; class Insecta; order Raphidioptera; family Raphidiidae; genus Mongoloraphidia; species Mongoloraphidia duomilia. The sequence goes on along the minus strand of CM077516.1, from coordinate 39,900,793 downwards.
AGAACGAGCGAAGCGAGTGAGTAATGTAGGTATTAATAAAATTTTAAAAAACAGTTTTTTGACGTTATAAAACAGTGTCGTATGGTGAGCAGGCTTTGGAAAAAACAAACTACTTTGTGTCAAAATATTCTGACAGTTAATCGTTTCGGAATAATATTCTGAGAAAATAATACAAAATCAATATCTCACAGTAAGTACTATTTTTATTGATCTCATCCGAGCAAAGCTCGGTCACCCAGATATTTGTAGTTAAGTTAGTTATATTTTCTGTTTTCTTATAGGTTGAAGTAGGTACATTGTATTGTATAATAAAATTTTTTAAAAAACCCTCGATTCCAAGCAATCTCAATCTCGATCGATAAATAAAATTATAAATCGTAAAATACGTGGGCGAAGCCACGGGTAACGGCTAGTATTGTTATAATTATTGTTATTTTATATAAGCGACCCATATTCCCTACTTATTACTCTAAAATAGTAAGTTTTTTTTATAATTTTCATAGTTTATTATTCATTTTTACGTGATTACCCATTTGCATGCAGATATTATAGAAGTAAGAGAGATTACAGTAGGTACTTATACTCGCACTATATGTAAGATTTTACCGTCTACCGGGAAGTTACAACTGGAGAAAACGTCTGCCGTCTTAAATTTAAACTTTTAATATTATTATAAACAACATATATAAAAATCAGATTTGGTAAAATACTTTTGAATTTTTTTTTTCAAATTTTCAAAAACGTCTGCCATGAGGTTATAACCGGCCAAATTGTCTCCCATTGCATTTTTTAATAACAATAGTTGTATTCTTTAAAATATCCAAACGGCAGCTTTGGTAAAATACTTTTGAAGTTGGTCTGATTTTTATACCTATCTTACCTGTGTGACGTCATCGCTACCTTCGCTCGGCTTAGTGACTCCCCATCTCATGTATAGTGGGTATAGGAGAGTCACTGAGAAAAATTTAATCTTTGGTAAAATACTTTCTGTCTGCCGGCCACTGGCTCTTAGATTATACCAACAAATCCACACAAATTTTAACATAACGACGTCACAAACATTCCTGGCGCGTTTTGAAGTCACGTGATGTTTTTTAAATTTTTATACATTTTAATTAATTTTTAGTAATTTATCTATGGCTTTTAAAAAATTTTCTTTTCGTTTTTCAATATTATTTATGTTAAATTATTAGAAAAAATCATAAAATTAATAATTTTTTTAAAATTGAAATACCTAATTGTCTATGTTACTCGTATATTGTTTTAAATAGCTTATAACTGTATTTATACAACATATTTAAGATAGATAATTCGTGCCTCTAGTGGAAGCACAGTACAAATTTTCTCATCGTGTAGGCTTAGTAAAAACTAACTTTCATCTGTGAAACCGCAGGATATGACTGATTCACTGAATCAACATTTTCAGAAAACATAAGACCCGATCCAATGCAATACGCAAGTCTTCATATTTTATTCTTGCGTTTTCTAAAAAGTTCCGATTGTTCCGTGCCGTACTGAGTCGAGCCTAGCTGAATCAATTAATGTTGTAACACCCTTAAGGTGTGGAAGTCGGGTGTTACAATTGGCGCCCAACATGGGGCCAGTTGTAACACCCCACTTCCCCAGCTGGGTGTTAGTGTTCAGCTTAGTAGAGTCACGCTTTTAGTAAAATTTGATTAAATTGTTTTGGACGAATTATGTGATTACATACCCGGGAGTAGTCCATGCGCTACTTTCAGTTGGATTAGCCGTTGTATCTGACATTCTTCAACAAAATAAATAAATTGATTAAAATAAAAATTATTTATCTTAACCGTTTTATAGTACTTACAGAGGTGATTCCAAATCCAAGCTTCGAATAATCCGTTTGTAGCAATTCGATAATTTAATTGTCAAAGGAACTATTCCCAGAAATAATAAAAGACACCACAATGTTGCAACCCAAAAACCATTCTAAAAATACAAATAGATTATTGGTGATTCAATCTTTAAAGCCCACTCCTCATGGTTCAACGTTGCAGTATGATTTTGTCGATTAAGAGTGCAGTACAATTTTATTAGAAATCGGATTAGACCACGCACGTAATGACCTTGCAGTACGAGTTTTGCTTTCAAACGGTAAGCATATCGGACGAAAATATACTTTTAGGGCCTTTTGCGCTTTTTGACAAATAATTTAGGTTATTTTTTGGTTTTGCAGTACCAAAATCACACGATCGAATAGAAAGTCACAATACACGATCAAATAAACGATCCAACCAGCAGTGTTGTACTGCTGCAGACACAGGTTTGTCTGCGGTCAAATCGCACCGACTTGGTCGGGCGGTGAACGTACACGATCAAACTGCGTTCGATTTTGTCGTAACCAACAAAATCGTACTGCGGCGTTGTAGCGTGAGTGGCGGGCTTAAGGTTATTTAATGAAATTGAGATGACTTGCCAAAGAATCTACAACGTGTCGGCAAACAAACATCCTTGTAGAATGATAAATATCCCAAATCGGTTTGCATGGTGCAATTTTAACTTCGATTTGATCCAAAACATGGCCTCTGTATTGCTCTAAATATTTTTCTAATCTGCGCACGTAATCTGAAGTTTTCTAGAAAAATAAATTAATATCGCATTGCACATACAAGGAGATTAAAAAATTCTGCAAACGCTTTTTCCTGTCTAAGTATCCATACAAACCACTCGAAAAATCCGCAAGGAGTCAAAATTACAGACTGCAGAGGTCCCGTTTCAATTTTATATACTATAGTATTAACAACTAAAAACTTTATGCGTTAACATTAAATGTTGTGTCATAATTAGTATTAATATTAGGTTTTTTTTTTATATTTTTTATAACCTCATTTAGTTACCTGTTCTGCAATGGTGGCTCCCTGATTATTAACATAATATTGAATCGTCTTTAAATGTGCTATTGATTGATTCACTTGTCTTTGTAACGGCAAGATTTGTACTTCCAAAGCTGTCAATAAATAAACTATTTTCTCCTTATTTTGTTCTAAAGGGCGTATATAACTGTCCATTAACTTTTTTATCCTGGAGGATAACGTTTCCATTCTTGAAGCTGTCGTTAAATCTGAAACACCATTTGAAACGCTTTCGAGTTGATTTGAAAACGATTTCAGGTCTTTAGCCGTTACGGGTCCTGACAGTTGTGTTCTGAAATTCGCGAGGTTTGCTTTCGATGCTTGAAGAAGCTCTTGTAAGTGCCTTTGAAGATCAGGAGTTAACAGTCGTAGATCTTGGATTTTAACTTTAATTTTTTTGAAATGAGTGTAAAGATCAAGCCAGTTTCGATAGTTCGTAATAGCATTGATATTGTAGATTCGATCCAGTTTAAAAGTTTGATAGGCCGGAATGTTTTTACTACAGTCTCTGTTAAAAATAGAAACAATCGGAATGTATTACGGATTTTTCTTTCAGAAATATTGCGCCTATTTATTAATAACATTTCAATATCTCGAACAGACAGACACAGTGGCAGACTAAAGGGGGGGGAGTGGCGGAGGGGGCGGCTCGCCCTGGGCCTCTGATCCTGGGGGCCCTCTAAATCTCGAGAAGTCCTTCTTAATTAAATCCCAAACAAGGCCAAAATATGTTTAGTAAGTAAGAGGCAGTTTGGATTTGGAGGCCCCGTACGTATACAAAATATAAATGTAGGTAGGCTACCTACCTACCTACGTTTATTATAAATATTTGATTTTTTTGTCAGCCATTACATCTATATTATTCATTTGTTACGAAATTTACACTACAAATATATCAATTTCTAAGCAGAACGGGGGCCTCATTTAGTTCTGCCGCCCCGGGCCTCCGATGGGCTTAGTCTGCCACTGGACAGACACAACAATTATATCCCGATTACTCTTAGAATGACACAGTGACGTCATCAGCCTATTGGCGGCAAAGCACCGCCCTCACTAGCAACCTCTAACAACGGACTGTCTGCTTGACAACCTTTACTCTCTCTGCTGCTCTCTAATGGTTTTTACCATAGACGGCGTGTATGAGTTCAAGTAGGCGGAGACCGGAACAATAGCCGTTGTCGAGTGATGACGTCTCGGTGTCATTCTTGTAGTATTGTGTCTCTAGAGTTATGCACATGAAAAATGAAAGCACAGGGAAATCTTAGAGTGTCTGTTTGTCTGTCTGTGTCCGTTCATCACAGCCTTATGATTTTGAAATCGTAAAATTTATTAAAATCGACCACTATTTTCAATTTTTTTTGTATCAATCTGTTCTTCCGAACAATATAACTCATTTACCTTAAAATATCCTTAACCGGTATTTCCAAACTATCATTCCCATTTATTAAGTTCGTAAAGAATCCTCCTTTTTTATATAAAAGTCCAGGGTTATCCAACAGTTTACTCAAAGACTTATATTTCGGTTCGTCAAATAGAGGTTTGCAAACAAACACTTCTCCATGCCCTCCTATGACAAGTGAAGCGATCACAATCGCCCAGAGGGCCATGGAAAACAAACAGATGAAGAACAGAGCTATAAGTAGACTAGGACCGGCTTTTGTTTCGGCACCGCAACAGCCGCAACTGATGCCTGTCAAAAGCAGCAACCAAATCAGGAATACTGACAGTGCTGCACCTGTGTTGAAATATTTATTTTAAATTGTTGATTTCTAAATGAAATTTTCACAGTTTCACAATATTTTCCCTACTTGATGTCCCCGGAGTGTAAAAAAACCAGTCTTTGAAAAAGTTTGTTCGTCTGTTTGTCGTCAGTACGATTCCGGTCAAACGGCTAAGCGGATCGAAATCAAATTTTGCTACACGTAAATAAGAGCCCTTTAAAAAAATTAATTCTTGTCGCAGAAGCGATATGTACTAAAACTGTTTTTTTCGACTGCAATGGTATAGGTAATTTTCATAACGATCTCGATAACGATTTATTATTCTACTAATTTTGAAAATAAAGTTTCATAAAAAGTGAATGACCTCGACTCAAATGTTACCAACTCAAAAATTAATGAAACGCTGTAATTTAACGCTGACAGAGATAAAACGGCTCTAACGATTTTGATGAAATTTGCTGAAAAGGGGCTGGGGGGGGGGGCAAAAATCGATCTAGCTAGGTTTCATCACAGGAATAATTAGTTTTCTTATGGATGTTATAATTTTAAAAATCAATTTTTTGACGTTTCAAAATAGAGTACTTAATATTGTAAGCAGGCTTTGGATACCTACTTATGTATATAGAATATAGATGTACTTATGATATCCATGGATTTTATTCTTAATAGATAATATTCATTAATAAAAGGTAAACATTTATTAAATTTAAAAATGCTGAGAAGGAAAAGCAAAAATGTAAATGTATGAAGTATAACTTCGACCGCGCGCTTATGTGAATGAGGCACATACCCTTTTTTCTAAACTATGTAGGTAGTTTTGTAAATATTTTAATTAGGTATTGGTCAAAACATAAAATTATTATTACGGTTGGCGTGGAGGGGGCTGATGTGATGTTTGACCCGGGCTTCAATTTGCGACGCGGTGGGTCTGATATTGTATAATAGGGACAAATATTTTTTTTTATAAATGAATCTTTTATGCGGTAATATGAGAAATAACACTTACAGAGGCCTGTCAACCAGCGCCACTGTTCGACCTCGGCGACGCTCTCAACTACATAGGACGCTCTGGTTCTTGTGTTTTCTATAGCAGAGATGACATCGCGTGCCAAATCATCTAGTATGCGAATCGACTCATAGATAGAGTTACGGTGGTTGACTAATATTCGAATGATTTCTAAAAACAATGGAATATTGTAATGCTTACATTACTTCAAGTACCTAGAGTAAAATCTCGATAATCCGGATTAATTTAAACGACAATCCTAATTGTCGAACATTCGGATTATTAACCATGCAAATTGCAATATTAAATAGAGCACATATACTGCTGGCGGTGTGTGCAATAATTGTGCGGTAAGTAAAACACCTTCGGCACGCGTGTCAGTTATACATGCATCGAAAGAAGCTATTTTGTAGTGGGTATGACAAAAAAAAGCTACTCCGAATTACCACAGAATTCGAGTCACTGCAGAGTGTTCGTAATATCAATGCTTTACTGTATTGTGTTTGTTTTTAATTCAAATATAGTTTTTATAAATACATGTGGACTTGGAGGCCTACCACTTCGGGTGATTTGAGTACTTTTGACAATAGTTTGAGGTATAAATTGAAATTCTTCTCGAGCTTCTTTAGCTGCCACAGTCAAATTATTTTCTCCCAAATATCGAATATGTGCCAAATTATGGTCCGCTAATAGCTGCAAAATATATGTATAAATGTTATATGTCTTAACGGTATAGTATCATTTCCACTAGCATGGTAAATTAAAAGAACATTCTGAAAGTTTCAAAAAAAGGGTAAAAATTCACAAAAAATGTATCTAAACAAAGGATTGGGGGTTACGGAATTAAATGTCTTAAAACTAGGAGTCGTGGAATCGGGAGTTGAGAGGCGGGGTTGCAGGAACCGAAGATCGAGGGTTCGGAGCTCTAGGATCGAAGGTCATGAGTCTAGAGCCGGGGAGGTTGTACATTCCCAAGGGAGCTGCAAAAGTGATACAGGGGAGTAGGATATTTTTAACGAATACACTTTAAAATTTTGATATATTTCAAAATAAAAACTTTTATAGAACAAAATATTATAATAATGATTCCAGTGAGCACAATCAATGTTTGTAGGTATATCTTTTGGTTACCAACAGCGGTTAATTATTTGTTACTCACAAATAATTTCTAACCGTCTAAAATACATGTTTGGCAGATGTTTGATGTCATTTATTACAAAAAATATCTTTGGTATATCTCTGAAACCTTTTATGGAAAATAGATCACAAATAACAAGTCTGTTGGTTTTTTAGAATAATATACAGGTGAATAAAAATTCATTCCCCAGCACTTGGATATTCTGTATTCTACAACTAAAAATAAGGCAAAAATGAAGAATACCAAAATCCCGAAAGCGGAGCCATTTTCGGGGAAATTTGGAAACAAAACTTCACATCTTTGATTTTTCGTTTAATTTTAACAAACACAAATAAAAAAAGTTAGGTGCTTGAAATATTAAAAACCAATATTCTGGGTCGGGTGAATCGAAACGAAAACAAAACTTCACAAGCTTCTTAATAAATCCTCAAAAACGTCACCATTTTCGTCAATACAAGTATGTAACCTGTGACAGAAGTTCCTAACTTCCTGGCAGTGGAATTGAACTTGACTTCGTTTATTTCCGCGATTGCTTCGTGAGTTCGGGCAATAACGTCATCCACTCCAGCAGGCACAGTCAAATAAATTTTGTCTTTTATGTATCCCTACATCCAATAATCTACTGGTGTTAATTAAAGAATGTGAATGTTTGTTTCCAAATTTCCCTGAAAATGGCTTCGCTTCCGGGATTTTGATATTCTTCATTTTTGTCATATTTTTAATTGTAGAATATATCCCATCAAAAACATAAATGTGAAAAAGGGGCCAAGTTCGGTACAAAGAACAGCTTCGCGAAAAAAGTTTTCACGTTTTATATTATAAATAAATGAACAGTGTGTGAAAACTTGCCAAGTGAAAACTTGGCACCCACTTATATCTCAATTATTTTTTCGGGGAAGCTGTTCTTTGTACCAAACTTGGCCTCTTTTCCACGTTTATATTTTTGGTGGGATATCAATACTTTTTGTAAAGTTACATTTTACGTAAATATTATCTAGACATATACGATATATTATATAGTTATTCGTCATACTTCATGCATGTATGATAATCTACTCACAGCCGATACTTAAGTGCTTAAATTTGATAATTTGTGGTTTTCAGATATTTTCCTTTGTATACGCCTAATGACCTACTTTGATGCTAAATTTCAACTTTATTAGTTACCTAGAAGTGGTCTAGGTTTTTGATGAGTGAGTCAGTGAGTCGTGAGTGAGTGATAAAAATGGCACTTTTAAGACCTTAACAACCCAAGGACTATAATAGGTTTATTCATGAAATTTGGGATTCTAGGTGTTCAAGAGGGCATTATTAGACATGCAAAATTGCAAGTGTGTAGTTCTAATATTTTTTGAGTTACGGGAAGGCCGAACGTGGCTCGAAATGGTTCGTGTAATATACACACTGCCGGTGCATCGCCTTCGTTTCCGAACTTGGCTGACACACTGCCGTGTGTCTAGATATCCGAGCGCTGGGGAGTGATTATTGATTCATCTGTATAAACATCAATAAAATAATGATCGACTTACATTGTCAATTTTAAAAACGATTTCCAATCTAGTCGGATCCAAGGTGTCACACAAGGACATATCGCGTGCGGTGCATTGTCTAAGCGTAGCTTCAATGTGTCTCCTGAGTTCTCGAATGCGCACTTGAGCAGTGCGCGCCATCTCTTGAGCCGCCTGACCTTCCTCCAGTAACTGTGTCACCTTTACTGCAATCTCTCGACTCCCTGTTGGCCGTCCGTCCACATATACAAAATTACATCGATAACATACAAACTATTCAGTTTAAGGTTAGACTTCAAGTGTCTCAGTCTATAAATTCTCTCAGGAGATCCCAAACTTTCAATCGGACGTTTTATGTAACATGTTATGACGTTTTGTCTTTACATAAATTCCAGATCTAAACTTCATTTCTAAAAGTTTATTAGCCCCATGATTATTTGATCGGTTCAGTCTGATTTCTTTTCTAAAAGAATACTTCATTTACAAATCATATTTAAACAGTATCTGAGAGATTTTTAACGTTTCTTAAAAATGGCAACAGTAAGACAGCACTGCTCTTATGAAAGAGTCTAAAACGCCGAGCCTACCCGATATATTCGATATAATACCTTCATTCGGGTGCGAAATCACCCGAATCGAACAATAACAATATTAAGTATGGACATGCTAAGTCGCTACATTTTTAGAGTGTTGGGTCTCCAAGTCACTATTATGAATATTACGAAGTATTAGAAATACCTTGTATTATACTCAGTAATCGTCTACACATACACACACACTCACATTTCCATTTCATTTATCTACTATATAAATTATAAAATCTCGAAATTTAAATCAGTACTTCACAAACCACGACATAATACACAGTGTTTAGCATCATAATATTATATAGTGTTACAAATACTCAATGTGTGTTTTTAAAAAAATAATTAACCACACCTGAAGATGGTAACTCGTTGCTGAAACGCGTAGTGTAAATTCACAAGAAGTCACAAGACGAACATAATACAAGGTATTTCTAATACTTCATAAGTTGCGTTCTATGGAAAGATAGAAAACGTCACCGAAAGAGGACATGATTCCTGGAGCTATACATGTCCGGAATAGGGCATTCAGTCCTGGGATCCCGGGACTTCTCAGGTTCCGGGATCATGGCAGAGATTCTGGGACCTGGCGTAGTCCCGAAATTTTAAAACTGGATAACGCGCGCGCGCACTCATGCATGTCGGCTGTTGCGCTCACAACAGTCGTAGTTCGTAGCTCGTAACGCCGTGCTCTGACTGCTCTGCTAATTTGTATTTCTGGCAAGTCCCGTCCTAATATCTTAATTATCACTCGTGTAAAATTCGTTAAAATCTCAATACATACAAAATCAGCAATATTTAGTATTTTCGGGACTTCGAGACAAGTCCCGGGATTCTCTCAGTTAGGTCCCGAAGACCCAACTTCCCCTCTGGTACCGAGACTTGGATGTCCTACTCCGAAACTGCCCCACTGCGGAAATGCCCTACTCCAGAACTGCTTAACTCTGGAGTGGAAGCTGTTCTTGCTAGCTAATTTACCGTGGCTGACGTCCAGCAAAGCATCCAAGGCAACATCGATACCAGTTTCCAAAGCAAGTTCTCTTTGTACAGGTCGACCCAGAAGCTCTTCAACGTCTGGAACATGTTATTGCCATAAATGAAATTGAAAAAATAGATTTTAAGAAAGTTTCCTTTGAAAGTTTGAATATGAATTTTCAATAAGGGATACAAGGAAGATTTCTCAATTTTTACGATGGATGAAACTTTCCTTTTTTTTATTAAAATTCACCCCCCGTGGGGACCCGACACTGTTTTTTATGTGTATTATTTGAATCGTTATTATGATGGGATGTAGAGGCAAAAATATCTGTCCCTAAAATTTAAATGATAATATTATTATAATAATGCGCTGTCTATTTCTTTCAATATTATGTAACAGTTGCCACACGCACCATTACTCTACTCTATTTACCACTTTTCCGTTATTCTTTTAAAACTTTAACTTAGTTGATTCAAAGTGTAAGTGGAAGAATTATATAGAAAAGTATAATATTTGGAAGGTAACTTTATAAATATAGGAGAGTTGGATAGGTTATCGGCTATGTCTTTATACAGGAGTGAGGCATAATTTAAAGCTAATATCTCAGAAAGTATTGGTTGTAGCAAAAAAAGTTTTAAATCAAAACTATTTGGTATCAAGGGGGACGGATGTTGGTAATCTCCATTTTTTTTAACCAGACCATGTGGATTTTTTGCGGAACCATTATTGAGACGAATCCAACGACCTATGACATGAGGTTATGCAGGTTATGCAGTTGTGTATTATGAAAATATATAATTATTTCTCAGGATTTATTAAAGGAAATCATAAAAAACTTCTGCGATATAGCCGGCCGGTATAGTCTACCGGGGGATACAAACCCGGTACCTTCCGAATGCGAGACTGGTTTACCACTAGGCTACTGCCCTGGTCAATAAATATAAAATAGACAATTTATGATTATATAAGTTTGAAGATCAGCTTAATAGGATGATACTGTAGACAAAAATAATTATTGTATGCCGCTTCGAAAAACTATCGGAAATAATTTTATTTCTAAAGCACTGACTCTCAAGGTCCCGTGTAACGACTTCGAGCATTTCGTCGGTACTCATTGCAATGGCGTAATGCATTTGGAGGTGGGTGTTGTGGACGTAAGCTGCGGCGTCGGACATCGCCGTGTGCAGGACCGACGGTGCGCGTCTCACGGCGCGTGACAATTGTTCATTGGTTCCAAGCATTGCGGCGCCGCCAATACTGAAATTCATTGAAAACACGCTGAGATAAACCTTTGAAGTCGAAATAGACCAAAAGTCAAAGTCTTTTACAGAGTGGCCATAAAATCCCTATACTCCTCTTCATTTTCTACACAACCTCTACTGTGGGGAATGGAGACGAGAATACATAAACGATTTACTAAATAGGTTTGCATAGGGACTTTATGGCCTATGTGTAGGTGAAGAAGTTAAGTTGTAAAAAGTATTTTGTGTTGACGTACAATAATAAGATTATAAATATTTGCATAAAGAAAAGGAAAAGTCGTCTTCTGCAATCTGTTGAACACGAATCCTCCTTGTTATTCCACGACGAGTTTCCGTTTCTGTTAAGGCCTAGGAGACGACAGCATGCATACACCAGGACTGCTGATGGCATCAACACAGCAATCAGCACCCCAATAACGATACACGATATGAATCCAATTTCCATTTTTACCGACTGAAAATGATTGAAGTAAATTTTGTTTTTAAAGTTTGGAATATTATTATTTTTTGCCACACCCACTATAAATTGTTTGCTTTACATGCATGTATGTGTATACACGTAAAGTGACTTTTGACAAGTCGGTGTGGGAAAGCAAACCATTTCAATAGTGATTTAATATATTTATTCGCCTGATCCGCCCGCTGTTACAGACTCCTGTGCGTGTTTCGGCCTACTATAGGAGTAAACTTGTCGACACAAGTGAACTGTCAAAAATTTTTGAAAATAGGTACTGAAAATGAAGTGGAAAGCACCTTTTTTATAGTGGGTATGACCAAAAATACCACATATATCTCGTGAATAATGATATTAGGACTCGCGTAACTATTAAAACTCGCTATGTTCGTTTTAACATAATGTCACTAATTATTCAACAGTAATACCTAATACCATTACGCAACTAGATAATCTACAATTTTTCACTTACACTAATTTTATTTTACCTGTATTCTAACTCCACAAGTGTGGGAATCCGAATACCTATAGTAATGATTTGGGTCAAAATTTACTTTTGGAAATTATTTTCACTTCTTGAGGTTAGTGCAAAAAAACGCGTTTTTGCAAAAAATCTGTTCTATTAATTCTCTGTTAACACGATTCTGGTCAAACGGCTAAGCGAATCTAACCCAAATTTTGGTAGGGTATTCGGCACGTAAATGTGAAGTGCTTTATTGGTTTTGGATTTTTGGAAAAAATCGACGCATGCACAGAAGCGATAAATACTAAACTGTTTTTTTTTAAATAGAACGATTTACTATTCTGCTCATTTTAAAAAAAAATTGTAAAAAAGTTATTTTTTAAACCTAATAGTTAAAAAGATCCAAAATATCTGCTGACTACATTCAGTAAAAACGGGAAATAGGATGTGGTGCACCGTTTGGGTTATCTAGGACCACCCTTAATTGTTTTAATCTTAATCTTAAAACTTTATGGTTTAGTAGATACTTTGAAAAAAAAGTTAACTATTTGGATCTGAAATACAAGGTTATCTGTCTATTCATTTAGTCGTTTGTCGGCATAGTGTGAAAAGTATTAATTTCAGTGAAATTAATGCATTTCAGCGATAACTTTTTAAAAATAAAAAATTAAATTTCACTAAAGTCGTGGAGTTGGAATGAACTCCGCCATTTAAGTTTGTAACGAACGAGGCGTAATGTCGTGCTATGCCAGTTAACTATCTCCTGCAATACTTTGTTTTAAGGGCACCTGCAGGTAGTCTCTAGAAACACAAAAGGAACCTACTTATCGAAATATTTTATCGTTAAAAGGTTTAATATTTAAAAACTATGGTGCGGTTTTTAAAACCACGATGCAAGTGAAACTTTATTGCCATAACCCTAAACGCTTTTAACCCGAAATTTCCAGAAGTATATTTAATTTTGTTTACGTGGTTTTGGTAATGTAATTTGAACCCTGATCACTGATCAGTATGGAGACAAACGTAAGAATCCAGATTCTATCGTTGGTGGTCAATGGGTATTTGATTGTCTGCTCGACTGAATATTCGAACGATATAGTTATAATATGTAGACGTACAATGCAGTAAGTTATGAACATAAACGTCGCTGCTTTTCTATGAGTCTGGTCGATCGCTTGACGCTCCGATTGGACGTGACGTGACGCTCGACATGCGTAACCAAACGAAAAAAACGAGACTGATAAAGTTTCACTTTAAAAAAATGACAATTTAATAATGGATTTTCAGATATAGTGAAAAAAATTGACAGATCCATAATTGCAGGGTGAGTGATTTTAATTTTTTGTAGTCAAAATTGTTATTAAAAAAATATTTATACCTACTTATTGGGTTGAAAATTTAAAAAAATCGTTGGCGAAACTTGTTATTTAACACTAACTTTTTTTGTTATAAACTTCTTGGCCTTTACACTTTTGATATATTTAGCGCCACAATCTAAAACCATAAAATAAGTCTACCTAAATTAACACATTCTTACTTGTATTAATAATTCAGTTGGAGATATTTTTTTCCATACAGCGGCTCGGAGCAGCTCTGAAAAATAAAATAATTATTAGTAATAATGATAATAATTAGTAATAATAATAATAATTATTATTAGTATTAATAATAACATTGTTTGTTCTCGTGCACATAGCCAGAGTAGCAGAGCAAGTTAAAAAATATTATACCTATACTATTATTACTTCAAATAATTTTTGTATTTGATAATAATTTGTAGGTCATGATTATGATATGATGTTGTGACGTTTTTTGGGATCTTCTCCCTCACGCCGTGTAGATGAGGAGACAAAACGTGCACCCTTTCTTAACAATTTGTCGACAACTAACTCGAAACGTCGCGTTAAATGTGTTAAGCCTTTATATTCCTTATTAAAATTAGGTATTTAATAAGGTTCATTTTTAAGGCATTAAATATACTATAACCAATGGCTAAATTGATAAAATTTAAGCTCTTTAAAAATATAATTTAGAATTTGACTAAATTATTCCAATCATTTCCAAAAACTCGTTTTCCAATGAAATATCGTTCACCCAATTTAGGGATCGTAAAATTTCAAAGTTTTAAATTCTAAAAAAAAAATGTCAGGCTTACCAATGGGAAAATCATGTGGCTGCAAATACGACAGAATATCCCCTAGATACGTAAATAAAAACCATCCATTTTCGAGAGCCAAATCAGGAACTTTCATAATCTCACCGTTTGGAATTACTGAGAATTTTATCTGTGGTATTTCTGGTACACTTTTTTGGTGCGTTAGAGTGTCTTGCTTATTTTTTTCTTCTTCTAACATTTTTGGGGATTCTGTTGTATTATTTGTAATTGTTAGATTCATTGCAGTTTCATTAATTTGAATTGTTGTATTTGGAACACTTGTTGAAGCTACGTAAATTTTTCGATTTGAATTCGGTTTTGACAAAACGTGCTGCTCTGGAAATACTGTATAATCTTCAGAATAAAGAATATCATGATAATTCTTATCTAAATTTTCTAAAATACTTTTTCTTACTCTTTTATAGCGAATTTTACCTCGGTAATTGTCTCGGTACGTTGTTTCCGAATCTCTTTTATTTCTTAATTTTCCATTAATATCATTATTTATTGTAATTTTCTTATCGATGCTTTCATCCGCTGTGTAATCCTGAAAATTTGAATCTGAATTTTCTGAAATAATTTTTTTTATTCTTTCAGAACTTTCTCTTAGAGATTGGTAGAGATTGTTCGTTTTTTGTGAATTTGTATTCGTAACAAACCCTTGACTCATTTTTTTATCTCTTATTTTAAAATTATGAACAGATTGTATTTTATCATAATTATTAATTTCTAACCGTTCAATAATTTTATTTTTAAAAAATGTCAAAATGTTTGTTTTGTTACAAAAATTACTTTTCGTCATATTCTTTAAGGAATTCAATTCGTTATATTTATCGTTGAAAAGTTTGAAAGCACTTTGTCTCAATAAAATAGAAATAAGTGAACAATTTTTATACCAAAGCAGTTTTTCTTCGTCTACCCTAATTCTTTTTTCACAATTCGCAACATCGCAGCTGTTGGGATCATTAGTTACTTCAATTGCCAAAACATTAATCAAATCAGGTGGTAAACTGACGTCAGAGCTTCTCGCCGAAAGTCGATCGCAAAACTTGACTTTATTATCTGCCATTAATAACTCGTTCAGCTGTTTTTTACCTTCTTCTGTAAGATTCACACGTATAAAAGTTATTTTTTTTCCTACTTCATGAACTGCACTCAATATATTTGATTTTCGAATATTGGAAATATTTTCCATCCTTTCTATGTTACGATATTTCTTAACAATAAATAAAGTGTACCTTTTATTTAAATTATTACGACTTAGCTTACTATACATTTTTTTTGTCTCTAAAACTGAATTTTTAAAATTTAGTTTTTTTCGGTTTAATATAAAAATCTTATTTTTTTCGTTTATAAAAAGGCTCTTTAAACCGTTAAAAATATCAACATTATGATCTGTTTTTATAATAAATAAACATAATTTCTCAGTCCTTTGATATATTCTTTTTATTCCAATTTTATTGGTTGTAAACCGATTATCCAACGCGTCAAAACAGTTCGGAGTGTATTTCTTTGTTTTATTTTTATTTATTGAAAAATATAAAATCATCATGCGAACGTTTTGTTTGCGATTAGTTTTAATAGATTTGCGACGCTTTCGATACATTTTCGATACCATTTCGCTGCCATTATCAGGTTTGAGATGGCACAATTTACTTTTAACAAAAGGTGAATTACAAATATATAGATTTTCTAAACGTGTTGGGTCTGAAATGTTGACAGTGGACAGGTTGTGTATTTCTATTACTTTCGTGTTATTCTTTCGCGAAACGTCTCGCTGGTTTTTGTTGTCGGAATCACGATCTTCCAAGCCGTAATCTCCAACAGCGTTTATATCATCGCGTTTGTTCAGTGACGTCGGTTTGATCATTTCCTGTTAAAAAAATTGTCTTAAGAAATAAATCAAAGTTGTTGATGAGAAAACGGCCAAATAATTCTATTTTTAGGATCTGTCAAATGGGAGGGGTTTTAAAAACATGGCGGAGTTAAGGGAAAAATTTTAATAGTTGTTATGGTTTTATAGTTTAAAAAATATAAATTCGTAATTATTTTTACTTCCCACCTCTACTATGGTAGGGAAGTAATGGATATAGTCCGAAAAAAATATTTCGAGATTTTAACAGATTTTCATGTTTTGAGACTCTAGCAATCGTTTAAGATCATTTTCTGACTGATGTCTGTATGTGTGTGTGTATATGTGGTCAATTTTTCGCCTTCGATATCTTAAGAACGGAACAACATACGGGCATGCCGATTGTTCTATTGTATTTATCAGCCTTTAACTTAGATCTGATTAGATTTTGAGTCAAATCGGTTCAGTGGATCCTGAGATATTCAAAAAAACGTCCTCAATGTCACGTATTAACATAGGTAAAAAAAATATAAATGAATTCTAGATGTTATAATATGAAAAATATTTTACTAAAAAAAATAAAAATTGTAACCATGATTTTTGCTATATTAAGTTAGTCATCAGTAGATCACCAAACAAAAAAGAGGGCCATGCTTTTTTCAAAGAATAAAAATTAAATTGTGTTTTAAAGACCACCAACAGCTAAGGTTATTTGGGCCTAGTCAAAGAATAAAAAAAAAAGAGTGTTTATTTTTTGCAAATATTTACTAGGTGGGAAGTATAGGACTGGTCATCAGTCGAATTTTTTTATTTATTAATAGCTTCTTCACATTTCATTAGAGAATAAATTGCTGTAAAGTATAAACAGTTGATTATTTGGATCTATCAAGTGGGTATATTATGACATCTGGTGGTAGAAAATTTTAATCGAATAAGGGAAAAATGTACATGCTAATAGTATAGATTTATCGTGAAATTGTTTATTACAAAGATTAAATAAGTAAAATAAACAAAACGTTTATTGAAAATGGAATTCGCGATGTTTTCTAATATCATGGCATTAAACACTATCAGTTATTGTCCTATAAATATATATACTGTTGATGTTTCACCCAAATTTAAGGCATCCTCAGGGTTAGTACCGACTTGGGGGTGGAGGTTAGGCGACCGGCTGTAAGAGCGCCAGACCCGGCGGGCCGGCGGAAAGCTAGATTTTTTTTAAGTCACGGATCAAAATCTTTGGCAAAGCCAAAAGTCTACAACTCGCAAATTCTTTACCCTATCAACACAAAGTACTCAATTTTGCAAGAAGCTATTCTAAAGAGATTTTATCGGCTCACTCCATAAAGGGCTAGACTAGTCATATTACTTAAAAAATAGGAAATTTGGTCATTGAAAAAAAATAAATAGTGGGAGAGCGGGTAAAAATTTCGCCCGGGGGGTCAGACTCGCTAAGGCCGGTGTAAC
Source organism: Mongoloraphidia duomilia (assembly GCA_039654895.1). Classification (NCBI taxonomy): domain Eukaryota; kingdom Metazoa; phylum Arthropoda; class Insecta; order Raphidioptera; family Raphidiidae; genus Mongoloraphidia; species Mongoloraphidia duomilia. Next base: position 39,883,328 of record CM077516.1, on the reverse strand, counting down.
AGTCAAATCATACCCCCGGGATAATCTTACCGGGGGGGTAAAATTATCGTAGTATAATTTTACCCCCCGGTAAAATTATCCTAGAATAATTTTACCCCCGGTCGAAAAAACCTAGTATAATTATACCCCCGGTAAGATAATACTAGGATTATTATACGCCCCGTATGGGGGTAAAATGTTCCTGGGAAGATTTTACCGGGGGTATCATTTTCCTGGGAAGATTTTACCGGGGGTATCATTTTCCCGGGAAGATTTTACCGGGGGTATAATTTTTCTTGTAAAATCTTACCGGGGGGGGGGTATAATATTCCTGGGAAAATTTTACCCCCTATTAAATAAATAAACGAGGGTGGTAGTTTAGTTTAGTTTCCAGGAGGTAGGTAGCCAGACCTAGTAGGTCTGAATAGATGGCCAGAACCCAAAACATATATTATATACAAAAATCCAGTACAAAGGAAATCGTTTAAAATATGTTATCATTGATTCATTTGACATTTGCGAAGGAACCAAACAGTGATATTTTTTTGTGTTTATAATATTGCTAGGTACAAACATCCACTACTCCCCCGACCCCAAAAAATTTATATACAAAAATCCATTATGAAGGAAGTTATTTGAAATATGTTATAATTTATAAAGTAACCGTTACAATACATTATATTTATACTTTAATTATTATGACAAATTATTCAAAAACAAATATAAATCGTTAGTAAATATCATCAGGATTGATGATATATAACTTTCCCCGCTCTTTATTTTCATTAAATTCGTGCGAGGAATTTCAGATTTACAGCAACATTATTCGCACAATAAAGTTAGTACTTAATTTACGTCTGTTCTCAACAGAAATATAATTCATAACAATATAAAATGCAATTCTACCAAAGAAATTCAAAAAGATTTTACAAGCAAAATGATACCCCCGGTAAAATCTCACCAGGAAAATTTTACCCCCCAGGAGGGTACAATATTCCTAGCACACCGGTGTGCCAGTAAAATCATACTTCCGGATAATCTTACAGGGGGGGGGGGGTAAAAATATCCTAGAATAATTTTACCCCCGGTAAAATAAAACTAGGAATATCGTAGCCCCTTAACAATCGTTTTTTACAAATTACAATAATAAAGTCAAACAATGCCCGGATAATCTTACCGGGGGGTAAAAATATCCTAGAATAATCTTACCCCCAGTAAAATAAAACTAGGAATATTGTACCCCCTTAACAATCACTATTTACAAATTACAATAATAAAGTCAAACAATCACACAATGATCTCTATAATTGATTGTGGATCATAGATGGTGACACGCCGACAATTCTGTTTCTTAAAGTGACTGTAGAAAGTGAGGCAATTACAATTTTTACTACTCCACCGGTTCAAAAATTTTTACCCACTGAACGAATTACCCACTAACCGAATTTCAAAAATGGCACCAGTTTATGTAGGCCTCCGAATGGACAATGAGATGGTCTGAAATTATAGGTACATGGTGTTCAATTTATAAAAATACAAGTCGGTTGTACCATGACTACATCGTACACCCTGTATAGTTAAAAATAATTTTAAAGTGTAGTGCTCTTATTCCAATCCGACTTTTATTTAAAACTTTTTTTCTAAAGCACATAGAGACATTATTAGTAATTCACCGTGTATAGAGCTTTAACTATAATATAGTGGTTACTATAATAATATGATCTGGATATCTTTACCGGAGGGGTTTCGTTTGCCTAGTAAAATCTTACCGGGGGGGTATCATTTTCCTGGGAAGATTTTACCGGTGGGAGGTAAAATTTTCCCAGGAATATTATACCCCGCGGTAAGATTTTACTAGGAAAATGATACCCCCGGTAAGATTTTACTAGGAAAATGATACCCCCGGTAAGATATAACTAGGAAAATTTTACCCCCCTCAGGGGGGTATAATATTCCTAGTTTTATCTTACCGGGGGTAAAATTATTCTAGGATAATTTTACCGGGGGGTAAAATTATACTAGGATAATTTTACCCCCCCCCCGGTAAGATTATCCGGGGGTATGATTTTACTGGCACACCGGCCCGTAAGAAATTTAAATGTAGCATACTGGCAAAGTGAAAATAAAAAAAACATTTTTTATTTAGGGCACTGTTAAATTAATAAAATATAAAAAAAAATTTATAGGCTTTTTTAAATATAGTAAAAAAAGTATGCCTCCTTTTCTCCAGTGTTAGGTCTAAAATTTTGAAAAATCAAACATAAAGATGTTTGCAAACATTTTAAAGGAAAACTATAAATAGCAAATTATGCACGGAACCCTCGACATATGAATTACGATCATGTTTTACCGGTTTTTTGATAAATAAATTGTCTACCTACATACTTATAATTATTTAGGTTAATACCAGAAATGTAATAGCTAGATAATAATTTAATTATTATTACAACTCAGGTCATTAGCGTCTTCAACACAACAATTAATAATCCATTTGTGTATTAGAATCTGCCAGCCGGCATACACAAACCCACTGGTACGAGCTCGGGCTCTTGGGAACGCCAATTCCCAAAGAACATTGGAATGCAATTGCGAGAACAACTACATTCCAATGTTCCCCCTGGGGGAAATAATAATTTAAGCAATAGTAGATAGTATGTCTGGATACGTAATGGGGCATACTACGGTGAGTGATGACAGTAGGTATGTAAATACGAGCGACAGCGAGTTTTTACAGTCACACGAGCCGTAATACCATTACGTGTGAGACATATGTGGTATTTTTTGCCATACCCACTACAAAATATCTACTTTTCACGTCATTTTCAAAAAACTCTGACAGGCCATTTGTGTCGCCATCTTTCCTTTCACAGTTGTTCGTGCAAGTATAAAGTAATGACAGGCGCACGCAATCGTACGCAGGCGTATAGAGCGAATAAACAGAAGTTGCTATGGCAACCGTTATTTTCTGCGCTAGTGCCAGTGATAGTGTAGCTTTATATTAATGAAATATTTTTTAGAATCGGTTCAGTAGTTCCAGAGATAAAAATTTATGACTTATTTTAGCACCCCTCCTCCGCAAGAAATTCTCTTTCTGCGAAGCGAAGTCGCCTGTCGTTGTTCTCGTTTCACGTACTTGCCTACAGTTTATAATATTAGTATAGTATATTAGTATAGATAGAAAAAAATCCTACATCCCCGTTTTACCCCCTTTGGGGTTAAATTTAAAAGAACTCGAATAGTCTATAACCTTCCTCAATAAACGGGCTATCTAACAAAAAAAAAATTTTTCAAATCGGACTGGTAGTTCCTGAGATTAGCGCGTTCAAATATACAATTACAAACATACAAACTCTTCAGCTTTATTATGTTAGTATAGATAAATAGTATTTGCAATCTGAATACGTTATTTTTTCTTAACGTGGGATTCCAGTCTATTGTCAACATATTTTTCAAGTGGGATCCTCGCGGCCCGTTTTAAATCAGCGCACATTCGATTGGTACGCCGCTGTTTTCTATTCCGTCATTTTCACCACTGCTATCATCATCGCTAGCGGTATAGTTATGCGCCATTCTGAATCAGATATAACTGAAATATTGACCGGATATTGTGAGGACCCTCTGAACTGTATGTGTGTGCAATATATATTTGTGGGCACAAGGTACAATCGGTTATGTCGATTTTTTAGTAAAATAAGATTAATGATGATTTAATTGTACAGTCCATTTAATTATCAAATTATCCAAAGAACAAAGACAGCCCTGTCGATTTCATGTTTTGAGGTTATTTCCTACTACAGGGTCGTCGCCAGAGCTGGGAAAAGCTGAACCTAAGGGCTTGAAGTACCGAGCATTGAGCACTTTCATAAAAGGTCGATTTATTCAAGCAACAAAAATGCTTAAAAGCATCGAGAACTCACTAAAGTGCTTGAAAAAATTAAGTATCAAGCATTAAGCATTTTAAAGTGACTTCTTAACTTCCAACATTACAGTACAAAAGTTCAAAGTTCAACACATACATTTTGCTTATCAAAATAAGATAAGGAGAAACGAAATATGTTTTATTATGATCTATTAAAAATGCTTATTAAGCATTTAAAGTGTTCGTTAAGCATTCCTAATCTATACTAAACTTGCGTGCATAGAAATCGGCCCACTGTTAACTTTTGACTTTAACTATATTTTTTTAAGGAACTATTCATCAGATCAAAAAAGACTATATGCCGTTTGAAAGACAATTTAATTTGCTTCGATATTAGTCTAAGTTTATTAAATTTATTTCGGCTTCTTAGGCTTAAAATTGTGAAATTAATGCATGAAACAAATTAGCTTTTTTATAACTAAAAGAAGTATGGTTTATTGGCAATTATCTAAGTTAGCTCTTGATTTTTAATAATTAGGATGACTCACTCTTGCCCTAATAACTTCTCTCATACGATTAGGCATAGATCTAATCAAGTTCAATATTGTTTCTTGTGGGATGTTAAGCCTATCTTCTTTTACTGCAACAATAAGCTGTGGGATCGAGGTTGGGGCACGAATTTTTCGTTTCAGCTCATCCCATAAATGTTCGATTGGGTTTAGGTAGGGACTGCATGCTGGCCACTCCATAACCCGAAAACCGATTTCTGTAAAGTAATCTTGCACGAATCTTGCGGTGTGCGGCCTTGCATTATCAGTCATAAAATTAAATTCGTCTCCATTGTAGTGGACGAGGGGTGGCTATTAGTCAGTGGACAGTCAGACGAAGATTGCAGGAAAGTAACCTGACCTCTAAAACACCTGCGATTTGTCCGAAAATTACCACAGCTTATCGTCAAGCACGCCTACGTTTTGCACAAAATCATCATGCAGGAAACATCTCCACAAGTTATCCGCTCTTCAATGCAGCATTTTGCAAATTGCTCTCTTGGTCTCTGGTACACTTCTCTTCTTCGGTCACTACCATAGAGGCATATCCTGGCCTCATCGAGAACAGAACAGACTCCCACTGTTCCAATGTCCAATTCAGATGATTTTGTGCAAAACGTAGGCGTGCTTGACGATAAGCTGTGGTAATTTTCGGACAAATCGCAGGTGTTTTAGAGGTCAGGTTACTTTCCTGCAATCTTCGTCTGACTGTCCACTGACTAATAGCCACCCCTCGTCCACTACATTGGAGACGAATTTAATTTTATGACTGATAATGTAAGGCCGCACAACGCAAATTTCGTGCAAGGTTATGGAGTGGCCAGCATGCAAGCCCGACCTAAACCCAATTGAACATTTATGGGATGAGCTGAAACGAAAAATTCGTGCCCCAACCTCGATCCCACAGCTTATTGCTGCAGTAAAAGAAGATAGGCTTAACATCCCACAAGAAACAATATTGAACTTAATTAGATCTATGCCTAATCGTATGAGAGAAGTTATTAGGGCAAGAGTGAGTCATCCTAATTATTAAAAATCAAGAGTTAACTTAGATAATTGCCAATAAACCATACTTCTTTTAGTAATAAAAAAGCTAATTTGTTTCATCCATTAATTTCACAATTTTAAGCCTAAGAAGCCGAAATAAATTTAATAAACTTAGACTAATATCGAAGAAAATTAAATTGTCTTTCAAACGGCATATAGTTTTTTTTGATCTGATGAATAGTTCCTTAAAAAAATATAGTTAAAGTCAAAAGTTAACAGTGGGCCGATTTCTATGCACGCAAGTGTATTATAAAGAGGTAAAATTTGTTTGTTTTTATGTAGAGGGTCGGGGTAATCTATGGAACTACTGAACCGAATCTAAAAATTCTTTTACTAGTAAAAAGCTACACTTTCCCTGAGTGATATACGCTATACTTTATTTTTCTAGCTCGCGTTGGGGGGATAATTTCTGTGGGATAGTAACAAAACGTAACTCTGCATTTTTTTTGCATTTTAGCGTATTGGCGGAATCCTACTAATATTATAAACAGTACGAACCCAGCTTCGCTTCGCAGGAGGGACATTTCTCGCTGGGGTAGTAAATCATAAATTATTGGCACCCTGGCGAAGCCGGACGGGATTTTGATGCTTATACGTGGTGCTTAATAAGTAGCAAGTCTTTATGCAAGTGCTCTAAGCATCAAGCAGCGAGCATCTGTTTTGCAAAGCGCTTTCAGCATTAGAAGTTCTTAAGATATTTTTTCAAGCATTAAGTTCTCAGCACTGCCTGCTGTGGTCGCCGCGAACGTCGCGTCGAGTCAAACGAAACTCATTAATCAACGTATAAATTTTAAATCTAAATAAACTTGCTGCCCGCTCCGGCTTCGCCCGGGTACAAATCAAATTAAATCCCCAAGTTGAATTGAAAACAAGTTAATGTCGATTTCAATTAAAAAGGCGGTATAAAATATATTATAGCCAGCTGGCCGGGCACAAATCGAATTGAATAGCCCATAATAATCCTGAAGAACCAAGGAATACGTTGGTAAAAGTTTCAGTCAAATCGGTCCAGTAGTTTTGGGGAATAAGAGCGAAACTACACGGGCGGATTTTCCGCGGCGTTTTTGACGCGGCGAATTGCACGTCGCCAGATGCCTACAAAGAAGCGAAACTAGATGAACGTATATTCCGTTAGTTTAGTTTCACTCGTTTGTAGGCACGGTTTCGATTTGGACGTGCAATTCGCTGCATTAAAAATGTCGCGGAAATTCCGTTTGTGCAGTTTCGCTCTAACGTTTATATAATTAACAAACAAACAACTCTTTATAATAAAAGTATAGACTATATAGATGTACAATATCGAATGAATTTCATTCAACTCGTCGGTCCTGACGCTTGTGTAATAAGAAGATATCTCGAGACATGTAATTTGCAGTACTGTCTCTTTTCATTGTAGTGAAAAATAGACTACTTAGTTAGATTTATGTATGAAACCTTTTTTCATATTGCCACACAATTAGATTTAAAAAAAATCGACATAAGTGGTTTTGCCCCGTGGCCACAGATATATACTCAGCGTCCTCCCTGTCTCCTCCTTCTTCCCCCAAGTCATTTTCTCTCTTTTTTCCCTATTCATCTATTCCTCCTCTCAACACGACCTTTTTTGCGTTATTCTTACCCTGCTGAGATTTAGGAGTAAACTTATTGAAGGTTCCAGGGTTGTCGGCACAATTGTAATATCTTAAATTCATTTTAAAACCAGTGTCAAATGAAGAAATGGGGAAAAAATGGAAATGCCACTTTTAAAGAAATTTTAAAACGAAGCATTTTAATTTATTATTATTTATACCTAGTAATTATTTATTAGTTTAAACAAAATTAGGAGAAGTCACAGAAAAATGTACATGAAGCAATATTCTATATTGATACTTATAAAATAAAACACAAAATTTAGAAGAAAAAAATATCTATTTATCAAAATTGCAGGTTACTTATGTTTTAAATAGTTTAAAAGCCATACATTATGATGGACAGTTGGGTGATATATATTTTTCCATTGCCAAGCTTACATGACAAAAAAGACACCCTATTTTATTAATGTATTTATAATTTTACTAATAATTTTAGAATTAGCGTCATCTAGAGCAGGGTTTCTCAAACGTTTTGAATGTTGTACCATTTAAATCAACTGCTAAAGATTCATGTACCACCCAGTGAACGCAATCTCCTCTCCTTCAAGTGCGCCGCAGGCGATTTTTTTTTAAACAAAGTTATATGACGCCTCTAAGAAAATGGTTTTTAGAGGTACTACGTAAGGTTAGAGGTATAGGTGGAATAAATTAATAAATATAAAAGTATGCGCGTATGGTTTATTATGGATAAGGTCACAAACAAAATAAAAATAAACAATCTTGTGAAGAAATCATAATTTTAATGTATTAATTATTGCAGACAAACTATTATTTATAAATATAATATTAAACACGTCTTTGGTTACACCACCTGGAACAACGTAATGTACCACCAGTGGTACATGTACCACAGATTGAGAATCCCTGATCTAGAGTAAAAAGGATCAATTTAGAGATTTGAAACTTGTTTAAAGCACCAAGAAAAAGTTTATTTGGAGAAATATCCCTGTCTTTATCCTTCTACATTTTTGTTGTGTGAAAAACTTTCAGGACCAGTCATTTCCTATAGATAAAAACCCGAAAAGTTACCCCCTAAGAAAAGTGGAGTGAATGAGAAATGACCAGCTATTTAAATTTCCAGAAAATCTGTCCAAAATTATTTGGGGGTAAAGAGAATTATAATATTGAAACTTACAAAAACAATCTTTTATTAAAAATCGTTTTATATACTAATATGCACTAATAAAAGTTTTTATTTTTTAACTGTTATTTTTAGCGCTCTAACTTTATTATGCGTGTAGCCCTTAAGAAATAAAAAACAAAACACTACTCAATGAACCACTTCACCCCTGTATCCGTTTCACCCCAATTGACCTAGCTGGTATTTATCTATTCCATTCTTTTACATTGACAAATAGATCAAATTTAAAATGAGACTGCAATATTTATTTAATTAAAAATTAAATCACAATTACAAAATAACACAGTTACTGAAAGACGCAAATTAGAAACATTGTAATATTCGAATTCCAAACACAAATTACAACTTGGGACAAACAAATGACGATCAAGAGCGCTCTCCTAATGGGACTTCTAATATTATAAATATTTAACTGTAGCAGGACTTTGTGCCTGTACAAACAGAAAATGATATTCCATTTATGTCGCTATCACAAGTTTAAAAACAGTGTGCCAATTCATAAACGTTGCATAGTCCATTTTTTTATTTTCGACTTCCTCTCCCCTCTCTATCGCACATTGTCACAATATTGTGAACCCCCCTCCCTAACATGACGTCAGAATCTCACGCATTGCCCCCTTTAATTTACGTTAAAAGTTAAATGATTTTTATTATTTCTTAAGACACCTTGTTTGAACTTTATTTACTTTAGAAGAATGGAATACAAAAGTACAATATTTATTTGCTAAATTCTTTAATGGTCAACCGTGGTCAACATATTAACCACTAACTGTGTTTTCTTTAAGACCTTGAAAATTTACCAATTTTAAGGTCCTGAAGAAGGAACAGTATTGAGAATGGGTTGGGCCATATATTCACAATTTTTTCCCTTAAAATTAGATGAAAATTCATCTGTCAAAATTTGTCGGTGAGCTGATAAATCACACTGTGTATCACTTAAGTGCATTTTTTTAAATCAAAATTACTAACAATAATTATTTCTCTCATTCGTTAGCAGAATCGATAGAAAATGTTCCACCTACTCAAATTAAGTCTACAAAACGTTACTAATTCAATAATGTTTATTGTGTTTGACTCCTTATTACTACATAAGATGGATCAATTAAAAATCGTCACCCTTGTGTCCAAACTCTGACTTGAGGAACTCTATCGTTTCCTGTTTATGAAGCAACCTATGTGTTATGAAAATAAGGACACGTTGTCAGTTAATCTGAAAATGAAATTCCTGAAAGTCGATGTTATTCGCATTATTGTTTGAAAGAATGTTTACACAAATGAAAATAAGAGATGAAATCGTTTTGATGTTTAAATATGTTTTATTTATTTCATTATCAGTGAGATTACTTATAAATTGCTGGTATTTCAATAAGACAAAGTTTTAATTAATATTTATTTTGTTTTTTTTTTTGTAAACGCAAGTGCAGGAATAATGGAATTAATTTATAGTCATCTCTGTAAAAATATTAATTTCAGGAGATTTCAAATTATTACCATAAAATTAAAATACAAATTATTTTATGCAATACTTGCTTTGAATGTTCACTTTTACGTCGTTGCATATAGCGTTCACTTTAAATGGTGAATTTCCGAAGCCTAAACTATATCTAATGTAGTAATAAGATATTATTCAACGATTCTTACTTTCACCATAGCACAGAGTGCAGTAATGAAATAATTATTATTCAATGATTTATAGTTTTATTATTGCACAGGGTACAATAATGAAATATTATTCAATAGTCCAGTCACGAGAGATTAAAACGGGGGGTCCACCTTGCGTTTTGTGCAGTAAATGATTTTATTTTTTTGTGTCCTCAAGCATATTTAGGAGATGTCAAATCCAAGTTTGCGACCTCTAAAACAGGGCTGGGGAGTTTTGGTGGGCTAAAACACACGATTTTTTTGCACTTTTTTCGGTTTTTGCTTATAACATAAAAACGGCTGGTCCTATCGAAAAAATGGTCCTATTCAAAATTAAAGGGCACAAAATTTACTTCAAAACGAACTAGTCAAATACGTTTTTATTTCGATTTTTACTGACTCTACAGAACTTCGAAAAACAAAATAAAAAATAAACTCTTTTTTTGTTTGAAGGCGCTAATCTCAGAAACTACCCTATATGAGTTTTTTAAAAATTCAATCCCAAAGGGTGAAAACGGGAGTGTAGGATTTATTGTAATGACAAAAAATCCTACATCCACGTTTTACCCCCTTTAAGATTAAATTTAAAAAAAAAATCGAATAGCCTATAACCTTCCTTAATAAACGGGCTATCTAACAAAAAAAAATTTTTCAAATCGGACTGGTAGTTCCTGAGATTAGCGCGTTCAAACAAAAAAAAATAAACTCTTTTTTTGTTTGAACGCGCTAATCTCAGGAACTAAAAGTCAGATTAAAAAAAATTTTTTTTTGTTAGATAGCCCGTTTATTGAGGAAGGTTATAGGATATACAAGTTTTTTTTTTAAATTTAACCCCAAAGGGGGTAAAACGTGGGTGTAAAATTTTTTGTAATAACAAAAAATTTTACAACCCCGTTTTACCCCCTTTGGGATTGACTTAAAAAAAACTCGAATAGCCTATAACATGCCTTAATAAACGGACTATCTAACAAAAAATTTCTTTTTAAATCGGACTTGTAGTTCCTGAGATTAGCGCGTTCAAACAAAAAAAGAGTTTTTTTTTTTTTGTTTGAACGCGCTAATCTCAGGAACTACCAGTCCGATTAAAAAAAAAAGTTTTGTTAATAGCCCGTTTATTAAGGAAGGATATAGGCTATTCGAGTTTTTCAATAGTTAAAAGCTTGAAAAAATGCTTTTTTTCCATTTTGGTAAATTTTGGCGATTTTCTGCAGAGCCGGTAAAAATGGTAATAGAAACATATTTGACTAGTGCATTTTGAAGTAAATTTTGTGCTCTTTAATTTTGAATAGGACTATTTTTTCGATAGGACCAGCCGTTTCCATGTTATAAGCAAGAAACCGAAAAAAGTGCAAAGAAATCGTAGTTTTAGCCCACCAAAACTCCCCCGCCCTGTTTTAGAGGTCGCAAATTTGGATTTGACATCTCCTAAACATGCTTGAGGACACACAAAAATAAAATCAATTGGTGCACAAAACGCAAGGTGGACTTCCTCTCGTGACTGGACTACAACGATTTAATGGATGTAATTTAATATCGTTACCATGGATATGTAGGTTTATAATAGACGTTTTCACAGCGCCGCTATTGGAAATTCGATTTTCGGTACCTAGTTAGCGGGTTGAAACTGAGAGTTGCAACCCTAGAGATGAAAATTTTCAATTGTCGTTTTTCTCTGTTTTTTAACGTTGTTAAGAGAGAGATAGAGCGATTGAGTCGAACTTCAGTTCGCATATAATTCTTAAAAACGTCAAAATGACAGACATATTAATCCCACATAAATTTCACATGGAACTGACAAAACTAATATTTGTGCTGCTTTTTTGCGCGCCTAAATTGCAGGTACCTCAAATCGAATTGTCAATAGAGCTATGAAAAATAATTTGGATTTACTCGGAACGAAACACAGCGTTCGCAACGCGTGTGAAACTTCACACTACTCGTAGTGCAAACGCTGTGTTTTGTCCCTACTCCCTTGTAATGCAATTATTCGTTAACGCTATTAAATTATTAATTTATTTACGTCAAAAACATTAAACGTAAATAATGCCCAAGCAAGGATTGCATAAAATATTATATGCTACAAGTGCGGAAAGCGCCGAATTACGGCATAGGGTAGTCGTACAGAACTCGCCCCTGGTTGTGCTGTGTCACTGCAGGAGAACAAATGGGGATAGTTACCCTCGTCTTCGGCTCATATTTTCAAAAAATAAATTGGCGGATGATGAATTGGGTGAGAATGCGACAAATTTAAATGATAGACGTCCGCCATTTTGGATCCGACATTTTGTTTTTTGAAAATTTGATAACGGACTCTTAATCAGCGATCCCGAAAACCCCCTAATCATGTATTTGGTGAAAATGCGATGACTTGAATTAATTTGTTATGTGCAAAATTCAAGAATTTTCAAAAATATTGGCGCCGGTCGACTTTTGGCGCTCTCTGTATTCGTACCAAGCAACGTGACCGTTTTGTTGTAAAATCGAAAAAACCGTTTCCACACCCAACAGTATTTTTGAGAATTTATAACTTTTGAATAATAAGAAATTTCAAAAAATTTTCCAAACAAAAGTTGTTGGATACATCCTCCTTAATAATTTTTGTAATAGTATTTTTTTACGTACAAGCAGTATTTACCAAGATATATGATTTCATCCCTTAAATTAAAGATGGCGGCCACCACTTGCGGAATCCGAGGGGGGAAACTTCATCAAACTTCTAGTTAACGCAATTTAAAAGTACTATTTGACTGGATTATAGGTACAGCGACAATTTTGTTTTAATTTTTTTTTTTTATTGAATAAAACAGTAGGTACAGGTGACAGACCTGGAAAACCTTAATAAGCTGTAAAAATCAGAAAAATTATGGAAATCTCAAGTAAAAGTATCAAAATAAGTATGTTTGTGGTTCAAAAGTGCAGCCGGTTTACCGCTCGTTGACCTCTAGTGGATGAGTGCTTTTAGAATGGCTGATTTATATTAGAAACGTGAATTTTAATTTAACGGGACAGTCCCATTAACAAAAACATTCTGTGAACTCTATTATTATAAGTATAACTTACAGACACATAAATTTATTCGAGATTTTTCTGTAAAGTTTGCAAACATAAAAACTCATAAAATATAAAAAACGCGTATTCTAACCTCAGTGTCGATATCTTCGATAGCCGACGTTGACCGTGTGAGTCGTTGATTCATGATGTTACTTCCGGTCAAAGCTGGAGTAAAGTTAAATGTGACATCCGAAAGGGCCGTTGTGACGGTCAGCAATGGTCGCAGGCGGCTGGATCGCCGACGGCGGTCCGGCTTCACTGCCCTCACAGTTGGCAACGGTGCTACACACAAAACGTTGGCAACACTTTTAACGATCAAAAGTGGATTATTAAAGGTTGTCTCTTTTAAATTAAATTACATTAAAGTGCGCGACGACGACGCTGTAGAGTGTGGACGAAATAAGCTCTAACTTATCAGGAATTATTTCCTAAGGACTCATTCCAATGGAGATGGGCACTGCCAAACCTGACCGCTAGGAGCGCCAGCTATATTACTACTTCTGTCTGTGAGCAGTTCATAGTAGTATTTACAAAATAAGTTTATTTAAAATAATGAATCGTTGACAATCCCGATGTGCTGTGTTTACCAATGTTCAAATCATTAAGGTTTTGTATTTCCAAAGAAAGTGGTTGCATGATATAAAAAGTGAAAAAACTTTATTTCTCGCGCGTTTTTCTATGAAAACCAATGATTACTTAGGTGGCTATATACATACTGCCATCTATGTTACGTTTCTCATTTACCCATCTCCATTACAGGAATACTATGGCGAAGTTCAGAATGTCATTAGTTTTTGAGATCTATCGCAAAATAATTGATTTTGATAGATTCATTTAATACATATAAAGAGGTTGATGTACAGAAACCCCAGCGCATGAAGTACGTTCATGTTTGACCGATTTTTGTGGTGAAACTACAGTGAAAAAAATAAATGTTCTGCTTAATTCGATTTTAATAAACATTATTTTCTAGAAGATATTAAAATAAATTTGTAACATGATTTATATAAAATTAGCGTAAGTACATCTCGTTGCAGTTTGATTATAAAAGATTTTGGGAATATTTTCTGATTAACCTGCAACCTAAAAAATACAATTTCGATTAAAAGAAAAGAAAAATGGATATGTCTGTATCACAGGTACAGACAAACGACGTGAATATCATTAAACACAAATAATAGTATAATTCGTTGTCATGGAAAGAAATACATACATCCACTTTAATTTATCTTATATTCACGTCAAAATTCCCAAAATCTTTTCTAATCAAACTGCAACTTAAAAAATACGATTTAGAAAAGAATGGCGACTTCCAGCTTTAAAGTCACCTTGTAAGTGCAACAGAATTTTCCCTATCGTCAATTCTGGCGTTTATACACTCTGACGTCATAATGTACAAAGAGATCATACCTATATTATTGTTGGTGTTCAGAGTTGGCTGTGGCATTAGTTTTCCTCGTTTCATTTCACGCTCGTGCGGCTGTGACGTCACGCGAGTTAAGTTCTCTTTTACAACTACGTGGTGGTTGTTTTTGGTAACATGGTTATTATAAGTTCCACTGAGATCAGGATCATCGTTTGCACCACATCGGATTGTTCTACAGTTGATGGAAATCAATAACAGAACAACTGCAGTTATTGTCGAATTCATTGTTACCGACCCACACAACAACTAAATTTTACAGCGTTTTGTCACAGTTCATTTTTTTTAAATTGATGTCACAGTTTTTAAATTGTTTATTTCTGCATTAAGTTGTGATTTTATATTAATTATTAGTTACAATCATGTTTATTCACTGCATGGTAGATATTTGTTAATAAATCACAGAATATCTAGGTTTACAATTTTGTTTATTTACGAGTTTTTTATGACACTTTTTTGTATGACACCTTGGTGAGATAACCCGTATCCAGAGTTTGTCTGTCTGCACCAGAAACCGATTTTGATTAAACCTGATACACCATCAACTGGTACCCAAAATTAAGTACCTACATAATGTAGGGTAGGTACTGTTTGACTGGTTATATGATTGGGTTAAGATAAGGTTTTTGTCAAAACCGACATTATAACGCGGTCGAACTGCTGTTTAATTTATTAAAACCGAGATTAAAATCTGGATCAACCAGTACAAATAGACAGACAGACAGACGTGTTTTCCCGTCTAAAAAATTTTCAATTGTTCGTGTCCGTATTCTAAAATTATAGTAAAGTTCACAGAGATTTCGACAAATAGAAAATATAGTCAATGATTTATTACGTTTCGTAGCTTTATTGCGATTTTATAAACTATAACATAATATTTATTTCACTTGTACCTATTTAGTGGGCAGTGGTGGACTTATCAATAAATTGTCAAAATTTAAGTCTTCGAGATTTTCAGTGTGGTACATTTTGAAAATTGCACAGAAGTCCAAAACATTAAAATTTAATCAACTGTAAAATTGTCATTTTTATAAAATACTACCAGCCCGGGTTCGGCTTCGCCCGGATGAAAAAAATTTGAAACCGGTTCAGTAGTTTGAGATCATTCTCGATTTTCAGCCGGACGAAGCTGGGTCGGCCAGTTATTATAGCCTATGTCCTAAAGCAAAGCATCATCTATCGAATATTAAAAAAAAAAATGAAATCAGTTCAGTAATTTCTGAAATTACCCCCGATTTTCACCCGGGCGAAGTTGGGCCGGCCAGTTATTATAGCCTATGTCCTAAAGCAAAAAATATGAAAAAAATTTGAAACCGGTTTTCTGAGATTACCCCTAATTTTCAACCGGACGAAGCCGGGTCGGCCAGTTTCAAATATAAACCTAAAGTCTTCACTCTAAACCTTTCTGGGGAACCAGTGTATTTAATCGTGAAAACCGAAACAAAATCCGTTCAGTAGTTACGGAGAAATCGGTCTTCTGAGATTACTATCGATTTTCACCCGGGCGAAGCCAGGCCGGCTAGTTATTGTAGACTATGTTCATCTCCATTGCGCAAAATTGTGCAAAATTTCACACAGATTGGATGAGTAGTTGAGAAGTGAAAGTGGAACGAACAAACAAACAAACTCACTTTCGCATTTATAATGTTAGGACAACTATTTTTTCTTTTTTGACGCCTTTCAAACATTTCCAATGGTCAGATTCCAACTTTAGTTAGAATGTACCGCATTCAAATTTACGGTAACATAAATTTTGACAATTGATATTTTCGCCACTAAGTATCTACTTGATAAAGTTGCAATAAAACAACGAAACGTCGTACCATAGTAAATAGGATTGACTATTTCATTTTCGTCCAAGCCCCTGTGATCTTTACAATAATTTATCATACAAAATATTCGAAAACGAGAAATTGAAATTACAGACAAAATTTCCGTTACAGTTTTATTTATTATACTTGTACAGAACTTAAATAATTTATATATGTACTTCATATTAGAGGATGAAGTATTTAATAAGATACTCGTAATTAGGGTAAATGCAATTTCCACTTCCTGAAGCGCGCCATATTCACTTATTTTATATTACATTTTCTAAGTTATTAATTTATAACGTGACTAATTAGTTTTAACGTAAACTAATTAGCTATTTTTCTTTGTAAATTTAAATAAATAAGTTCACAAAGTCAGCTTATGTATTTAATTTATCTTCGTTTTAATTGCATTCAACTATCAATTAAATTAATAAAAGAAAATTATAGTTGTAAATATTTTCACTCTGAAGCAAAGAAAATAATCTGCTTATTTCCGTAAATGTAAATGAAAAATTTATTGAATCAAAGAAATATTATTTCATTCAGAAATGTGTCTAAACAACGCAAAAAAGAGGTTTATTTGCTACAAATACATTTTTAAGCACATATATAATATGCTTTGATCAAATAAAATTCGATTTAATTAAAAAAATATTTGAAACCAATTTTACTATTCCCACTCCACAAGGGATTACTATTTATTTACTTAGGTATTTTTTGTACAATATTTTCTCTTCCTGAGATCTCCGCGGAGTGTAAAAAACGTGTTTGTGCAAAAAGCATTTTCGTCTGTTTGTCTAGCAATACGATTCAAGTCAGATGGCGTAGGTATGCGCAGAAGCGATTGTATTATGCTAAAATTTTGTTTTTACCATACCCACTATAAAATAGTTGCTTTACATGCATGTAAAGTAATGTTTGACAGGCCGGTGTACGGGAACGTATCGTTCCCACACTAGTTTATTTTAGTTTATTTAATTTATGTTTAAATTCGCCCTGATCCACCTGCAGTTACCCATTGACAGCTACTCTCGTCCTACTATAGAAGTGAAATTTGCGACACAAATGAACTGTCAAATTTTTTTGAAAATACTGAAAATGAAGTGAAAAGCAGCTGCTTTACTATTACTATTACTATTATTATTACTATTAATAGTGGGTATGGCAAAAAAATATCATATATTATGTCTCGTGCGTAATGATATAACTCGTGTCACTGTTAAAACTCGCTATCGCTCGTTTTAACATGATGTCACTACTCGTCAGTAATAAACCTCATTGCGCCACTAGATATACATCTACTATTTTATAACACGCACATATTTATGTAAAATGGCGTTTTTACGTGGTTACGGACCGTATACGTAAATAGTCGCATTATGAGCCGTGTGTAAATATCTACCTACATATTTAGAAAAAATGGTACCTATTTGAAAGATGGGTTATTTTTTGAAAAGATGGGTTTTTTGCGAGTTTTTCCCATATAACTAAAAACAAGTGTTTAAACAAGTTGAAGCATTCTGTGTAAATAAATTAACATTAAATGTCCTGAATGCTGAATGCTGAAAATATATGCAGCCTATGTAATTTATACAAGCGACTAAGCCCTGCAGTCAGGGTCCATTCTAATTGGTCGAATACCCCATCTGGATATCGTTTGACACACAAACGCACACCTAAACGAATGTAACAACTAACTAGTGAACTTTGTATACTAATTTGGATAGTTGATAGCGATTAAAAATGGATTTTATATGTGGACAATGTTCAAACACATATTCTTCAAGACAGGCATTAATGTTCACAAAATTAGAATGAAAACTTCAGATAAGGCTTGTAATCTAATTCTTTCTATAAAAGTGGATCAATTTTCTGACATTTCAAAATAAAACTTAATTAAAATTTATTTTTGTATTCCAATTTCTCAAGAACACTGTTACTGTATAAATTTTGGACATCTTAATATCTCAAATAATAATATTAAATTAGGTTTTATTTTGAAATGTCAAAAAATTGATCAACTCTTATGGAAAGAATTAGAATACAAGCCTTATCTGAAGTTTTCATTCTAATTTTGTGAACATTATTGCCTGTCTTGAAGAATATGTGTTTGAACATTCTACACATACTAAACCCATTTTTTAATCGCTATCAACTATCCATATAAGTACACAGAGTTCACTAGTTAGTTGTTACGTTCGTTTAGGTGTCTGTTTGTGTGTCAAACGACATCAAGATGGGGTATTCGACCAATTAGAATGAACCCTGATTGCAGGGCCTAGTAGCTTGTGTAATTTATATGAAAAAGAAAATTTATTCCATTTTTTAGTCCGCTGTCCAATTTATAATGGTATTCGGATCCAGTTTCTTCTAGAAATTAACAACTTCACAACAAACACAAATTTTGCAGAATTATTATTAATGGCAAAAACTTTAACAACAGTTAATAATTTGTATTACTATGTAATAAATGCGCTAAAATTAAGATCGTTTATAACTAATGAATAATATAAATCACTATTTATTCTATGATTTACATGGCTATATCTACTCTGCAGTCTACAATCCTTGTTTTGTTTTTGGAATTTGTTAAAATTACATGCTAATTATTATAAAATTAGAACCAAATCCTTGTTATAAGATGTATAATATCTTTATAAACAATTAATGTATTATTATTATTATATATAAAGTCTAGTTCAATAAATCTATTATCTTATCTAAATAGGTATTTTTGCTGCAAGTGCGGAAAGTGACGAATATGGCATGGAGTAGTTATAGAACGAGCGGATAGGTTGTGCTATCATAGGCGAAAAAATTTAGGAAACGCTGCTCCATACTAATACCCGTTACCTCCACCATTACTTCCGTCGTGATTTTTCGTTATACTGCTCAAGCGAAACCGCACCTAAAGAAGTTTTACTTCAAAAATTAAAACATTACATTTGAAGGCATAAAATATTGCAAAAAACTAGGGTAGGTGAACTTTTTGGTTTAAACTCTGCAAAGCTAAAAATGCACACCCTGCTAACAAACACTGTATGTATATGATAGTAAAATACAGAAATAAAAAATAAACAGAGAAAAAAAAATTAAATATCAAGTGGATATAGAGTAGTAAAAAAAAATTAAAATTAATAGTGCCTTACGCGCTCGAACCAGCGACCTACTACGTATAATTAAGCAACTGCGATACCCATACGATATACCAAGTTGTCTGTTTGGGATGACGCAGTGTTCTGCAATAGTTTTGTGATATATATGCGGTTCTTCGATTGGACGTGACGTGACGTGACCTCGACATGCGTAACCGAATGAAATTCAACAGAAGTTTCTTTGCCTAATTGTGGGCTGTGACTGTAGATCTATAAGCTTTGAAAGCCATCTCAGGTACACTGATGGGTACATATAACTGCGTATTTACAGTGGGTATAATAATATGTTCGAACCACAACCGCTTGTAGCGCTATTCAATAGTAAATTATAACTAAATATTTGGGTATATCTAATCATTATATTATAAACTAAAGGGACTTATAAATTAGTGTAATTGCTGCGGTCAGCTGAATTAATAGAGGTGAAATGCAACACTGTACATAAACAAAGATATTTAGCAATAAAATTAATCATACCTATGCAAGTAACACAATATTTCACTGGTTAATAACATGTTACGCTCTTAAGTGTATTCGATAGCGGAAGTTGCCCCCTGCACTCTTCAACTCAAATTCTTTTTCCTCGCCTATGAAACGGTTCCCGCTCTCCCGACACTATTTTTTAGTTAAAGGGTTCAGGTAAACGCCAAATGAAGGACCGAGAATCATATTATAGATCCTACTGGAGGCTTGCAATAGAGCATCCATGAAAACAACATGTATACAGCGACATTTCTACACGCTCGAATATTATTCTCAAACCCAATATTGCCTTTTGTTATCCCAAAAATCTTGGTAAAAAATTAAAAAAAAATTGACTAGACAGTACCCACGTAAAAAAGTATATGTATAACGTCCTTGACTGATCGCGATCGGATCGAAATTATTTGTGTCTTGAAACAGATTTTGAAATTGACCGATTTTATGTTGGTTCAGCACGCTTTTTCATATAGCTATGTTGTCGTTACTATCCAATAGTTTGATCAGCCTATTAATTTCCGAAGTCTTTTTTTAAATCCCTGTATCGATTATAGTAAAGTAGAGTCTGTATGTGAGCGTGATAAAATTTATTGATTGGCGGACTAAAACATATTCCCCATTCAAGTAGTTTGCTATTTAATATTTCACTCAATAGATTTTAGATGAGTTGCATCATGCTGGTTAATTGGTTGTATACATAATCTAATAACAAACTTGATGGACTTTTAACATCTTTGTTATTAAAGTGAGCTTATAGGTACATAATTTTCAAAGTGCATTTATGAAATTGTTCATTTTTTATATTCTTTTTAAAATTTAATAACGTATGTTAATCTATACTATATTGTGTAACTAGTGTGTTAAATACAGTGAAATCTCCCTTAACGGACACCTCCTATAGGCGGACACCTCCTATATACGGACACTTTTGGTTGGATACGGCAACTTTCCATAAGAATAGCACTATCAACTCTCCCTTGAGCGGACGCGGACATGGCTGCGTTAAGGTAGCCCCCCCCCCCCCAGTGAGTTTTTTCAAATTTAAACTACGCCATAATTTTGCTCCAATTTTGCACCATTTTGCTCCATTAAAAAAAAATTTTGCTCCACATTAGCAAGAAAGATATATGTAAAACTAAATGGGAGGGGCTAACTTAACGATGCCCCCCCACTCAACAATTAAGTGTTTTCATTATGGATTCCGATTCGTTATATTTTGCACCATTTTGCTCCACAATAAAAAAATTTTGCTCCAATAGTGGGAGAGAAATAGGAAGCCCCAAAGATTCTCTAATAGCCCCCCCCCCACTGATTTTTTTCGAACTTTTTTTGTACCATTTGATTCGCTATATTTTGCTCCATTTTGCTCCACAATGAAAAAATTTTGCGCCAATAGTGGGAGAGAAATAGAAGGCCCCAAAGATTCTCTAATAGCCCCCCCCACTGATTTTTTTCGAACTTTTTTTATACCATTTCATTCGTTATATTTTGCACCATTTTGCTCCATAGTAACTAAATTTTGCACCAGCCACCGTACCCAAGAATAAAGCTCCAAAAAATCTCTAATAGCCCCTCCCACTAAATTTTTTCGAACTTTTTTTGTACCATTTGATTCGCTATATTTTGCTCCATTTTGCTCCACAATGAAAAAAATTTGCTCCAATAGTGGGTGAGAAATAGGAAGCCCCAAAGATTCTCTAATAACCCACCCTACTGATTTTTTTCGAACATTTTTTTATACCATTTCACTCGTTATATTTTGCACCATTTTGCTCCGTAGTAACTAAATTTTGCACCAGCCACCGTACCCAAGAATAAAGCTCCAAAAAATCTGTAATAGCCCCCCCCACTAAATTTTTTCGAACTTTTTTTGTACCAATTGATTTGCTATATTTTGCACCATTTTGCTCCACAATGAAAAATATTTGCTCCAATAATGGGAGAGAAATAGGAAGCCCCAAAAATTCTCTAATAGACCCCCCACTGATTTTTTTCAAACTTTTTTTGTACCATTGTATTCGCTATATTTTGCTCCATATTTAATAGATTTTGCATCGGTACTCCTACCCAAAGAATCCCTAACAGCTCCCTTACTATTTTTTTAAACTTTATCAGTACCATTTAACTCGTTACATTTTACACCACAAATAGTTAGGCGTGTGAAAAATATAAGCGTACAATTATGCACATTTTATCACATACGAGAAATATAGAAATATAGTTGCTATGGTAACAAAGTATAGTATATTATACAACTAGTACAATTAAGTATAATACGCGAGGGGTGTTAGTACGCTCGCCTGCGGCTCGCGTACCAACTTCAACCCTCGCATATTATACTTAATTGTACGAGTTGTGTACACTATTTTTTGTAACACATAATATGTTATATGAAATGTACAACATTTTCTACTTTAGAGCTTTTTTTAATTAATTTCAAACACCGAAATCTCACTGAGCGCTAAAAATATTTACTTCGTTACTATGGCAACCTATATTCTTATATTTCTCGTATGGAATAAAATATGCATAATCGCACACTGACGTCACAATTTATATTTTTGCACGCTTTCCTATATTGTCGAATGGCAAAAAATATATTTTTTCGTGATACGACATATGTATTATTGTACACCGCAGTGGCGTAGATATGGGGAGGGGGGTCCAGTGGGTCTGGACCCCGCAGAACATATTATATTACACACTTAATTTTATTTTTCATCAACAACAGATAATCTACTGTTGATAAAAATTTGTCTAATGTCTATCCTGACTGGCAAGTTGTTGCACAGATAAGGCAAAGCCACTGTGGATAAAGAATGTTTGTTTATTTTTGGCACTTGGCCGGTCGGAAGGATCCTCTTCATATTTTAATTTTTAACACATGTTATTTAGTATTTACAGTTTAACTATAGATTCTCAATTTAGTAAATTTCATTTTTTTATGAGTGATTTTATGCCACAGTAATACGATAGAAAAGTAACACATGTTTAAATAAAGAACTGCCTCCGAAACAGATCGCAAGCTAGGTATAAGAAAAGGTCATTAAGTTACGCTATTTGTTTAGTTTTAAAAAACCATCTAAAGACAGAATAAGACGTAAGAATAGGTTAAAATAATTTGGCTTTCAATGCTAGGGCCTAAATTCTGATGCTTATCCCGCCAAAATGTTGTATTTAAAAAACAAATACGATTTTTTTCTCAAAGTGACATGAGTTTAAAAATTGATGATTTTTGACTTCGTAAAAGTTGATTCCCTAATTTGTTTTCCTTGGGAGAAATGTATTATTTATTACTAGAAAAAAATTCTTATTTTTAAGTTCATAATTGGAACCTTTATTAGTCTATTCTATCTACTTTTTATCATAATTTTTGTCAGCCAGTTCTATACAGGTATAGGTATTTATATTGAACTGACTGTCAAAATGAATGGACCCCCCAGAGCAAAAACTTATCTACGCCACTGGTACACTGTGCGATATATATTATTTTAAGTAGCCGACTAGAGAGACAAAATGTTGTACATTTCATATATGTGTTACAAAAAATATTTTTAGCAATCAGTGAGATATTGGTGTTTGAAATTAATTCAATAAAGCTCTGAAGTTGAAAATGTTGTAACAAAAAATAGTGCATACAACTCGTAAAATTAAGTATAATACGCTCGGGATGTTGGTACTCTCGTCTGCGGCTCGTGCACCAATTTCACCCCTCGCGTCTTATACTTAATTGTACTACTTAGTTGTGTAAACTACTATTATTTCTATGTTTATTAGGTTATCAAAACGTAGAATTTCTAGGTTTTGATACGCAAAAACCAAAAAAGGTTTTTTGGGCGTAGAACCCGCGTTATTTCATAGTCAGCACTATTTTATAATGCGCGACGTGGCTTATTTAATTGTTTAGTTTATAACAAAATGATTATTATTCTGGCAAAATATAACGAATGAAATGGTATAAAAAAAGTTCGAAAAAAATCAGTGGGGGGGGCTATTAGAGAATCTTTAGGGCCTTCTATTTCTCTCCCACTATTGGCGCAAAATTTTTTCATTGTGGAGCAAAATGGAGCAAAATATAGCGAATCAAATGGTACAAAAAAAGTTCGAAAAAAATCAGTGGGGGGGGCTATTAGAGAATCTTTGGGGCTTCCTATTTCTCTCCCACTATTGGAGCAAAATTTTTTTATTGTGGAGCAAAATGGTGCAAAATATAACGAATCGGAATCCATAATGAAAACACTTAATTGTTGAGTGGGGGGGGCATCGTTAAGTTAGCCCCTCCTATTTTGTTTTACATATATCTTTCTTGCTAATGTGGAGCAAAATTTTTTTTTAATGGAGCAAAATGGTGCAAAATTGGAGCAAAATTATGGCGTAGTTTAAATTTGAAAAAACTTACTGGGGGGGCTACCTTAACGCAGCCCGCGGACATTAGTATCTCAACATTTTGACGACAATATGTTCTCTAGGAAGGGAGGTGGAGAAACTCTAGGTGGGGGGGGTGGAGAAGGGCTTTTACTCTTAACGATTGTACGGAACACTCATTGCGCGAGGCTCAACTCGAACTTGACGTTTTTCTAACTTTAATTCGCAAATATGGATTGGATCAGTGGCTGGCTATCTATAACCGGGTTTAAATATGGTTTACTAGCCAAAAGAAGGTCTGACCTCTCAAGGAAAAATGTGCCGATCACTGTATTAGGTATTATGATATAATGTCGAGAAACGGACGTTAAACGCATTATTAATATATTATTTATTTAACTGATTATAATACAACTAGCTATCCAGCCCGGCTTCACCCTGATGTAAATCGTTATTTTACCTCGACACTGCTCATCCCCCTTTTGTTATATAGCGTAATAATAATATATAGCCCATGTTACTCTCCATTTAAACACTGATCGATTTTTTTCGGTTCAGTTGTTTTCGAGTTTTGAGGTAACATACAAACTTCTTGTTTTGAAGAAACATAGATAGGTACAAATTCCTTTTATAATTAATTTTAGTATAGATGTATAGCTGTCAGCTGATATAGATACACAAGAAATTAAAAATAGTTCACACTCACAGATCACTTGCAAATTAATTCATTTCACTAATCAAGTATCATTCATTATCTTCGTAAATCATTTATTTACGTTTGTCATGAAGATGTTTTAACACTGAAATCAAATGGGGTTCGACAATAATTATCCCCGTATTATCATTGTACCTACATGGTAGTAGATGTATTATGTTATTCTGAAGGTATTGAACATGTAATAGTAGGTACTATGTAACATTATGTAAAAGAATCCATTAAAAAGCATTATTTTCATGTATACAGTGCGTTTTAGGGTTGACGAAAAATACGACTTTCCATGTTAATAATAAGGCATTTGCATGCACTGGACCAAAAAGGTACGTGGTATTATTGAAAATGTTTATAAATATTTTTTCAGAGCAAAATTTTTCATCACATTTTAATTAGGCAAAATGAAAATATACGTAATTTTGATCAAAACTTTAATTTTCTATTTGATAAACATGGTCCATTAGGCACAGTGTGTTTTTTATTAAATAAAATTATAATTTAAAAAAACTAAAAAACACGCTTTAATGAACCAAAAAGTAAAAAATAATTAATTTTATTGTAAAAAAACGTGGGGGTGCTTTGTATCATATTTTCATACTACCCCACGCTTTTTTACAATAAAATTAATTATTTTTTACTTTTTAGTTCATTAAAGCGTGTTTTTTAGTTTTTTTAAATTATAATTTTTTTTTTTTTAGTCCTGGAGATCCTGGTCAGGATAATGGGACAAACTTATTGAATTATTGTATTGTCATCGGTCCTTAATAAGTGTGCAAAGTTTCAGTTCAATCTGAAGTTTTTTGCTTTTTTTTTTAGTCCTGGAGATCCTGGTCAGGATAATGGGACAAACTTATTGAATTATTGTATTGTCGTCGGTCCTTGATAAGTCGACAACGTTTAAACTAAATCTGACCGTTCAAAGTTGGTCAAAATCAAGTTCAAAGAAGTCGGTTACAAATTGACAAACAAGCAAGAAAGCAAGCAAGCCAAACATACAGGTGAAGCTAATATAATAAGCGTGTTAATATTAAGAAGATAAACCGAAAATAGGAAGAAATCGAGGGGTAAATATCTGCCCAAAATTGTGTACACCATAAATCCTTTTTGGCAAATAAATCCTTATAAATCCTTATAAATCCATATAAATCACCAATAAATCCCTTTAAGTTCAATAAATCCTCGTAAATCCTCATAAATCCTCATAAATCCTCGTAAATCCTCATAAATCCTCAATAAATCCTCATTAAATCCTCAATAAATCCTCATAAATCCCCATAAGTCATCGAATGTATAAACAATAACAAAACTGTGTTTACCTTATTAATCCAGTTAAATGGTACTTTTAAACTGCGTTAATTAGAAGTTTGATGAAATTTTCTGCAAGGGGTGGCCGCCATCTTGAATTTAAGGGATGAAATCATGTAAGTATCTTGGTAAATATTGCTTGTACGTTAAAAATTACTATTACAAAAATTGTTAAGGAGGATCTATCCAACAACTTCTGTTTAAATTTCTTATTATTCAAAAGTTATAAATTCTCAAAAAATGACACTGTTGGGGGTGGAAACGGTTTTTTCGATTTTACAACAAAACGGTCAATCGGGGCGAAAAATGGTTATAACAAAAGTTGTAGCTTTTGAGTTTCTCTACAATATACATGTGTTCAACATTTTTTTTGCTTGCTTGATGCGAATATAGAGGGCGTCAAAAGTCGACCGGCGCCAATATTTTTGAAAATTTTTGAATTTTGCACATAAAAAATTAATTCAAGTCATCGCATTTTCACCAAATACATGATTAGGGGGTTTTAGGGGTCGTTGATTAAGAATCCGTTATCAAATTTTCAAAAAACAAAATGGCGGATGATGAATTTGGTGAAAATGCGATGAATTTAAATGGGAGACGTACGCCATATTGAATTCGCCATTTTGTTTTTGGAAAATTTGATAATGGGTTCCTAATCAGCGACTCCGAAACCCCCTAATGAGTATTTGGTGACTTGAATTAATTTGTTATGTGCAAAATTCAAAAATTTTCAAAAATATTGGCGCCGGTCGACTTTTGGCGCCCTCTATATTCGCACCAAGCAAGCAAAAAAAATGTTGAACACATGTATATTATAGAAACATTGAAAAGCTACAACTTTTGTCATAACCATTTTTCGCCCCGATTGACCGTTTTGTTATAAAATCGAAAAAACCGTTTCCACCCCCAACAGTGTCATTTTTGAGAATTTATAACTTTTGAATAAGAAATTTCAAAAAATTTTCCAAACAGAAGTTGTTGGATACATCCTACTTAATAATTTTGGTAATAGTAATTTTTCACGTACAAGCAGTATTTACCAAGATAAATGATTTCATCCCTTAAATTCAAGATGGCGGGCACCCCTTGCGGAATCAGAGGGGGGAAACTTGGCTGGAGTGTTCTAGTGGCACCCCCTATCTACAATTAAAATTTCATCAAACTTCTAATTAATGCAATTTCAGACCTATTTTTTCGACCATTTGATTGGACTATATATGTATATAATAACAATAAAGCTGAAGAGTTGGTTTGTTTGTGTGTTGGTTTGAACGCGCTAATCCCAGGAACTACCAGTCCAATTACAAAAATTTTTTTTTAGATAGCCCGTTCATTGAGGAAGGTTATAGGCTTGTTCAAGTTTTTAAAATTCAACCCCAAAGGGGGTAAAACTTGAGTGTAGGATTTTTTTATTATCTATACTAATATTATAAAATGTAGGTATGTAAGTTTCTGATATAATTAGCATCGAGTTAGTAGATAGAAACGTACCTTCATAAAAAATATGACGTCATAGATTCGTGGAGCAAAAACGGTTATTAGCGAGCGGGGCTCACATAAATATTTCAAAAATTATTTTTGAGCTAATTTGAAATCATAATATTAAGAGATTTAGATGTCATTTTGTACAGAATTTACTGCTCTATTAATATAACAAAAAAAAACTTTTAGTCAAATACCCTATCGTATGTGGTACAATAATGCCAACACGAGATAAATATAATAATAAACTTACCTTGGAACTCACACAAACTTGCATGACACCACCAAAAACAAATTTTATTCACAATGCTGCCGGTTTATGCGGTCGGGCAAATTAAAAAATGTTACGCGCACGCGCATAACATAAACAGCTGATTTAATTCTTCTGTAAATCCTCGATAAATCCTCAATAAATCCTCATAAATCCCCATAAATCCTCATAAATCCTCATAAATCCTTATAAATCCTCATAAATCCTCATAAATCCTTATAAATCCCCATAAATCCTTATAAATCCTCATAAATCCTCGTAATTCCTTCACGCTGTACACCATAAATCCTCAGATATTTACCCCTCGGAAGAAATTTAAATCCAAAACTACGACCAGAAGTGGCTCATAGCACCAGCACAGCAAATACATAGTTGAGGCGCACATTTTCTGAGCCTAGCGGAGGGGATGACTGAAATTTTATTTGTTTGGAGCGAGGGAAAACCTAAGCCGGCATGACTATGACTGATATGTAATTTTTTGCAAATATTTTAATAACAGCAATTAATTTAGTAGGGTATAAATTCTCCACAGTTGAGGTCATTAGCGAATTAATTTAGTATAATATTGATGTGTGAAAAGATAAAGAAAGGCCAAATGCCTTCTAATTGTGTGCGTTAGAGTCCAATGGCAGTGCTAACACGGCCCTGTTTATACCATACGATTTGTTTCGTAGATTTTTGTTTGTGTTATATTTTGAATATGAATAAATAATATAGATAGTTTGAATTTAAAAATTAATACCGTATATACGGTACGCGCAACTGCACATAGAGAAATAGAATATATATTCCTATCTCATTTTCTTTGATTACTGGTCCATTTCTTCGAATTGGAATAAGCCATATGGTCTTAATGAAATATATGACTATTGTGTGCCTTTTCGTTCGGTTTTTTATGCTCTTCTGCCCAGAGGCGGATTAATAGTCTTGGCCGCCTTAGGCCGTTCGGTACCAGCCGCCCCTTTCTGCTAACTTACTATAGTCAACTGATCACAACTATAGTTTGTTATAGATCTTTAACAGGGGCCATAAACGAATTTTTACTGTCAGAGATAAAGTAAGGTAGCCATTTCCAAATAGCTATAGAGGAACTACAAATTCTATCTCTGATAGTGCTTGAGCTAGATATAGGTTAGCCGCCCCTAATATTTGGCCGCTCTAGGCCTGAGCCTAGAGGGCCTTATGAGTTCGCTACTGCATGTTCCAACAGGCAATAATTTTCCTTTTATATAGCTATCTTTCATTCGCGTTTCTAATTTTTGCACCTATAGAAATACAGTCTGTATTTTTAACTGTTTTTATGTAGGTACTACGATATACATAGCATTACGTGAAGTTATAAGGTTTCTTTACAATGTTTCAACCGTAAGTATTTAGGATTAGGGTCAGGAAAAATCTTTGATTTGCAGTTTTAACTGTACTGAAATAGCTAAAATTTTGAGTATCAAGGCATTCACAACCTATCTGACGTTTTTTTCACAATGTGATTACCGCGGGCCATAACTATAACGATCATAATATATGAATAACTAAAAGTAGACTACGTTTTTTTTTATTTTTTCTCATTGTGTGCTGTATAGGCTTGCGATTTCTTTTTCCAACAATAATAAGTTCTATGTTATCACAACAGTATGTTCTCGTTTCTAGAACTGTAATATAGATTAGTATAGTTTATATATACAACTAGTACAATAACGTATAAGACGCGAGGGATGACGTTGGTACGCGAGCCGCAGGCGAGAGTGCCAATACACCGAGCTTATGCTTAATTGTACGAGTTGTATACATTAATTTTTGTAACATATATTTGAAATGTACAACATCTATCTACAACATTTAACTTTAGAGTTTTATTGAACTAATGTCAAACACCGTAAATTCACTGACAGCACTACATAATATTATAGGTACTAAAAATATTCGCCTTGATACAAAATTTATTTACTTCGTTACCATAGCAACGCATGCTACCATACTGCCGTATTGTACGCTGACGTCACAGTATATATTTTACGCATGCCTAGCTGTATTGCGCGGGGTTAGAATAACAAGGTTCTAACTGCACTTTTTAAAAAAACAAAAATTATTGTGGAATAAGGTTCTATCTGTCATTACGTTTCATGTATAACCTTCACAAAATTCATATTTGGCGCCTTAAGCGAGATTCTGAAAGTATAAGGTGGTAACTGTACGGATGTGATCGGACTGCTTGAGGTACGGAGTTCTATTAGCACGTCTTGGAACCGCGGCCGGCAGCATTCGAAAACGTGAAGGTGCACAGATAGAACCTTATACTTTGGTTTAGCTGCAGTTACAATTTTTTTCTTTCATTATTTAGACGTTATATTATGTTCTTTATTGTAAGTTGTCAGAAATTTTCTTTTGTGGTGAATTATTATGAAAATGTCTCAAACAACTACTAATTCATTAAAATAAAAATTATGTAGCTTGTCTTTGTCTTAATGAATTTATACTTAATACAGTTTCAAGCAACAAGATAGAACCATATCATCTTTGTTTAAACTGAAAAACTAGGGGAATAAGGTTCTATATGCACTTTTTTATCTCAAAAACTTAAAAACTAACCCAAAATGTGTACATTGTTTACTAAACAATTGTAGTTTGTGCTCTAGAATGATCAGTTACATAATTATTACAATAAGGGTATTTCAAAAAAATTATTTATTGCCCATCTAACATTAATCACCCATTTTCTCGCAATCATGCTTGATGCAGATAGAACCTTGTTATTCTAACCCCGCGATTGTCGTATGGCATAAAATATTGCATTATTGTATGCGTGCTATATATATTATTTTAAGCAGCCGACTAGAGGCACGAAATGTTGTACCTACATTTCAAATATGTGTTACAAAAAAATAATTTACTTTAATATCAACATTTTTCGGCCGTACGAAATTTTATTATCACTCTGGTAAATTAAATTTTTTTGTCGAAATTGATACAAACTTTTCTTATGACGACCTTAGTACTTATATAACTGCCGTTATATGTTTCCTATCTGTTTGCAACAATTAACTGACGTACTATATTATTACTTCAGGAAATGGCTGCTAGTTGTCAAGGATAACTTTTCAGCAGCTTTGATCGCGCTAATATAAATTTTGACAGAAACTTTGTCCGAACCTGCTTGTAGTTGGATAAAAAGTAGGCTATAGATACTATAAATTTGAGTACCAGTAGATACTATACCAAATTTCATTAAAGTCGATTCAGTTATTCTGGAATGATTACAAACAAACAGGCAGACAAAAATTCTGGAAACACGTTTCCCTATCTACGCCATACAAAATATAAAAAAACTGAAAAATACACTTGAAAACGAAATGACAAACAGAGACTCGATAAAGTACCTACTAAAAAGACAGATATTTTGAAAGACCTTTAAAAACTGGAAATTATCATAGTAACTCATCCGATAGATGGCACTGACTGTAAAATTCGACATACATACATACATGTTATGTATTATCTCTTTTTAATACACTCTGAGTGCAGTATCTAGTATAAGCCAGCAGATTATTACCACTAGCGCTCCTAGCGGTTGGGTTACTGTAGATAAAACAACTTGCGAGATCTCTTATTAGTAATTACTCGTGTGATATTATGAACTATGTATAATGATAACTGCATGTAATATATGCACTAGGTGCACTGTAGCGTATCTTTATCTTTTGTTATCACCGTATGTTAAATTAGAATAGATATACACTGAGTGCATATAGTGTAAATAGATCGGAAACACTATACAAATTAAACATCTAAACTATCAAGTTAGTGCAGCGTAAATAAATCTTTAATCTATTGTATTAAATTATGGTCAGTGAATACAATTCACAAATCCTATTTTGGTTACCCATGTTAATTATGTCATAGGTTCTATTTATATTATAATTAGTTACGTTTACCCGGCATTGCCCGGGGATGATAGGCGATAGCGTTGCAGAATCATGACACACCCGCACACAATAGAACTGGTTGAAAGTGCCTTGTGCAGGTGGTGTGGTGATGATGATGATGAATCATCCTACCACATAACTCGCCTAGTGTGCTGCTTTGACGACCTTTGTATAATCTGGAAACTAATGATCTGGGGGGTGTGACCCTAAAAGGATTGATTCATGATTGCCTTCTTTGAAGGTTCAAGACTGTTCGAAGGCATACCCCAACAATAACTAACAACGAGGTGCTGCACACGTGCCTTAAACTCTAACTCTTGGGAATCAAGCAATTGGGTACTAAGAGATTCATCTGCAGGTTCATCACGAATGGACTGAGTGCCTTCTCACAAGGGCCCAGAACTATTCGAGATTTGCTTTAGATGTCGGGGAGGCACAATGAGCCCTTATAGGTCTGAGTGAAGCGGGATCTTTTCCTGACTCCAAATTTATCTACCTGTTATAATACCGTACGGTAATGATATTTTATAACCTAAAACCTTCCAAAAAATTTTCAGTAGTTCTTAGTGCAGTGGGATTTTTCCCATTACGCCAAATCGAATCGAAATATCGATTTGGATTTTTTCGCACTGATCCGAATCGATTCGCATAGAGCCGAATCGAATAGAAATCACGACTCAAGAAGAATTGGAATTCTAACTAAAAAAACAAGACAGCACATAATTAGGCGTAGTCTTGTCTTTTTTAACCGACCTCGCATTATTTTCCTCTTTTTAGTGGCTTTTTATTAAAAAGTTTTTTTTAGTTTTGTAAATCTATTCTTTTTGATATCAATTTGGTTTCTTGCGAATCGATTTGAATTATTATAAACGGTTCGATAAATCGATTCGAATCGATATTTTCGGCGATTCAGTGTTTCCCTAATCACACTGATCTAATCATCATTATCATACTATATTTTTCACGATATCTGCAAAATCAAGAACAAAATTAAAATTCGTAAAAAATCGGAACGACGACCTGAATAAAATAAACGGACAATATATTATTTGCAGACTTAAAGCTGCAGATAATCAGATTATTATAATGCGAACCTGAAAGAACAACTGAGCAGCAGTTCAGTGACCGATGTGCATTTGTTAAGCACCTTAACGCCTTCCCTCTTCTATACAATTTATATGTATATGCAATACACCTGTCTCTTTCTTCAACTACAGGAAATTGATTCCGAAGTCTTCTTTTTAAGAAAAGTGCTGTGGAACAATTTTCTGCGCCGAGCGATAAAAAACGTTAGTTTAAACTTACAAATAAATTTTACTAAGCTACAGAATTTAATATTTTTATAATTTTTAAGCTATAAAATTTTTGATATAAATATTGTAACATTATTTGGTGTAGGTGGATTCTTGAGGCAATTTTTTTACGCGAGCATAAGAAAAATCTACGGGGTTAGGCATGTTAAATACGCTACGTCCTTTGAATCTATGTTGGCTTTCAAAGATTTTGTGTGATTTTTGGGAAACTTCAAATCAGAAGAGATAAAGAAGTGCTCGTATCTGTATTGAAATCAGAATATCTTTTTATGTAGTAAGTACATAAGTTTGAAAGAGTAGGTACAGAAAGATGCCAAAGTTAAGGATACTACACCTTAAAAATCAAAACAATCGATAAACTTTAATATATTTTACGTATATTGAAAATGTTAATAGAACAAATTTTGGCGATTTCAACGAGCACAAGCAAACCTCTGCATCTGCTTTTATGTCATTTTTTTCAGTTTTTAAACAATTTCAGATTTAATGTCAAATTTATTCTGTGTTCAAAAACTTTTATACGATCGAATAACTGTAATCAAAATGTTATAAAATTTCAGTTTTACACTATCACAAATTTGATGTCAAATATTCTATGACTAGAGCTTTATTTTTTTGCCTTTTTTATTTTATGCAGACATTCCTTTTTTACTCGCACCCGGAATTTTGTATTACCTAAATATATTTTTTTAATGAAATTTCTATTTTATTCGATCTCGGAATTTTGATTACTAATTAGTAATTTTATAATATGATATCTGTTGAGAAAAACTTCAATTTATACAATTACTATAGACACCCCGTTCGGCTTCGCCCGTGTACACTCGTTTCGCTCGACCCCTCGTATCATTGATAGTGAGTGTTGTGGTGAATGGACGTGTTTTTTACGTGCTCTGCAATTACGCGCTCCACAGTTATTTTAATTAAATATAATGCCGGAAACCCGGCTTTCTAATAAAGAACAGGAATATGTAAACAACATAATAAATGAGTTCCCAACTTCCGAAGATTTAAAAAAAAGTTTGGGTAATTTAATTTCGGAAGCAGTAAAGGAAATAGTTAGCTCGCAATTTTGTGAACTGACTAATGAAGTTGATCTTTTGAAAAAACAAAATGTGATTCTCATAAATCAAATAACGGAGTTAAAAGAAATTATAGTAGCCAAAAATGGCTCATTAACTAAAGTAAATAAAAATGTTCAAAAAGTTGATAATAATGAAACGTTTGCAATGGCAATATCTAATGTACCTACACGCACTACGGCTGTGGAATTGAACAAGCCAAGTACAAGCAGTGACAAACAAGACAATAACAGAGATAGAGACACAATTGACAATACAAAATATAATAAAGCTGATCCCAAAGTGAAGAGCTTAAGTGATACTGATGATGAAGATGACTTCATCGAAGTAAAACGGGGGCACCGTAAAATTAAAAAAAACCCTGGATTGATAGGAACTGCTAGCAATGATGCGGGACTGTCTGGAGCTAATAAAATGGTCTGGCTGCATATTAGTAAAGTGCATCCTCGCTCGACTGAAGATGATGTACTTAATTATGTTAAAACTAAATGCCCTAATAATGAGTTTACTTGTGAAAAATTACCGAGTAAAAGTCTTAATTGCTCTTTTAAATTTGGAGCCACGTTTGATCTTTATGACACTTTAAATAATTCCCAGTTTTGGCCTAAAAATATATTAGTTAAACGATTTAATTTTTTTCGGCCTAAAAAAGAAACAACCTTCTCGAAAATTTAATAACTATACGAATTTTAATGTTAGTGAACAAACTGTTGGAAATCTAAAATTAATCAGTCTGAACATACAATATTTGGGCAATAAATTGAATGAATTCGAGGTATTTTTGAATGAGCAGAATCCTGATGTTGTCTGTGTAATTGAGCATGGAATGACGGATGATTCATCTAGATTTGTTAATTTTAGAGGATATAAATGTACATCTAAATTTTGTAGATCCCAGTATAAAATGGGAGGTGTTATAATTTTTACCAAAATCAGTCTGAAAGTAGATGAAATTATAAATATTTCTCATCTTTCATCGGAAAAGTGTTTTGAGTGCGCAGGATGTAAAATTGAGTTAAAAAATAATAGAACTGTATCTATTTTGAGTATTTATCGATCACCCTCTGGTGACTGGACTGAATTTGTCAATAGACTCAATGCAACTCTAAATAAAATATACTGTATAGAACATAATTTGATTCTCTGTGGTGACTTGAACATTAACAGTTTAGTGGATTCGCTTCAGAAACGCGTACTATTTGACATATTTGAATCGTTCAAATTAGATGTTACTACGTTTGAACCCACACGGATCACATCAGGTAGCTGTACTTCGATTGACTACATTTGTACTGATTTTCCTAAAAACTGTTATAAAACTTGTGTTATGGATCCCAATCTTTCTGATCATTGTGCTTTAATAATAAACGTTAATTTACAGTCATCCGCATACGCCAGGTGTTCCGAAGAAAATAATTATCGTGAAGTGAGGTGCTTCAGTCAGGAAAATGTTAACTATTTTAATTATCTTTTGCAATATACAGACTGGACAGCGTTATATAAATCTGATGACATTAATGAGGTGTTTAGTAAATTTTTTGATAGTTTTATATGGTGTATTAATGCCAGCTTCCCTAAAATTAGGCAAAATGTCACACGGCAAATTAAAAACAAAGCCTATTGGATCAATGACGACATAATTAACTGTGCTTCACTTGTACGGCAGTTAAATGGCTTGCGTAAGAACTCCAACAGTCAGGTCATACAACAGTTTTACAAACAATATAAAAATCAATATAAAAAGAAACTAAAATTGGCAAAAAATGAGTACTTTACTAATAAAATAAATAGTAGTATGAACAAAAGTAAAGCATCCTGGGCTATTGTAAATAACACGCTTGGTCGCAAATCACTTAAATCAGATAATAATATTACTTTAAGTTATAATGGTGAAATGGTGTCCGATAAGAAAAAAGTTGCCAATATTTTCTCTACATATTTTGCCTCAATCTCATCTCAAAACATAATTAGCAAATGTTCTAATATTTCTAGAGAATGCACTACTGGAAAATCAAACATTCCAAACTCAATTGTTCTTGACTATGTTGACGAATATGAAATAAAAGGAGCTATTAATATTTTATCAAATAAGAAATCTGCTGGAATTGACGAAATTTCCTCCTGGCTTCTCAAAAAATGTAATGTCAGTATAGTTTCCCCATTAACACATATTGTGAACTTTTAAATTAGTCGTGGCCAATTTCCAAATGCCCTCAAAACATCTTTAATTAAGCCCGTTTTTAAAAGAGGCGATCAAAAAAATTTAGACAATTATAGACCGATATCAATTTTATCAGCAATATCTAAACTTATGGAACGTATTGTTTTCAATCGCCTCATAAAATTCTTTAATAAATATAATATTTTGTGTAACAGTCAGCATGGATTTCGAGAAAATAGGTCAACCTTCTCTGCAGCTTTTGACATGACTCAGGCCATTTATGAAGCTGTGGACCGTAATGATTTTGTGGTTGGTATAATGTTTGATTTATCAAAAGCATTTGATACTGTGTCCGTTGATTTTTTAATCGAAAAACTTAACTGCATTGGAGTACGAGGTAATGTATCCAGATGGCTGCATTCGTATCTATCAAATCGTCAACTTATTGTTAATATAGGTGATGAGTATTCTGATAAAACAGATATAAATATTGGTGTGCCACAGGGATCTGTGCTGGGCCCTTTATTATTTTTGGTTTATATTAATGATCTCCCCTCTTTTATCAGCAATGGCAAGGTCATTATGTTTGCGGATGACACCACTATATTGGTCACAGGGAAAAATGTTATTGACACTGAAAGAAATGTAAATATGGTGCTGAGTGAATTTTCTCTATGGTGCCAAAAAAATAACATAGTAATTAATGAAAATAAGACTAACATTATTTCTTTTGGCAATAAATCAGCAGCTACCTTTTCACTCTTACTAAATGGCTTAATGTTACAGTCTGAAACTACAGTAAAATTTCTTGGAATTATGATTGACAGTGATATGCGTTGGACCAGCCATATTGAATTAGTTTGTAAAAAAATCAATAGTGCTTATTATGCCCTCAGAGTGCTAAAATCGTATACTGACATAAGTGTGTTATTGCAAGTATATTATGCACTTGTTTATTCAGTCATGAGATATAATGTTGGGATTTGGGGTCAATCTGTAGACTGGCACAGACTATTTGTTAGCCAAAAAAGAGTTATAAGATTAATTTTTGATTTGAAACCCAGAGACTCTTGCATGCCGACATTTTTAAAACAACGGATTCTTACGTTTCCTTGCGTATTTATACTTGAGGTCGCATTGTATGCTCGAAAGCACATATTGATTTTTGAAAAAAAACTATAATATACATCATTATGACACTAGATGCAAGGACAGTATTCATACTGACAAGCACAGACTTAGTCTATTTAAAAAAAGTCCGAAATATATGTGCAGTATTAATTACAATTAGATTAGATTAGATTAGATTTACACGGGGTGATAAGACATTAGATATCTCACAATTACTGCGACCTATAAGATCTTTTGTGAGTCCCCTAATAGTTTATTCCCAGATTAATTACAATAAATTACCAGGTACGATCAAAGATGCCAAAACGTTTACAAATTTTAAAAATAAATTAAAATATTTTTTATTAGAGAAATGTTTTTATAGTGTTGATGACTTTTTAACTTCTAAATTTTAATGTGTATTCTTATATTTTTTATGTGTATTTTTTTATATGTGACTTATTCCTAGACATCTGTCTGCTTATGGAAATAAAAATGAGTATTGAGTATTGAGTATTTATAAATAACGTTCGCTCCTCACTCGCTTCGTTTGTTAGTTCGAATTCATAATTAATTCATACGTTACTCAGTTGCTTCGCTCGCTCGCTTGAATTTATAATTAACCGCCCCCCAACTTATTATTATTAGTATTGGGTATAATATTATATTAATTCACACAATTGATTCCAATTTGGATTGAAATCAAGTTTATGTTAAAATAAACTTAGACTCAATCTGATTGCACCAGGGTGAAGCCGGACCAGGCAGCTACTGTAGATCTAAACCGCATTCCAATCCGTTCAGTAGCTCTTGAGATTAGCCGGTACCTAGGCCGGTACAAACATACATACAAACAGACGCAGACAGACATCTGCCCCTTCTTACTTTTATACTATGTATAGAATATAGATAGAAGATTTTGATATCAAATAATGTCCTGTGACCAAAATTTCAAATTTACACGGTCACAAAATTTCGATCACAAATTCGATCTCGAAATTGTTTCCGTATAAAACGAAAGGCAGTATATAATAGTGGCAAATACTTGCAACATAGTTTTACGTAAATTGACAGCGGGTCTGTCGTATTGATTTGTGTCGGCTGCGTCGCGTTGCATCTAAATTAAATTGTCGCAACTTTACCGTGTTTATGCGACTTGCATAACGTATTGCTACTATATGCAGTCTCCAAACACTATTACATCGCTATTACATAGTACAGCATTGCCTCGTTAATCCGATACAAATTCGGATAACGAAATTATTTGGATTCACAACTTTGAAAGAACTATACGAATAAAGACAAATGAAAGCCATCACAGATTTAATAAAAATTTGATTTTTCAAAAAAATTTAGAACTGATTTTTGCTCGACAACTGACGTCATTAGAGTCTGTAACCCTGATTTTTAATGTACCTATACTTACCTACAGTATATAAACCGGTAAGGTATATGCATAGGACATTTAGCATTGGGAAAAAATGATTGGATCAGAATGAGCCATGACTCATAATGTCCGTATTTATATAGGATTGCTATCGTAATTTTAGTTGTTCTATTTTAGTTTCAATTATTTGTATTTTATTTGACATTTAAACAAGTAAAATAAAAATAATTGAAACTAAAATAGAACAATTAAAATTACGATAGCAAACCTATAATAAATACGTAGGGGAGAGTAGGGAGCATCGATCAGTGGGGAGATTGTGGTAACTGTTAGCGATCTCAGACCGGTGCTACATTTTATTCGACAATGCCGGGAACTACTCTGCAATGTCATACTCATTATGTAAATCTCGCAGTTATTTTCGCAGTGATGTCAAAAACTTTGTATGGTGACATTTGTATATTTTTTTCCGTCCGACTATAGGTAATAGTATACTGTATAAGTATTGTTTTTGTTTATTATTTTTTTAACTGAGTGTATGTCATTATTTTAACTCGTTGTTAAATATTGTTTTTGTAACACATGTATGAAATGTACAACATATCGTTGGACTAGTTGGCTAAGTAAAATAAAAAATAAATAAAAAAAGTGACGGAAAAAATGACAAAAAAAGTGACGGGAAAAGTGACGAAAAAAGTGACGGGAAAATTGACGAAAAAAGTGACGGAAAAAATAACGGAAAAAGTAATGGAAAGAGTTGCTGAAAAAGTGACGTAAAAAATAACGGAAAAAGTTACGGAAAAAGTAATAGAAAAAGTAACGGGAAAATTTACTGAAAAAGTAATGGAAAAAGTACAGGAGAAAGTTACGGGAAGAGTAACGGAAAAATTAAAAGAATTCGGAATTCGAACCTGGGCTTAGCGTTTGTACCTGTTAACGACATACTTTTCCGCACGGACACCATGACTTACTGTCTGAGACCTTAACATAGTTAGTTATACTTGCTGTTTTGTTTCACATAATGCTAACTACTTCCGACTATTTTTGTTACATCTAATATTTCTGAAAAGCCACCTCAGTATTAGATATTAGAAGCTATTCACGTCAAAAATGTATATGAACCGACACAAAATTGGTCGATTTAATGCGTTCTTTTTCATGTTATATACACCGGTCTCATTATTATTCGGTAGTTCGAACGGCCAATTGAGTTATCATTCATGTCACATGTGTACCTAGTCTTATTTTATCCTACACTCTACAGTATTAAACAAAGAAAT
Organism: Mongoloraphidia duomilia; assembly: GCA_039654895.1. Taxonomy (NCBI): domain Eukaryota; kingdom Metazoa; phylum Arthropoda; class Insecta; order Raphidioptera; family Raphidiidae; genus Mongoloraphidia; species Mongoloraphidia duomilia. Next base: position 39,843,171 of record CM077516.1, on the reverse strand, counting down.
TCACTATAATATAGAGAATTTCTTCGTTTAAACACAACATTTTGTTCTTGTTCTAATAATATTTATATAAAATATCATACATGTACACTGTACAGTGTACAGTCTAATAATTAATTAACAGTGTTGTTTTTATAACACAGTTGCAACTAAAGGCAATGTTATGACAAGAGAGAAGATTTTGATGAAATAAATACATGGTTTACAAAAGTGAGAAATGAGGAATTTGAAATTTTGTTTTAAAATAGAGGTAATTTCTCATTAGTTATCTCTGTACTATATACCTACTGTTACAGTGGAATTTATCATATTATTGCACTGAAGGTGTCTGGTGTAATTTCGGAGCACCCACCCATGCACAGACTTCATCTCCACTCAATGTTGCCAAATGACAGTTGTTGATTTTTCCCACCGCAAACTGAATTTATAGAAATTCCCCTAAAATATTTTCAGGTATTGTAATTTGTAGGCAGTTGTGAAAGAGTGGGGATATTTTTAAAATTTATGACGGTATTTATGGTGGTGAAAGTATAAAATCCCGTACCGATAACTATAAAATCCCCTAACTATGACTATAAAATTCCCTGTTTTGTCTAAACAATTCCTTTCCCTAAAATGTCCCTCTAAAGTTCTCAAATTCTACTAAATTTAGTAAAATTGGCAACACTGTCTCTAGTTAAAGAGAAAGCCGGGGTCTCACGGCGCGTGACTTGGCATACCTCGAGTTGCTCGGAGTTCGTACTTCTGGACTTGTGGTCGGTCGAATTCCGATCTCGCATCATTCCCACGGTGCGTGGATTAGTAAATTTCGAGTGGACCCGAACATTTCCAGACCTTCTTTCCAGTATAGTTAAAAACTGCAAAACTATAACACTTCACAATCTACAGCAGACCACAACAGACTGTGAAAACAGTGTACTAGCCGTACAGAGGCTTATCATCTTTCGATCCACAAGCCTTTGATGTTTGAGCGTTTACCGAAATTTCACGGAAAAGGTCGAGCCATTTCAAGTAACCTCGAGCAAAAACGAGTCTTAGCGTTCCCACGGCGCGAGGTATGACAAATGTCAGACCAAGCTCGCCACATACACGCCGTGGGACTCCGGCTTTATAGCTATCTCGAACTTGAAAATTTTGTCAAAAATATAGTTTTTGTTTTTGCTGCAGGCGTATATTGCATATAACGTAGCGCTATTAATATGTAACGCACAAAAAATGGCCATAAATCTACGATCCTATATTTTAACCCAGCCAGGCAATTACATCAATAATATTATTTCAGATGTTGAAATCAAAAGAGATAATTTCAATATAGAAATTAAGTAACCACCCTTAAATTTGACAGCCAGGCTGACAGAGAGACAGCAGATGTTGTTCATTAGTACTACCAGTTCTGTTATGTCTGTCAACATTATAGAGGTACGTACCAGTGAATGTATGACAATATTGTTTGTTAGTGAAGCAAGATTATATGAATGATATGATTAATGAGTCATGTAGTTTGAATTAAACTGTTTCTACGATTTCATCAAACGAACAAATATATACTAGGTGTTCATTGGGATATTATGCAATATGAAATCCATATTAAATTTTAAGAGATGATGTGTATAATATACTTCTTACATATGGTTGCCATTTGTCCTCATTTCTCTGGACGCCGTCCACACCGGAAGGATTTTTCGAAAGCGTCTGGGGTTTAAGAAAATTCCTAACTTTACATTGTTATAGGTAACAAATGTTTCTCTAGTCTATTCGCATTTTTGTAGGCGTATGGATTATAATTACGGCTGCAGCCGAGTTGTTACCCATCAAGTTATAGTTTTCAGTTATCTCTTGAAAAGGTCATAGGTAAATTATTGTCTTCCGGCCGCAGTCAAGTTGTCACCCATCTGGTAGCTGGTTATAATATGACGTTATACATATTTATAATTACATATAAGAAACAGTAATTTACGCATAAATGTAAAAATATTGGGATGAGTATAGAATAAAAGGAGGCATTTAATTTAGAATGATATGATTCACAAGCATTCGTAGTTCTTTGAAGTGACGAGGAATTTTCAGCTCTTTGAGGTATAGCGAAACATCGTCAATATATGCATAAACAAGATAGTTCAGAAAATTCGTTACAGCAGTCGATGTTGGTTGAATGCTGGCCAATTCAATGGTAAAACATTCACCAACATGTTTTGGAGCCAAAAATATAACTCAAATATTTTGCAGGTTCCGATTCGTCTTCATTATACTCGATAGCTAATCCAACTTCTTGTATTTTTCTGTACCAAGATTGTGCCCGGGTGACAACTAGTCTCTTCCCATAATTACAACGAACGAATCAATATAGGAAAACTGAATTTAGTTTACTAATAATAAAAAAAGGTTAGTCGGTGAATTGTTATAAACGTTATTCAATGCGATTTTCATTGCCATACGGTATGTGATATCATATTATATAACATAGTTCATAGAATGTATAGAATTGAGTGTTATGAATAGTGTACAGTATGATCAAAAAGTAACATTAAATTGTTTGGTAAAATTATACAGGCTCACTATTAAAAATTGAACCACACCTTGCTGTTAAATGATTTGAGATGTAGTTTAGAAAATTGGAGGCGTGAATTATTTCGCATATTTTAGAGTTAATTTTTTTCAGAAGTTTACCTACTGATTTTTTAAGATTTTTTAAGCGCGTCCAAAATTAAAGTGCATTTTTCGATTTAAGCAAATTGTTGTTAAAAATCTGTTTTCTTGTCTTCATTGGAATACAAACATATTCAAATCTGGTACCTTACTTACTATACTATAATGTAATATATGTACATATTATAAAAGAATAAGTTTGTATCTATGCTACCTCAAAACTCGAGAAACACTGATCCGATTTAAAAAACTGTTTCAATAGTTTAAAAGAAATCCCCCGCCGCGTCTGTCCGCCTGCCTGTCTGTCTGTGTCCAATTTTCTACGTAGCTACTGAACGGATTTTGTTCCGGTTTCTACGATTAGATAGATTGATTCACGAGGAAGGTTTATATGACGTATAATTAAAATTGGCCGGTGCGGCTTCGTCCGGGTGAAACTCGGGGGTTATCGCAGACATTACTGAACCGATTAGGACATAGGCTATAATAACTCTGGCCGGCGTGGGTTCGTCCGGGTGAAAATCGTGGGGTAATCTCAAAAATTACTGAGCCGATTTCAAATTTTTTTTACTGTTTGATAGGTGATACTTTACTTTACGACATAATAACTGGAGCAAGCGAGCGAAGCGAGTGATAATGTATTAATAAATCATAAACTCATAGCACACAGACGAAGGTGTACCGGGCCGCATTTAAACATCCTTTACAGTCACCGGACGATTAGGCAAAATAAAGCAATTTCATTGGTTACTACATGGATAGCGGCGAATCGGGGAGCGTCGTATGTCGATCGCTGTGACTCGAGTACGACAAGCAAACTAGTGTTACTGTAAACAAAAGTTTATGTTGTGTGATTAGAAAAAAATAAATTTGCTGTTTGTTTTGGAGTGTGTAGGTATGTACTTTATATTTAACTAAAATTAAAAAAGTAATATGAGTAGTTTTACATTTCAAATAACCAACGATGTATTACCCCAATCTTTTAAAAATAAAATTGTGTCATCTTCTGATAGCACTGAAGGTAGTAACAAAATTATTATACGAAGTAATATAAACACATTTGATGAAATTAGCAAATGGATAAAAGAATTTGGACATAACTCAGCAACGCAGTGGAATGTTCGTAGTTCAAATCCGCACGGTATAAATATTATATTATGCTCGTAAGAATCTATTTTTAACCGACTTTGGTAGGTTATACTTCAGAGGTGGTCCCATATAAATTTTACTAAAATCGGTTAAGTAGTTCGGCTGAATTAAAAAAAATTCTAATAAGGAGTATGATTCCGTTAAGGTAATTGTCATTTTAGAGACAGATACAGTTAATAACGTGCAAACGACGTATTGTAAAGCCACTAAAAAGTAAAAAATAAAAAACTTTTTAACAAAAAAAAAAAAACCTTCAAAAAAGCCACTAAAAAGAGGAAAATAATAAAATAAAATTTAATGAATGAAGCGACTTTTATTTTATTTAATTGGCGCTGACATCAAAATTTTATTATTTTCCTCTTTTTAGTGGCTTTTTTGAAGGAGGTTTTATTTTTGTTTACCTTTCATTTTTCATTTTTAAAGTAGGTACTTTTTATTAATTTTAAATATTATATTATATAATATATTTTTATATTAATTATATCTATTTACTAGCCGTTACCCGTGGCTTTGCCCACGTATTTTTCGATTTATGATTTATTATCTTCCCCGCGAAAAATTCTCCTCCTGGTGGTGTTTATTCGCTCGAGTTTTATTAATGCATTACTATCTCGCTTCGCTCGTTCGCTCGAATATTAATAATACATTACACACTCGCTTCGCTCGTTCGTTTGAATATTAATAATACAATACTCACTCGCTTCGCTCGAATTTTATTAATACATTGCTCACTCGCTTCGCCCGTTCGCTCGAATATTAATAATACATAACTCACTCGCTTCGCTCGTTGTTCGATCGAATTTTATTAATACATTATTGCTCACCTACGTTATATAAGGAACTCCTGTGCACAATTTCATGCTTCTAACTTAAAAAATTACGAACTTTCATACATACTTTCATCCCCTATTTAACTCCCTTAGGGGATGATTTTTTTAAAATCCTTTCTTATTGCTCACCTACGTAATATAAGGAACTCCTGTGCAAAATGTCATGCTTCTAACTTTAAAAATGACGAACTTCCATACAAACTTTCATCCCCTTTTTAGCCCTTTTAGGAGATGCATTTTCAGAAAAAAATTTCTTAGTGCTCACTTACGTTATATAAAAAACTCCTGTGCAAAATTTCATGCTTCTAACTTCAAAAACGACGAATTTCCATACAAACTTTCATCCCCTATTTAACCCCCTGAGGGGCTGAATTTCGAAAAATCCTTTCTTAGTGGGTGCCTACGTCACAAAAGGAACCTACTGTCCAAATTTCAAGTTTATATCTTCAGCGGTTTGACCTGGGCGTTGTCTGTCAGTCAATCAGTCAGTCAGTCAGTCAGTAACGGAACTGTTTTATATATATAGATTAATAGCATAAATAGTACTAGGTAAATAAAATACTAGCCCAACAAAAAATTTATTATGTTTTAGTTTTATTCGAGGATTTATTCTTTTATTTATTGGGAGAACCAAAAATGTTATTTAATTTTTCTACTATTATCTCAGGTAGGTAGGTACATGTTAACATGTCATAAAAACAACTTTTCGTATAAAAGATATTTTTAAATCAAAAATAAAGCAAAAATGTAACAACTTTGTAATTTTGGTAATTAAATCTATACTTCTACATTACTGTTACTTTCCGTGTAAACTATTTTTAAATAGGGTAATATTAAGTAAATTGTTAAAACGATGTCATATTAACTTTCTTGAATAAAATTGAACTCTATGACTCAAAAAACCTAAAAAACGAACTATAGCATCAAATTTAAAATTTTACCCTTTCCACCCCTAAAAAAAAATAGGGGTAACCTTTTTTTCTAATTATAAAAGGCAAAAACCGAGGCAAAGACTTATTTTAATTCAAAATCAAGCAAATCTTTTCAACACTATTTAATTTTTACTCCCATGCACTTTGCACCCCTTTTTCCTCCCTTCATATTTTTTTATTAAATTGTCATACTGATTATTAAAAATCAGAATCTCTATACCTAAAAACCCACAAAAAACCTATTATCTACTCTATTTTTTACAAAGAATTGTTATTTTTTGCAATTTTTAACACATCTCCTATTACACCGACTGAAACTTTTTGTTAAAATTCGTATAGGCTGTTGTATATTTAAAATTTGTATTTAAAAAAAAACTAAAACGACATATTACTCGATTTTTTAACGAAAAACTACTATTTTTGCTTATTTCTTAACCCCTTAGGATCTAAGGCTTAGGTCATTAATAGGATCATGTGATCTAAAAAGTCTGGAAAAGTAATTTTTTACATTTAAATTTTGCGCGATCTACATCGAGTGGATTCGCCATCTTGAAGTAACCAATGAAATTGCTTTATTTTGCCTAATCGTCCGGTGACTGTAAAGGATGTTTAAATGATACCGGGCCGCCAGTATTATACTATAATTATTAATAATATTTTTACGCTACGACAAAAGGGAGATGAGCAGTAAGCGAAAATAACTAATTGCACTCGAGCGAATCCGGACCGGGCAACTAGTGTAACTACATGTATGCTGGTCCATACAGTATGTTTACGTACGTTTAATAAATATAATAATATAATAAATTAGCGGCCCCGTCTGGCTTAGGCCGGGTGCTAAGAGAGCCCGGGTGCAACAAACTACTCACTCGCTTCGCTCGTTCGCTATATATATAAACCTTCCGTGAAAGATTATCTAACTGATGGTGAAAACCGCATCAAAATCCGTTGCGTGGTTTAGTAGGAGTTAGCAGTTAAACAGACAGACAGACAGACAGACGCGGAAAGCGACTTTATTTTATACTATGTAAAGAAAAGATAAAGAAGATGTAAAATTAAGATAGAGTGAATAGTGGTCTATAAATGCATTGTATCTCGTATGACTGTATAGTGGTTTGTAAGTACCTATAAAATAGCGTGTACAAAAAATAACACTGTTAAGGCCGGTTCTCACGGGGCGATTTTAGTTGATCAACTAAAATTGAACTTAAATTGAACAACTTTTCGTTCCCACGTTTCAATGAAAATTGATTGACTGTTTCAACTTCAAAATGGCGACAAATGCAGTTTTCCGTGCAGGTCTAGAAATAATAGCCACTTTGTTAAGGGACGAACTAAAAAAAAATAATGAAAAATGACGAAACAACGCAAAAAACGTCGTTTTTGGGTTAATTTTATTTTTAATGTTCGCTATAGAAAGGTCTTCTAACCTTATTTCACTCTTTATAATATGTAATGCATTTTCTCGGCAATCTTTATTTCTGCATGAGTCTAATTTGTGATTCCACAAACAATCGCGTTTTTGATACAACTCTAAGAAATTTAATGTTTATTTTTCTGACCACTTCATTATTATAAATAATAATATAACACTTCGGGACACCATGAGACAACATTGACAGTACTGACAGACGAATGAACTGAAGTTGACTGACAATACAATAGTTCACACGCTGAAATCATGTTTCAAATAGTAGTTTCAACTAGTTTGAAGTTGAATATGACTCATACTTGAACGATAAAGTTAGACTAAGACCAACTTTTGTGGAACCAACTAAAATTGACCAACAAAAGTTGAAATATAGGTTCTCACGCTCATTTTCATTCGATTTTAGTTGATCAACTAAAGTTGATCAATTAAAATCGCCCCGTGAGAACCGGCCTTTACAGGGCTTTTTAAAACTACTCGAAGACTTTTTAAAACTACCCACGGACTTTGTAAAACTACCCACGGACTTTTTAAAACTATCCACGAACTTTTTAAAACTACCCACGGACTTTTTAAAACTACCCACGGATTTTTTAAAACTATCCACGGCCTTTTAAAACTACCCACGGACTTTTTAAAACCACCCACGGACTTTTTAAAACTACCCACAGACTTTTTAAAAGCACCTACGGATTTTTTAAAACTACCCACGGCCTTTTTAAAACCACCCACGGCCTTTTTACAACAACCCACGGTATTTTTAAAACTACCCACAGACTTTTTAAATATGATTCAATAATGAAATCTTATTTCGAAATTATTTACTGCAAATTACGTTAAAATACGGTAAATCATTATAGGTCGAGAGGCAGGCGTAAATTTATATAGCTCATTTGTGACAGGATGAAATTTTCAGGGAAGGTAGAATCTAGTATGACAAAGAATAAGTGCTAGGGTTGCCTCGTCAAATCCTGGTGCGAAGGCCGGGAGGAGCTCACTTCCGGTGCAAAATACACATATTTCATTAGCTCATAATTATCTTTCGTCATTATATGACAGCATACAATTGACGCCATATTGTAGATCTCGAAGAGCTGTATTGAAATACATAGGGTTGCCTAAGGAAATTTTGGGTAACACATTGAAAACTTATAAATTATATTTGTTTTTTTGACATTTTTAAAGCTGTCAAATAACATTATGTATATATGTATACTTATATATTGTAACCGTTCTGAAATGAGTTATCGGCCTTGTGTTTGGCAAACATTCATACGTATGTCTAGTTATTTATAACTTTATGTTTTCAACGCATTTGGTTTCTAACTCATATTCGTATAATTACGCAGGAATTGCCTGAATCTGGTATTGACAATTTTCCCAAGAATTTATGTATTTTAGGGTAGCAATTTCTTATTTTTATTTTTCAACGTAATTCAACGTGCACCTCTTATATAAATAGTCGCGTCAATGAATACATAAAACAGGCAATCTTCGGAAGTCCTCAAGAACAGCTCCGATTTTGATGATTTTTTTTTGAAAATTTTGTTTTTTTATATTATTTAAAATCAGAAACCTTTTGGAGCGGGGACGGAATTATTTCTATTGTTTAAACAATATTTATGCTATTTATGCAGGAAAGAAATTTCTTTTATACAATATCCATTGAAAACTTTGATACAAGAGATATTTATTTTATTTTTTTATATTGCTATTGTAAATATTTTTAAATTATATCTCAATATACCAACAAATTTTATAAACAATTACCTATAAGTTTTTTTTATGTAATAATGACATAAAATTAATTTGTAGAACAAAATTAAGAAATCTTTATTAACTGACATTTATTATTTTATATACAAAAAAAAGCAAATTTAATTTTCATTTGTATGTACTTTGCGTTTCGGAGATTTCATCTTCTTCAAGTGTTAGGTGTTTGACATAAAATTGAAACACTTGTTGCGAAGTGCTCTGTAGAGTGACCACTTTCAAATTTTTTAAATTTTTTTACTCACTTAGATAACCCATGATAGGTCTACAGCTTCTATATGTAAACTTAATATTTCTCGAACACTCTTCTTAGTAGAGCACTTCGCGTCAAGTGTTTTAATTTTATGTCAAAAAGTAAAAACATGAACATTAATGCTTATAACTTGAAAATTTTTCAAGTTAGTGAGATTGGACCTTAAATTTTTTATAGGTTACTAGACGGATATTTTTTTATTCGGTATGGAAAGTACTCGTAACACGTGTCCAAAAAAAAAGTAAGGCTCTATGATGATTTCAACTTTGACTGCCTATAGCTTCTAAATTTTTAACGATATCGATATGGGACCAAAATCATGATTTAGAGCGGTCGTTGCTTTATGAACATATGTATTTTCAATTTAAAATTCGATGAAGAACACAATAAATAAAGCTATTGAAAAGGAAATTACGTTTTAACAATTGGTTTCCAAGGCTACAAAAAGCGCGTGCAATTTTCAAGAAGCTGTAGCGCGCTTACTATTTGTACCACAGAAAATTTGTAGGGATGAAAATTGTAGGAAATGTAATCCTATTTAAAATGAAAGAATCGTTTTTGAGATATTTCGAAACAGGCTCATCAAAAAGTTATATGGAAATATTTTGTGAAATATTCTTTTAAAAACTGATATTTTCTCTTTATTAATAAATTGCAAAGCATATATTGATTTTATCACAAAATTGAAGAGGGGAAATTTTTTAGAGTAACTAATTAGGAACAAAACAAAAAAAAAGTCGTCTGATTTCAGACATTGGTTAAGGAGATATTAGCGTTTTCCGTAAGGCTTGCAAAATTATATTCAAAAGGGGGTGGCGGGGGAAGCACAAGGGGGATAACCGGGGACTTTTGTAAAAATACATGTCTAAAGGTATTCTACCATCTGTGAAAAATCCAGCTCCTCGGGAATTATTTGCGACCTAAAACCTTTATTTCCCGGACTACACGTAATGCATACGTATTTCTTGACCCATACAGTGAATTTTTATGATGTAAATATTGAATTATTGTTCAAAACTTTTTTTTATCATCTACTTTTTATACTGAAATTAATATATGAAGAATTTTTTAGGAAAAAATAGAGACAAAAGTAAATTTTTTATATAAATATCATAGATATTGTTTAAACAATATAAATAATTCTTTCCCCGCTCCAAAAGGTTTCTGATTTTAAATAATATAAAAAAACAAAATTTTCAAAAAAAAAATCATCGAAATCGGAGCTGTTCTTGAGGACTTCCGAGGAAAAGGCTTCATTGACGCGACTAAAATTAGTATAAATTACTTACTTGAAGGTCGTAGTAACCTGTAATAAAAGTTTTAAAAAGGTGGTTTGGAGTTTGTTTCGAAAAGAGAAAAAAGGTTGATTTTTGTTTGTGTTTTTAAATTTGGTTTGACACTAAAAACTAATTGAAGCATTTGACTTTACTGAACCTCTATTAATATTTTTTCTTGAAATTCAACTTAATCAGACGCAAGTATAAAGTTAACTAAGCTAATATAAAACCAAAATAACTATAATGAAAAAATGGAAAATAATAATAATTTACTATAATAAAAGAAAAAACCGATTGATTTGTGAGTCAGAATTGTCAATTTTTATTATGGCAACTTTTCAGCAACTATTTTGTTGCCTTCTTCAAGCCTAAAATTACTTTATTAAAATTATGTAATTTTAGGCCTGAAGAAGGCAAACATTGCCAATTATTGACAATTCTGATTCACAAATCAACCGGTTTTTTAATTTTATTATATTACATACGTGAGTGATCGACATGAGTTTCAATATAGTTTACTATACATTAAACTATTCAAAAATGTTCCGAACAAAGGCAATAACATTTTATGAATTATTGTTAAATTACTTATTCTAAGCATACTTATATTAACGTGCTATTAAAATATTTATATTTTTTTTTTACAATAATATGAAACATTTTTAAACAAAACATTTTTAAACAAAACGTAGTTTAAGGTAGTTGCTTTGAAAAAAAGTCAAGAAAATCATGAAATAAAAATTATATATATTTTTTTTAATAAAAGTATCTCTTTATGCTAGTTAAATTAGAAAATAATGCGAGATATTTTTTGTTGAAAATTGAATTTTTAACATTTTTAATATAGGTAAGGTGCTAAAAAATATCACATTAATAATTTTTCAATAAGAAAAAAAACAATACATAATAATCTATCTGTTTTTTTAATAAAAAAAAAAAAAAAAAAAAAACGATGCATGACACATTACCGCTGATAATGTTAGTAAAAAAACTAAAATTATTGACCACGTAGTTTCAAAATGCAATAACAAATGACATTTGGCGACGTTCCATTCAAACGACTTTACACCCGTACCTAAAGATGTTTCACATCAAAAATTTAAATTTTTGCATATACTGATACTACTTTACAAAATGTATAACTTTTCTTTTCCGTGATACAGGATTTAACTATTATATTTTATCCAATTTTGAGCAGTTATTAACAATTTATAATTTTCGAAATGTCATTTTCTTAAAAACTATGGTTACCATGCTGGACTAAGGGCCACTTTGTAATTTTGAGCTGTTTGAATTTATACATATATACATATACATATAAAAATTGACATTTTGCACCGGAAGTGGCTTATCCCGGCCGTTGCACCAGGATTTGACTAGGCAACCCTAGCGCTTTTTCTTTGTCATAATAAATACTACCTTCCCTGAAAATTTCATCCTGTCACAAATGAGCTTCATATATTAACGCCCGCCTCTTGGTCTATTACGTTTGACATGTAAATTTGCATTGAAAAACTTTTGTTTTGATACATGAATTTTTAAAACTTAGAAAAATAAAAAAAAAAATATTATTTAAATTTTTTAAATTTTTAAAGATTTTAAACATCCTAAAAAGTTAAATAAATCATGTTAAAAATTTTAATAATTTAAAAATTTAAAAAAACCATCTAAGAAAAGAATTTTTTTTTGACCTGCAAAAAATTTTTTTTTAACAAATCGGCTTTATTTTGCGATTTCTAATCGATTTACACTAAAAAATTCAACTTTGAAGCATTGTGCCATTAAATATGATTCAATAATGAAATCTTATTTCGAAGTTATTTACAGCAAATTACGTTAAAATACGATAAAAAATTGATTTTTACGTTTGACATGTAAATTTGCATTGAAAAACTTTTGTTTTGATATATGAATTTTTAAAACTTAGAAAAATTAAAAAAAAATATTTTTTTAATTTTTTTAATTTTTAAAGATTGTAAACATCCTAAAAAGTTCAAAAAATCAAGTTAAAAATTTTAAAAATTTTAATAATATAAAAATTTTAAAAACCATTTAAAAACGAAAATTTTTTTTTGACCTGGAAAAAATTTTTTTTAACAAATCGGTTTATTTTGCGATTTCTAATCGATTTACACCAAAAAATTCGACTTTGAAGCATTGTGTCACCGTTAAATATGATTCAATATCGAAATCTGATTTCGAAGTCATTAACAGCAAATTACGTTAAAATACGGTAAAAAAATGATTTTTACGTTTGACGGTTATTTGCATTCAAAAACTTTTGTTTTGATATATTAATTTTTAAACTTTGAAAAATTAAAAAAAAATATTTTTAAAATTTTTTAAATTATTAAAGATTAAACATCCTAAAAAGTTAAAAAAAAATTTTAAAAATTTTAATATTTTAAGAAAACCAATTAAAAAAAAAATTTTTTTTTAACAAATCGGCTTAATTTTGCGATTTCCAATCGATTAACACTAAAAAATTCAACTTAGAAGCATTGTATCACCGTTAAATATGATTCAATAATGAAATCTTATTTCGAAGTTATTTACAGCAAATTACGTTAAAATACGATAAAAAAATGATTTTTACGTTTGACATGTAAATTTGCATTGAAAAACTTTTGTTTTGATATATGAATTTTTAAAACTTAGAAAAATTAAAAAAAAATATTTTTTAAATTTTTAAAGATTTTAAACATCCTAAAAAATTGAAAAAAAAATGTTAAAAATTTTAATAATTTAAAAATTTAAAAAAACCATTTAAAAAAAATTTTTTTTGACCTGAAAATTTTTTTTTTAACAAATCGGCTTTATTTTGCGATTTCCAATCGATTTACACTAAAAATTCAACTTAGAAGCATTGTATCACCGTTAAATATGATTCAATAATGAAATCTTATTTTGAAGTTATTTACAGCAAATTACGTAAAATACGGTAAAAAAATGATTTTTACGTTTGACATGAAAATTGCATTGAAATACTTTTGTTTTGATATTTGAATTTTTAAAACTTAGAAAAATTAAAAAAAATATTTTTTAAATTTTTAAGATTTTAAACATCCTAAAAAGTTGAAAAAATCATGTTAAAAATTTAAAAAATTATAATAATTTAAAAATTTAAAAAAAGCATTTTAAAAAAAAAATTTTTTTTTTGACCTTCATAAATTTTTTTTTAACAAATCGGCTTTATTTTGCGATTTCCAATCGATTTACACTAAAAAATTCAACTTTGAAGCATTGTGTCGCCGTTAAATATGATTCAATAATGAAATATTATTTCGAAGTTAAAAGTAAAAAAATGATTTTTACGTTTGACATGTAAATTTGCATTGAAAAACTTTAGTTTTCAAATATGAATTTTTAAAAATTAAAAGAAAATATTTTTAAATTTTTTAAGTTTTTAAAGATTTAAACATCCTAAAAGTTGAAAAAATCATGTTAAAAATCTTTAAAATTTTAATAATTTAAAAATTTAAAAAAACCATTTAAATAAAATTTTTTTTTGACCTGCAAACATTTTTTTTTCAGCAAATCGGCTTTATTTCGCGATTTTCAATCGATTTACACTTAAAAAATTCAACTTTGAAGCATTGTGTCACCGCTAAATATGATTCAGTAATGAAATCTTATTTCAAAGTTATTTACAGCAAATTACGTTAAAATACGGTGAAAAAATGATTTTTACGTTTGACATGTAAATTTGCATTGAAAAACTTTTGTTTTGATATATGAATTTTTAAAACTTAGAAAAATTTAAAAAAAATATTTTTTAAATTTTTAAAGATTTTAAACATCCTAAAAAATTGAAAAAAAAATGTTAAAAATTTTAATAATTTAAAAATTTAAAAAAACCATTTAAAAAAAAATTTTTTTTTGACCTGCAAATTTTTTTTTTTAAAAAAATCGGCTTTATTTTGCGATTTCCAATCGATTTACACTAAAAAATTCATCTTAGAAGCATGTTAAATATGATTCAATAATGAAATCTTATTTCGAAGTTATTTACAGCAAATTACGTAAAATACGGTAAAAAAATGATTTTTACGTTTGACATGTAAATTTGCATTGAAATACTTTTGTTTTAATATTTGAATTTTTAAAACTTAGAAAAATTAAAAAAAAATATTTTTTAAATTTTTAAAGATTTTAAACATCCTAAAAAGTTGAAAAAATCATGTTAAAAATTTAAAAAATTATAATAATTTAAAAATTTAAAAAAAGCATTTTAAAAAAAAAATTTTTTTTTGACCTTCATAAATTTTTTTTTTAACAAATCGGCTTTATTTTGCGATTTCCATTCGATTTACACTAAAAAATTCAACTTTGAAGTATTGTGTCGCCGTTAAATATGATTCAATAATTGAATCTTATTTCGAAGCTATTTACAGCAAATTACGTTAAAATACGATAAAAAAATGATTTTTACGTTTGACATGTAAATTTGCATTGAAAAACTTTAGTTTTCAAATATGAATTTTTAAAACTTAGAAAAATTAAAAGAAAATATTTTTTAAATTTTTTAAGTTTTTAAAGACTTAAACATCCTAAAAGTTGAAAAAATCATGTTAAAAATCTTTAAAATTTTAATAATTTAAAAATTTAAAAAAACCATTTAAATAAAAATTTTTTTTGACCTGCAAAAATTTTTTTTTCTGCAAATCGGCTTTATTTCGCGATTTCCAATCGATTTACACGAAAAAATTCAACTTAGAAGCATTGTATCACCGTTAAATATAATTCAATAATGAAATATTATTTCGAAGTTATTTAGAGCAAATTACGTTAAATACGGTAAAAAAATGATTTTTACGTGTGACATGTAAATTTGCATTGAAAAACTTTTGTTTTGATATATGAATTTTTAAAACTTATAAAAATCAAAAAAAAATATTTTTAAAATTTTTCAGCTTTTAAAGATTTCAAATATCCTAAAAAGTTGAAAAATCATTATAAAAATTCTAAAAATTAAAATTTAAAAAACCATTAAAAAAAAATTTTTTTTGACTTGCAAAAAATTTTTTTTTTAACAAATCTGCTTAATTTTGCGATTTCCAATCGATTTACACTTAAAAAATTCAACTTTGAAGCATTGTGTCACCGCTAAATATGATTCAGTAATGAAATCTTATTTCGAAGTTATTTACAGCAAATTACGTTAAAATACGGTAAAAAAATGATTTTTACGTTTGACATGTAAATTTGCATTGAAAAACTTTTGTTTTGATATATGCATTTTTAAAACTTAGAAAAATTAAAAAAAAATATTTTTTAAATTTTTAAAGATTTTAAACATCCTAAAAAATTAAAAAAAAATTTTAAAAATGTTAATAATTTAAAAATTTAAAAAAACCATTTAAAAAAAAAATTTTTTTTTGACCTGCAAATTTTTTTATTAACAAATCGGCTTCATTTTGCGATTTCCAATCGATTTACACTAAAAAATTCAACTTTGAAGCATTGTGTCACCGTTAAATATGATTCAATAATGAAATCTTATTTCGAAGCTACTTACAGCAAATTACGTTAAAATACGTTAAAAAAAAGATTTTTACCTTTGACATGTAAATTTGCATTGAAAAACTTTTGTTTTGATATATGAATTTTTAAAACTTAGAAAAATTAAAAAAAATATTTTTAAAAATCTTTAAGTTTTTAAAGATTTCAAATATCCTAAAAAGTTGAAAAATCATTATAAAAATTCTAAAAATTTTAATAATTTAAAAATTTAAAAAACCATTTTAAAAAAAAATTTTTTTTGACCTGCAAAAAGTTTTTTTTAACAAATCGGCTTCATTTTGCGATTTCCAATCGATTTACACTTAAAAAATTCAACTTTGAAGCATTGTGTCACAGCTAAATATGATTCAATAATGAAATCTTTTTTCGAAATTATTTACAGCAAATTATGTTAAAATACGGTAAAAAAATGATTTTTACGTTAGACATGTAAATTTGCATTGATATAGTTTTGTTTTGATATTTGAATTTTTTAAACTTATAAAAATTAAAAAAATTTTTTTTAAATTTTTAAAGATTTTAAACATCCTAAAAAGTTGAAAAAATTATGTTAAAAATTTTAATAATAATTTAAAAAAACCAGTTAAAAAAACATTTTTTTTTTGACCTGCAAAAAAATTTTTTTTTAACAAATCGGCTCTATATTGCGATTTCCAATCGATTTACACTAAAAAATTCAACTTAGAAGCATTGTATTACCGTTAAATATGATTCAATAATGAAATCTTATTTCGAAGTTATTTACAGCAAATTACGTAAAATACGGTAAAAAAATGATTTTTACGTTTGACATGTAAATTTGCATTTAAAAACTTTTGTATTGATATATGAATTTTTAAAACTTCGAAAAATTAAAAAAAAAATATTTTTTAAATTTTTAAAGATTTTTTTAAAAAACATCCTAAAAATTTAAAAGAATCATGTTAAAAATTTTGATAATTAAAAAATTTAAAAAAACCATTAAAAAAAAAATTTTTTTATATTTGCAAAAATTTTTTTTTTTTAAATTGGCTTTATTTTGCGATTTCCAATCGATTTACACTAAAAAATTCAACATTGAAGCAACGTGTCACCGTAAAATATGATTCAATAATGAAATCTTATTTCAAAGTTATTTGCAGCAAATTACGTTAAAATACGGTTAAAAATGATTTTTACGTTTGACTTGTAAATTTGCATTGAAAAACTTTTGTTTTGATATATGAATTTTTAAAACTTAAAAAAATTAAGAACAAATATTTTTTAAATTTTTAAAATTTTTAAAGATTTTAAACATCCTAAAAAGGTAAAATATCATGTTAAAATTTTAAAAATTAAAATAATTTCAAAATTTAAAAAAACCATTTAAAAAAAAATTTTTTTCTTGAACTGCAAAAAATTTTTTTTTTACACATCGGCTTTATTTTGCGATTACAATCGATTTACACTAAAAATTCAACTTTGAAGCATTGTGTCACCGTTAAACATGATTCAATAATGAAAACTTATTTCGAAGTTATTTACAGCAAATTACGTTAAAGTACAGTAAAAAAATGATTTTTACGTTTGACATGTAAATTTGCATTGAAAAACTTTTGTTTTGATATATGAATTTTTAAAACTTAGAAAAATTAAAAAGGAATATTTTTAAAATTTTTAAAGATTTTAAAAACATCCTAAAAAGTTGAAAAAATCATGTTAAAAATTTTATAATTAAAAAATTTAAAAAAAACATTTAAAAAATATTTTTTTTTTAATTGGAAAAATTTTTTCTTTACAAATCGTCTTTATTTTGCGATTTCCAATCGATTTACACTAAAAAATTCAATTTTAAAGCATCGTGTCACCGTAAAATATGATTCAATAATGAAATCTTATTTCGAAGTTATTTACAGCAAATTACGTTATAATACGGTAAAAAAATGATTTTTACGTTTGACATGTAAATTTGCATTGAAAAACTTTTGTTTTCATATATAAATTTTTAAAACTTAGAAAAATTAAAAAAAAATATTTTTAAAATTTTTAAAGATTTTAAAAACATCCTAAAAAGTTGAAAATATCATGTTAAAAATTTTAATAATTAAAAAATTTAAAAAAACCACTTAAAAAATATTTTTTTTTTTAATTGGAAAAATTTTTTCTTTACAAATCGTCTTTATTTTGCGATTTCCAATCGATTTACACTAAAAAATTCAATTTTAAAGCATCGTGTCACCGTAAAATATGATTTAATAATGAAATCTTATTTCGAAGTTATTTACAGCAAATTACGTTAAAATACGGTAAAAAATTGATTTTTACGTTTGACATCTAAATTTGCATTGAAAAACTTTTGTTTTGATATATGAATTTTCGAAACTTAGAAAAATTAAAAAGGAATATTTTTAAAATTTTTCAAAAATTTTAAACATCATAAGAAGGTTAAAAATCATGTTAAAAATTTTAATAATTTACAAATTTAAAAAGACCATTTAAAAAATTTTTTTTTTTCACCTGCAGAAAATTTTTTTTTAACAAATCGGCTTTATTTAGCGATTTTTAATTGATTTACACTAAAAAATTCAACTTTGACGCATTGTGTCACCGTTAAATATGATTCTATAATGAAATCTTATTTCGAAGCTACTTACAGCAAATTACGTTAAAATACGCTAAAAAAAAGATTTTTACGTTTGACATGTAAATTTGCATTGAAAAACTTTTGTTTTGATATATGAATTTTTAAAACTTAGAAAAATTAAAAAAAATATTTTTAAAAATCTTTAAGTTTTTAAAGATTTCAAATATCCTAAAAAGTTGAAAAATCATTATAAAAATTCTAAAAATTTTAATAAATTAAAAATTTAAAAAACCATTTTAAAAAAAAATTTTTTTTTACCTGCAAAAAGTTTTTTTTTAACAAATCAGCTTTATTTTGCGATTTCCAATCGATTTACACTTAAAAAATTCAACTTTGAAGCATTCTGTCACAGCTTAATATGATTCAATAATGAAATCTTATTTCGAAATTATTTACAGCAAATTATGTTAAAATACGGTAAAAAAATGATTTTTACGTTAGACATGTAAATTTGCATTGAAATACTTTTATTTTGATATTTGAATTTTTAAAACTTAGAAAAATTAAAAAAAAAATTTTTTTCTAATTTTTTAAAGATTTTAAACATCCTAAAACGTTGAAAAAATCATGTTATAAATTTTAAAAATTTTAATAAATTAAAAATTTAAAAAACCATTTAAAAAACGAAAATTTTTTTTTGACCTGGAAAAAAATTTTTTTTTAACAAATCGGTTTATTTTGCAATTTTTTATCGATTTAAACTAAAAAATTCGACTTTAAAGCATTGTGTCACCGTTAAATATAATTCAATATCGAAATCTTATTTCGAAGTCATTAACAGCAAATTACTTTAAAATACGGTAAAAAAATGATTTTTACGTTTGACGTAAATTTGCATTGAAAAATTTTGGTTTTGATATATGAATTTTTAAAACTTAGAAAAATTAAAAAAAAATATTTTTTAAATTTTTAAAGATTTTAAACATCCTAAAAAGTTAAAAAAAAATGTTAAAAATTATAATATTTTAAGAAAACCAATTATAAAAATAATTTTTTTTTATCAAATCGGCTTATTTTTGCAATTTCCAATCGATTTACATTAAAAAATTCAACTTAGAAGCAATGTATTACCGTTAAATATGATTCAATAATGAAATCTTATTTCGAAGTTATTTACAGCAAATTACGCTAAAATACGGTAAAAAAATGATTTTTACGTTTGACGGTTATTTGCATTGAAAAACTTTTGTTTGAATATATATATTTTTAAAACTTAGAAAAATGAAAAAAAAATATTTTTTAGATTTTTTTAATTTTATTGATTTTACACATCCTAAAAAGTTAAAAAAATATGTTAAAAATTTTAAAAATTTTAATATTTTAAGAAAACCAACAACATCCTAAAAAGTTGAAAAAATCATGTTAAAAATTTTAATAATAATTTAAAAAAACCAGTTAAAAAAACATTTTTTTTTGACCTGCAAAAAATTTTTTCTTTAACAAATCGGCTTTATATTGCGATTTCCAATCGATTTACACTAAAAAATTCAACTTAGAAGCATTGTATCACCGTTAAATATGATTCAATAATGAAATCTTATTTCGAAGTTATTTACAGCAAATTACGTAAAATACGGTAAAAAAATGATTTTTACGTTTGACATGTAAATTTGCATTTAAAAACTTTTGTATTGATATATAAATTTTTAAAACTTCGAAAAATTAAAAAAAAAATATTTTTTAAATTTTTAAAGATTTTTTTAAAAAACATCCTAAAAAGTTGAAAAAATCATGTTAAAAATTTTAATAATTAAAAAATTTAAAAAAACCATTAAAAAAAAAATTTTTTTTTAATTGCAAAAATTTTTTTTTACAAATTGGCTTTATTTTGCGATTTCCAATCGATTTACACTAAAAAATTCAACTTTGAAGCAACGTGTCACTGTAAAATATGATTCAATAATGAAATCTTATTTCAAAGTTATTTGCAGCAAATTACGTTAAAATACGATTAAAAATGATTTTTACGTTTGACTTGTAAATTTGCATTGAAAAACTTTTGTTTTGATATATGAATTTTTAAAACTTAAAAAAATTAAAAACAAATATTTTTTTAAACTTTTAAAATTTTTAAAGATTTTAAAAATCCTAAAAAGGTAAAATATCATGTTAAAATTATAATAATTTCAAAATTTGAAAAAACCATTTAAAAAAAATTTTTTTCTTGAACTGCAAAAAATTTTTTTTTTACACATCGGCTTTATTTTGCGATTACAATCGATTTACACTAAAAATTCAACTTTGAAGCATTGTGTCACCGTTAAGCATGATTCAATAATGAAAACTTATTTCGAAGTTATTTACAGCAAGATACGTTAAAATACGATAAAAAAAAATTTTTACGTTTGACATGGAAATTTGCATTGAAAAACTTTTGTTTTGATATATAAATGTTTAAAACTTCGAAAAAAAAAAAAAATATTTTTTAAATTTTTAAAATTTTTAAAGATTTTTTTAAAAAACATACTAAAAAGTTAAAAAATCATGTTAAAAATTTTAATAAATTAAAAATTTAAAAAAAATATTTAATAAAAAAAATTTTTGTTTGAACTGCAAAAAATTTTTTTTTTTAACAAATCGGCTTTATTTTGCAATTTCCAATCGATTTACACAAAAAAATACAACTTTATGGCAATGTGTCACCATGTGTGTGAAGTTAGCTCCGCCATTTTTTTTTTTTAGAAAAAAAAATGTTGTGCTGCAATGTGCCCAAGATGTGCTATTATGTGCCGTAAAGGAAAAAAATTAATCTCAAAAATTGCGATTTTTATAAGCAACATCATTTTTTGGCGTGAAGTTAGCTCCCCCATTTTTTTTTTTTTTGAAATAGGAAGGGTGTGCTGTAATGTGCCCAAAATGTGCTATTATGTGCCGTAAAGGAAAAAAAATAATCTCAAAAATTTCGATTTTTTTGAGTCAAAAAAAATTTTTTTTTTAAAGTCAGTCCCGCCTTTTTAATTGTGCTATAATGTGCCCAATGTGTGCTACTATGTGCCGAAATAAAAAAAAAATTTCTTTAAAAATGTAATTTTTATAAGCAAAAATATATTTTTGGCGTGAAGTTAGCTCCGCCATTTTTTTTTTTTGAAAAAGGAAGGGTGTGCTGTAATGTGCCCAAAATGTGCTATTATGTGCCGTAAAGGAAAAAAAATAATCTCAAAAATTTCGATTTTTTTGTCAAAAAAAATTTTTTTTTTAAAGTAAGTCCCGCCTTTTTAATTGTGCTATAATGTGCCCAATGTGTGCTACTATGTGCCGAAATAAAAAAAAAATTTCTTTAAAAATGTAATTTTTATAAGCAAAAATATATTTTTGGCGTGAAGTTAGCTCCGCCATTTTTTTTTTTTTTGAAAAAGGAAGGGTGTGCTGTAATGTGCCCAAAATGTGCTATTATGTGCCGTAAAGGAAAAAAAATAATCTCAAAAATTTCGATTTTTTTGAGTCAAAAATTTTTTTTTTTTAAAAGTCAGTCCCGCCTTTTTAATTGTGCTATAATGTGCCCGATGTGTGCTACTATGTGCCGAAATAAAAAAAAAATTTCTTAAAAAATGTAATTTTTATAAGCAAAAATATATTTTTGGCGTGAAGTTAGCTCCGCCATTTTTTTTTTTTTGAAAAAGGAAGGGTGTGCTGTAATGTGCCCAAAATGTGCTATTATGTGCCGTAAAGGAAAAAAAATAATCTCAAAAATTTCGATTTTTTTAGTCAAATTTTTTTTTTTTTTAAAGTCAGTCCCGCCTTTTTAACTGTGCTCTATAATGTGCCCGATGTGTGCTACTATGTGCCGAAATAAAATAAAAATTTCTTTAAAAATGTAATTTTTATAAGCAAAAATATATTTTTGGCGTACCAAAATATATAATTAATATAAAGTAAGTATATTTTTAGGATACTTCTTTAAAAATATATCACTAAAATGTAAATGGAATATATTTGGAATATACGATATTTGCCAAAAATATACGCGGTATATTTATAAATTATATTTCGGATTATATTTTTTTCCGTGAGGGTTGGGCTATTATTTTTAGCAGGAATTGTCTTTTATTCTCTACGGCAATATTTCAACTCAAGTTCTTCTTTTTATTTACTTTTTGACTGAAAACATGTACTTTTACGTATTAAAGTTTTTTCTTTTATATTTTTCGTGTTATTCCTAACCGCCATTTAAAATAGAACACCTAGTAGGTTGTATATTGTACTATTATTAACTTCCCATTGGAAGTTATTGTAATGGGTCCGAAAATCGAAATCAAAAAGGAAAAAAAAAATTTATGTTTCAAGGTCACTACACTATTTTTACACTACTTTTAGAAAGATGTCTGTGTGTGTGTGTGTGTGTGTACGTACATACGTACGTACGTACGTATGTGTCCATTTCTTTCTAAGACGAAATCTCGAGAATGAAAAATGATATCGACTACGTTGGGGTGCCAATCGACGCGTATTAACGTAAGTATGATCTCAAAGAAATTTTTTCAAAATCGGTTCAGCCGTTCTTTTTTCTTAACCAAATAACCTCCAAAAAAGTAGATTTTTCACAATATCTCGCGAATAAAAAATTATATCGACTTCGTAAGGGTGTCAATCGAGGTGTGTTAACGTCATTTTGATCCGACATAAATTTTATAAAAATCGGTTCAGTCGTTTTTTTTTTTTTTTTTTTAATTATTGATGTTTTAAAGATTAAAATGATTACTTTTCTGTGTAATATCTAATTTAATTATTATTATTATTAAATATTTATCAAACTGGGAAGTTCGTCGTGTGGACCTCAAGGGTCGCACTTTAGTCCTAATAAACGACCCACCTCACGGCTTGTTATTAGTGTATTTGCCATAGAATATGGCACATACACTATTGGCGTCGGTCGGATGGCGGGACCTAGGGGTCGGACCAAAATTACCCTCCTGAACAATTTGCCATCATTTTTGAAAATGTTTATATATATATTTATATCATAGATGTATTATACTTACTGGATACCTGACTAGTTGTTTAAAAGTGAGGCAGGACCGCCATATTTGAAAAGAGCAAAACATACATCGACTCAAAAAAATCGAAATTTTTGAGATTATTTTTTTTCCTTTACGGCACATAATAGCACATTTTGGGCACATTACAGCACACCCTTCCTTTTTCAAAAAAAAAAAAATGGCGGAGCTAACTTCACGCAAAAAATATATTTTTGCTTATAAAAATTACATTTTTAAAGAATTTTTTTTTTTATTTCGGCACATAGTAGCACACATCGGGCACATTATAGCACAATTAAAACGGCGGGACTAACTTTAAAAAAAAAAAAAAATTTGACTCAAAAAAATCGAAATTTTTGAGATTATTTTTTTTCCTTTACGGCACATAATAGCACATTTTGGGCACATTACAGCACACACTTCCTTTTTCAAAAAAAAAAAAATGGCGGAGCTAACTTCACGCCAAAAATATTATTTTGCTTATAAAAATTGCATTTTTAAAGAAATTTTTTTTTTATTTCGGCAATAGTAGCACACATCGCACGCATTATAGCACAATTAAAAAGGCGGGACTGACTTTAAAAAAAAAAAAAATTTTTGACTCAAAAAAGTCGAAATTTTTGAGATTATTTTTTTTCCTTTACGGCACATAATAGCACATTTTGGGCACATTACAGCACACCCTTCCTTTTTCAAAAAAAAAAAAAATGGCGGAGCAATCTTCACGCCAAAAAATGATGTTGCTTATAAAAATCGCAATTTTTGAGATTAATTTTTTTCCTTTACGGCACATAATAGCACATCTTGGGCACATTGCAGCACAACATTTTTTTTTCTAAAAAAAAAAAAATGGCGGAGCTAACTTCACACACATTGTGTCACCGTTAAATATGATTTAATAATGAAATTTTATTTCGAAGTTATTTACAGCAAATTACGTTATAATACGGTAAAAAAATGATTTTTACGTTTGACATGTAAATTTGCATTGAAAAACTTTTGTTTTCATATATAAATTTTTAAAACTTAGAAAAATTAAAAAAAAATATTTTTAAAATTTTTAAAGATTTTAAAAACATCCTAAAAAGTTGAAAAAATCATGTTTGAAATTTTATTAATTAAAAAATTTAAAAAAACCATTTAAAAAATATTTTATTTTTTAATTGGAAAAATTTTTTCTTTACAAATCGTCTTTATTTTGCGATTTCCAATCGATTTACACTAAAAAATTCAACTTTAAAGCATCGTGTCACCGTAAAATATGATTCAATAATGAAATCTTATTTCGAAGTTATTTACAGCAAATTACGTTGAAATACGGTAAAAAAATGATTTTTACGTTTGACATGTAATTTTGCATTGAAAAACTTTTGTTTTGATATTTGAATTTCTAAAACTTAGAAAAATTAAAAAAAAATGTCTTTTCAATTTCTTAAATTTTTAAAGTTTTTAAACATCCTACAGAGTTGAAAAAATTATGTTAAAATTTTAATAATTTAAAAATTTAAAAAACCATTTAAAAAAAATTTTTTCTTTGAACTGCAAAAAAATTTTTTTTAACAAATCTGCTATATTTTGCGATTTCCAATCGATTTGCACTAAAAAATTCAACTTTAAAGCATTGTGTCACCGTTAAATATGATTCTATAACGAAATCTTATTTCGAAGTAATTTACAGCAAATTTCGTTAAAATACGATAAAAAATGATTTTTACGTTTGACATGTAAATTTGCATTGAAAAACTTTTGTTTTAATATATGAATTTTTAAAACTTCGAAAAATTTAAAAAAATAATTTTTAAATTTTTAAAGATTTTATACATACTAAAAAATTGAACAAATCATGTTAAAAATTTAAAAAATTTTAATAATTTAAAAATTTAAAAAAACCATTTAAAAAAAAATTTTTCTGATCTACAAAAAATTTTTTTTTAACAAATCGGCTTTTTTTAGCGATTTTCAATCGATTTACACTAAAAAATTTAACTTTGAAGCATTGTGTCACCGTTAAATATGATTCTATAAAGAAATCTTATTTCGAAGTTATTTACAGCAAATTACGTTAAAATACGATAAAAAATGATTTTAACGTTTGACATGTAAATTCGCATTGAAAAACTTTTGTTTTGATATATGAATTTTTAAAACTTCAAAAAAAAAAAAAAATATTTTTTAAATTTTTAAAGATTTTATACATCCTAAAAAGTTGAAAAAATCATGTTAAAATTTTAAAAATTTTAATATTTTAAAATTTAAAAAAACCGTTAGAAAAAAAAAATTTTTTTGACATGTAAAAAATTTTTTTTTTAACAAATCGGCTTTATTTTGCGATTTCCAATCGATTTACACTAAAAAATTCAACTTTGAAGCATTGTGTCACCGTTAAATATGATTCAATAATGAAATCTTTTTTGTAGTTATTTACTGCAAATTACATTAAAATACGGTAAAAAAATGATTTTTACGTTTGACATGTAAATTTGCATTGAAAAACTTTTGTTTTGATATATGAATTTTTAAAACTTAGAAAAATAATAAAAAAATATTTTTTAAATTTTTTAAATTTTTAAAGATTTTTAACATCCTAAAAAGTTGAAAATTTATGATAAAAATTTTAAAAATTTTAATAATTTAAAAATTTTAAAAAACCATTCAAAAAAAGAAATTTTTTTTTGACCTGCAAAAAATTTTATTAACAAATCGGCTTTATTTTGCGATGTACAATCGAATTACACTAAAAAATTCAATTTTAAAGCATTGTGTCACCGTTAAATATGATTCAGTAATGAAAACTTGTTTCGGAGTTATTTACAGCAAGATACGTTAAAATACGATGAAAAATGATTTTTACGTTTGACATGTAAATTTGCATTGAAAAACTTTTGATTTGATATATGAATTTATAAACTTCGAAAAATTAATAAAAAATATTTTTTATATTTTTAAAGATTTTTTTTAAAAACATCCTAAAAAGTTAAAAAAATCATGTTAAAAATTTTAAAAATTTAAAAATTTAAAAAACCATTTAATAAAGAAAATTTTTGTTTGAACTGCAAAAAAATTTTTTTTAAACAAATCGGCTTTATTTTGCAATTAATAATCGATTTACACTAAGAAATTCAACTTTATGGCATTGTGTCACCGTTAAATATGATTTAATAATGAAATTTTATTTCGAAGTTATTTACAGCAAATAACGTTAAAATACGGTAAAAAAATGATTTTTACGTTTGACATGTAAATTTGCATTGAAAAACTTTTGTTTTTATATATAAAATTTTAAAACTTAGAAAAATTAAAAAAAAATATTTTTTAAATTTTTAAAGATTTTAAAGACGTCCTAAAAAGTTGAAAAAATCATGTTAAAAATTTTAATAATTAAAAAATTTAAAAAACCATTGAAAAAAAAATTTTTTTTTTAAATTGGAAAATTTTTTTTTACAAATCGGCTTTATTTTGCGATTTTAAATCGATTTACACTAAAAAATTCAACTTTGAAGCATCGCGTCACCGTAAAATATGATTCAATAATGAAATCTTATTTCGAAGTTATTTACAGCAAATTACGTTAAAATTCGGTAAAAAAATGATTTTTACGTTTGACATGTAAATTTGCATTGAAAAACTTTTGTTTTGATATATGAATTTTTAAAACTTAGAAAATTTAAAAAAAATATTTCTTAAATTTTTAAAATTTTTAAAGATTTTAAACATTCTAAAAAGGTAAAAAATCAAGTTAAAAATTTTAATAATTAAAAAATTTAAAAAAGCCATTAAAAAAAAATTTTTTTTGACCTTCAGAAATTTTTTTTTAACAAATCGGCTTTATTTAGCGATTTCCAATCGATTTACACTAAAAAATTCAACTTTGAAGCATTGTGTCACCGTTAAATATGATTCTATAATGAAATCTTACTTCGAAGTTATTTACAGCAAATTGCGTAAAAATACGGTAAAAAAATGATTTTTACGGTTGACATGTAATTTTGCATTGAAAAACTTTTGTTTTGAAATATGAATTTTTAAAACTTAGAAAAATAAAAAAAAAATATTTTTTAAATTTTAAATTTTTAAAGATTTTAGACATCCTAAGAAGTTGAAAAAATCATGTTAAAAATTTTAATGATTTAAAAATTTAAAATACCATTTAAAAAAAATTATTTTTTTTGAACTGCAAACATCTTTTTTTAACAAATCGGCTTTATTTTGCTTTTTCTAATCGATTTACACTAAAAAATTCAACTTTGAAGCATTGTCACCGTTAAATATGATTCTATAATGAAGTTTTATTTCGAAGTTTTTTACAGTAATTTTCGTTAAAAAACGGTAAAGAAATGATTTTTACGTTTGACATGTCAATTCGCGTTGAAAAACTTTTGTTTTGATATACGAATTTTTAAAACTAAGAAAAATTAAAAAAAAATATTTTTTCAATTTTTAATATTTTGAAGATTTTAAACATCCTTAAAAGTTGAAAAAACCATGTTAAAAATTTTAAAAATTTAAAAATAAAAAAATTTAAAAAAACCATTTAAAAAAAATTTTTTGCAGGTCAAAAAAAATTTTTTTTAAATGGTTTTTTTAAATTTTTTTATTTTTAAATTTTTAAAATTTTTAACATGGTTTTTTCAACTTTTAACAAATCGGCTTTATTTTGCTTTTTCTAATCGATTTACACTAAAAAATTGAACTTTGAAGCATTGTCACCGTTAAATATGATTCTATATTGAAATTTTATTTCGATGTTTTTTACAGTAATTTTCGTTAAAATACGGTAAAAAAATGATTTTTACGTTTGACATGTAAATTTGCATTGAAAAACTTTTGTTTTGATATACAAATTTTTAAAACTTAGAAAAACGAAAAAAAAAATAATTTTTAAATTTTTAAAATTTTTAAAGATTTTAAACATCCTAAAAAGTTGAAAAAACCTTGTTAAAAATTTTAATAATTTTAAATTTAAAAAAAAAAATTTAAAAAAAAAAATTTTTTTGACCTGCAAAAAAATTTTTTTTAACAAATCTGCTTTATTCTGCGATTCCAATCGATTTGCACTAAAAAATTCAACTTCGAAGCATTGTGTCACCGATAAATATGATTCAATAATGAAATCTTATTTCGAAGTTATTTATAGCAAATTACGTTAAAATACGATAAAAAATGATTTTTACGTTTGACATGTAAATTTGCACTGAAAAACTTTTGTTTTAATATATGAATTTTTAAAACTTAGAAAAATTAAAAAAAAATATTTTTTAAATTTTTGAAGATTTTATACATCCTACAAACAATAAAAAATGGTGGAACCTTTGGTGTAAAGATACGAAATGTTACAATCACCACAAAACACCAAACCAAAACAAACACTCTCGACGTACGTTTCGCCAACCAAGTTGGCATCATCAGGAAACTTAAAAAAATATGTTAAAAATTTTAAAAATTTTAATATTTTAAGAAAACTAATTAAAAAAAAATAATTTTTTTTTTAACAAATCGGCTTAATTTTGCGATTTCCAATCGAATTACACTAAAAAATTCAACTTAGAAGCATTGTAGTCACCGTTAAATATGATTCAATAATGAAATCTTATTTCGAAGTCATTTACAGCAAATTACGTAAAATACGGTAAAGAAAATGATTTTTACGTTTGACATGTAAATTTGCATTGAAATACTTTTGTTTTGATATTTGGAATTTTTAAAACTTAGAAAAATTAAAAAAAATTTTTTTAAATTTTTAAAGATTTTAGAACATCCTAAAAAGTTGAAAAAATCATGTTAAAAATTTTAATAATAATTTAAAAAAACCAGTTAAAAAAACATTTTTTTTTTTGACCTGCAAAAAATTTTTCTTTTAACAAATCGGCTTTATTTTGCGATTTCTGATCGAATTTACACTAAAAAATTCGACATTAGAAGCATTGTGTCACCGTTGAATATGATTCAATAATCGAAATCTTATTTCGAAGTTATTTACAGCAAATTACGCTAAAATACGGTAAAAAAATGATTTTTACGTTTGACATGTAAATTTGCATTGAAATACTTTTGTTTTGATATTTGAATTTTTAAAACTTAGAACAATTAAAAAATGTTTTTTTAAATTTTTAAAGATATTAAACATCCTAAAAAGTTGAAAAAATCATGCTAAAAATTTTAATAATAATTTAAAAAAACCAGTTAAAAAAACATTTTTTTTTGACCTGCAAAAAATTTTTTTTTAACAAATCGGCTTTATATTGCGATTTCCAATCGATTTACACTAAAAAATTCAACTTTAAAGCATTGTAAAACATTCTAAAAAGGTAAAAAAACAAGTTAAAAATTTTAATAATTAAAAAATTTAAAAAAGCCATTAAAAAAATTTTTTTTTTGACCATCAGAAATTTTTTTTTAACAAATCGGCTTTATTTAGCGATTTCCAATCGATTTACACTAAAAAATTCAACTTTGAAGCATTGTGTCACCGTTAAATATGATTCTATAATGAAATCTTACTTCGAAGTTATTTACAGCAAATTGCGTAAAAATACGGTAAAAAAATGATTTTTACGTTTGACATGTAATGTTGCATTGAAAAACTTTTGTTTTGATATATGAATTTTTAAAACTAAGAAAAATTAAAAAAAATTTTTTTAAATTTTTAAAGATTTTAAACATCTCAAAAAGTTGAAAAAATCATGTTAAAAATTTTAATAATTTTAAAATTTAAAAAACCATTTTAAAAAAATTTTTTTTTTTTGAACTGCAAACATCTTTTTTTAAGAAATCGGCTTTATTTTGCTTTTTCTAATCGATTTACACTAAAAAATTCAACTTTGAAGCATTGTCACCGTTAAATATGATTCTAAAATGAAGTTTTATTTCGAAGTTTTTTACAGTAATTTTCGTTAAAAAACGGTAAAAAAATGATTTTTACGTTTGACATGTAAATTTGCATTGAAAAACTTTTGTTTTGATATACGAATTTTTAAAACTAAGAAAAATTAAAAAAAAATATTTTTTAAATTTTTAAAATTTTTGAAGATTTTAAACATCCTAAAAAGTTGAAAAAACCATGTTAAATTTTTAAAAATTTTAATAATTTAAAAATTTTAAAAAACTATTTAAAAAAAATTTTTTTTGACCTGCAAAAATTTTTTTTTTTAACAAATCGGCTTTATTTTGCGATTTTCAATCGATTTACACTAAAAAATTCAACTTTGAAGCATTGTGTCACCGTTAAATATGATTCAATAATGAAATCTTATTTCGAAATTATTTACAGCAAATTACGTTAAAATACGGTAAAAAAATGATTTTTACGTTTGACATGTAAATTTGCATTGAAAAACTTTTGTTCTGATATATGAATTTTTAAAACTTAAAAAAATTAAAAAAAAATATTTTTTAAATTTTTTAAATTTTTAAAGATTTTAAACATTCTAAAAAGTTGAAAAAGTCATGTTAAAAATTTTAATAATTTAAAAAACTATTTAAAAAAAAATTTTTTTTTTGAACTGCAAACATTTTTTTTTAACAAATCGGCTTTATTTTGCTTTTTCTAATCGATTTACACTAAAAAATTGAACTTTGAAGCATTGTCACCGTTAAATATGATTCTATATTGAAATTTTATTTCGATGTTTTTTACAGTAATTTTCGTTAAAATACGGTAAAAAAATGATTTTTACGTTTGACATGTAAATTTGCATTGAAAAACTTTTGTTTTGATATACGAATTTTTAAAACTTAGAAAAATTAAAAAAAAATATTTTTTAAATTTTTAAAATTTTTAAAGATTTTAAACATCCTAAAAAGTTGAAAAAACCTTGTTAAAAATATTATTAATTTTAAATTTAAAAAAAAATTAAAAAAAAAAAACTTTTTTGACGTGCAAAAAAAAATTTTTTTTAACAAATCTGCTTTATTTTGCGATTTCCAATCGATTTGCACTAAAAAATTCAACTTTGAAGCATTGTGTCACCGATAAATATGATTCAATAATGAAATCTTATTTCGAAGTTATTTATAGCAAATTACGTTAAAATACGATAAAAAATGATTTTTACGTTTGACATGTAAATTTGCATTGAAAAACTTTTGTTTTAATAAATGAATTTTTAAAACTTAGAAAAATTAAAAAAAAAATATTTCTTAAATTTTTAAATTTTTAAAGATTTTATACATCCTACAAAGTTTAAAAAATCATATTAAAATTTTAAAAATTATAATAATTTAAAAATAAAAAAAACCATTTAAAAAAAAATTTTTTTCTTGAACTGCAAGAAATTTTTTTTAACAAATCGGCTTTATTTTGCGATTTCCAATCGATTTACATTAAAAAATTCAACTTTGTAGCATTGTGTCACCGTTAAATATTATTCTATATTGAAATCTTATTTTGAAGTTATTTACAGCAAATTACGTTAAAATACGGTAAAAAAATGATTTTTACGTTTGAAATGTAAATTTGCATTGAATAACTTTTGTTTTGATATATGGATTTCAAAAACTTAAAAAAATTAATAAAAAATATTTTTTAAATTTTTTAAATTTTTAAAGATTTTAAACATCCTACAAAGTTTTAAAAATCATGTTAAAATTTTAAAAATTATAATAATTTAAAAATTAAAAAAACCATTTAAAAAAAATTTTTTTTCTTGAACTGCAAAAAATTTTTTTTAACAAATCGGCTTTATTTTGCGATTTCCAATCGATTTACACTAAAAAATTCAACTTTGAAGCATTGTGTCACCGTTAAATATGATTCTAAATGAAATCTTATTTCGAAGTTATTTATAGCAAATTACGTTAAAATACGATAAAAAATGATTTTTACGTTTGACATGTAAATTTGCATTGAAAAACTTTTGTTTTAATATATGAATTTTTAAAACTTAGAAAAATTAAAAAAAAAATATTTTTTAAATTTTTTAAATTTTTAAATATTTTAAACATCCTAAAAAGTTGAAAAAACCTTGTTAAAAATTTTAATAATTTAAAAATTTAAAAAAACCATTTAAAAAAAATTTTTTCTGATCTACAAAAAATTTTTTTTTAACAAATCGGCTTTATTTTGCGATTTCCAATCGATTTACATTAAAAAATTCAACTTTGTAGCATTGTGTCATCGTTAAATATTATTCTATATTGAAATCTTATTTAGAAGCTATTTACAGCAAATTACGTTAAAATACGGTAAAAAAAATGATTTTTACGTTTGAAATGTAAATTTGCATTGAATAACTTTTGTTTTGATATATGGATTTCTAAAACTTAAAAAAATTAAAAAAAAATATTTTTTAAATTTTTTAAATTTTTAAGGATTTTAATCATCCTACAAAGTTTAAAAAATCATTGTTTAAAATGGTCAAAGTTCAGTTGCTATGGTAATGAACGAAAAATAATAATGTCAATAATATTGTAAAATGTGTGTACTTAAAAATTACATTCAAATAAAAATTCAGAATCTAAAGTCATTTTGAACATGGTCCATTCGAGCCGGATATAACGGTTTATAGTTTACTGTGTTGCTAAAGTCAGTCAGTAAAAAATTCACTAAACGTGAACAAAATTGTATTTACAGCTCGACGTTGCTGATATCCGCGAGATAGGGTGTAAATACAAACGATAGAACGAGAAAAACCACGTGCCTATCTTGACAAGCAAAATACACTAATTGTCATCAACTAATGAATGGTGTTTCATTGGTTTCATAGTAATTGTTTTTTAATACAAGTATTAAAAACTAATCATTAAACAGTGAGTGAAAGTAGTCGCGTCTGAAATAAACAAAATGGCCACTGAAAATCTATCGTTCAAGGTCGAAACGTCACTCATCAACGCCGATGATAAATTCGACGAAATTTTACAAACTTTACAAAGAAAAATAAAGCTTGCTGATGGGTTATACGACTTGTTCGTTAAACGATCATCAGAAGAAAGAACGTTGCACAGAACTAAGGCTCTCTTGCAGCAATTAGACATTATCGCGCAAGAACAAAAAATTTTGGATCGACGAATATATCAACTCGCGAGTGAAGAAGACCTAAAGCATCGATTCATTACTGGAGGTTCTTACCTTGCAGCATACAATCGCTACATTGATATGCGCGGCAATTTAACTGAATTGATAGATATGTTAACTCCGGAAATCAATATACAGAATGCAATAACCACTTCGTCAAACAATTCGTGGTTTAAACTTGAAAAGCTCAAACCACCAAAATTTGATGGTGACTTCACCAAATGGAATAATTTTAAAGAGCTGTATGTATCTCTCATACACAATGAACGAATGCCAACTGTTCAGAAATTTCATTTCTTGCGTTCAAGTTTAGAAGGAGAAGCATTCGAGTTAATTGAAAACTTTCAAATTACTGAGACGAATTACAACACCGCCTGGCAGATGCTGCAGGATCGATACGAGGACGAATGTGGACTCGTATGGGCTCATCTGAAGACACTCTTTAGTGTTAAGCGAATGAAAAACGAATCTCATGAAGAGATTCGAAGATTATTCGACCAAACTACGCGAGTCTGCGAAGCTTTGAAAAATTTAGGAAGACGAGTTTCGCACTGGAGTGATTTGCTAGTTTATCTAACAGTCAACAAGATGGACGTCGAAACGAGAAAACATTTTGAACTTCACGCCAGTACTATCACTACATTCCCAGCGTTTGACCAAATAAAGAATTTCTTGGAAGAGCGAGCCAAACGGATGTCGCGTATGCCAATTAGCGCGACAAATTCAAGGTCACAAGGCAAATGGCCGGCCAAAGCTCACCATGTCACACAGGATATTAAGGTCGTATGTCCTATTTGCACGTCAAATCATTTGTTGATGTCATATCCATCATTTAAAACATTGACTATCAAAGATAGACGTGAGTATGTCAAAACAAAAAAATTATGTTATAATTGTTTTCGAGGCAATCATGGAGTCAAGGATTGTGAGACCAAGGGGCGTTGCCGAACTTGTAAAAAGAAGCACCACACCATGGTTTGTTCATTCATCGCTAAATCAACACCAAGGAAGTCAGAAGATAACGTCGCTCACATCGCAGTCAATCCAAGTGATAACGAGTCGACTGAAGAAGAAATATCTGGCGACGAAGCTTCCAGCGAGGAAAATTCGGCAGAAGACGAAGCAACTGCGTGTCAAGCCAACCAGCTCACCAGCAGAGAGTCATCAGTATTATTAGCGACTGCGCTCGTTCGTTTACGCACTGCTGATGGCAGATATGCGATTGTGAGAGCGATAATCGATCCAGGCTCGGAGTTATCATTTGTCAGTGATTCCATAGCAAGAGTCTTGCGAGCGCCTAAGGTCAAGGTCAATTTATGTATTGCTGGGGTTGGTGGCGAAAGAACCGCGTGCTGCAAGTCCGCGATCTCATGTGCTATTGAGCCATGTGAAAAAAGCGAACCCTCATTACCAATTATTGCACAAATATTGCCGAAACTAACATCGTATACTCGACCGGCACAAACCACAGCAACAAGTTGGAAACACTTGAAAGGACTTAAATTTGCTGATGCAGGGTTTGATGACAAACGAAAAATCGATTTAATCATCGGTGCTGATCTTTATTCGGCCATAGTTCTCGAAGGTGTCCGAAAAGGTTCGATCAACACACCCATGGCGCAAGAAACGATATTTGGATGGGTTGTTTCTGGACCTCAGAACTCAACATCAACAAATGACGGAAGAACAAAAACATCAGTTCATCACTGTGTCACTCGCGAACAGATCGACACCCTATTACAACGGTTTTGGGATCTTGAGGATATGATACCGTGTATCAGGTCAACTCCTCAGGATGAAAATTGTGAGAAACTATTTCTCGACACTCACATCTGCAAAAAACATGGTATATACGTTGTACAATTTCCATTGAAAAATCCACTGCCATTGGAGATTGGAAATTCATACTCAAGTCACTCCGAAGTACTCGAAAATGTACCGAAGAAATTACTTGCCAGCAGATCGATCTCCCCTATCAACCAGAACGAATCATTAAGGGTGCTTGGAGTGAGGTGGGATATGAAATGTGATGCATTTAAATTCTCAGTCTCACTACAAAACGCAAAAGGTTTCACGAAACGCGAAATTCTATCAGCCATTGCGAGAATTTTTGATTCAGTTGACTGGCTATCATCTGTGAGAATTGTAGCTAAAATTCTTATACAAGAACTATGGTTGCTACGTCTGGATTGGTATGACGAAACCCCCGACGAAATGCACGATCGCTGGAAAAAGTTCCATAGTCAGCTGTTTGACCTTCGTCAAATCAATATACCATCGGACTATTCTTTGCAGGCATTTTTAGCGGCATTTGACCGTTTTGTATCACGAAGAGACCGACCATCTGATATGTACAGTGATAATGGTACTACGTTTCAGACAGCTGAAAGGGAATTGCCGGAGAGCATC
Organism: Mongoloraphidia duomilia; assembly: GCA_039654895.1. NCBI lineage: Eukaryota > Metazoa > Arthropoda > Insecta > Raphidioptera > Raphidiidae > Mongoloraphidia > Mongoloraphidia duomilia. The sequence goes on along the minus strand of CM077516.1, from coordinate 39,807,366 downwards.
CGCAGACAACAGCAAAATAATAATTTACAGACTGCTATCGCGACTGATGGCATCCACTGGCACTTCATACCATCTCTTAAACCGCACTTCGTAGGACTGTGGGAAGCTGGAGTGAAATCAGTGAAAAATCATTTGAAATGCATTTTGAATGACACTACTCCAACATTCGAAGAGTGGACTACATTGCCCTATAAAATTGAGTGTAATATCAACTCGCGACTTATTCGAATTTTGCCTCATGACCCTGGTGAACTTTGCATTTTGACTTCGGGTCAATTCTTGATGGAAAGACCTCCTAATGCAGTACCAACAAGATCAGTTTTAGAAGTTAATCCTGCGCGATTATCGCGTTTGCAGTTTGTCCAACAACTAAATAAAATCTTTTGGTCCCAATGGAGAAACGAGTATTTGCACACTCTTCAGCAACGAACTAATTTGTCCACTACCCGGGAAAATCTTCGCGTCAATGAACTTATCCTAATCAAGGAGTTACTTACCGCGCCAAATAAATGGTCTCTGGCCTGGATTTCGGGTATCCATTACAGTGATGATGGTAACGTAGGAGCTGTTACAGTAAAAACAGCAACCCAATTGTTAAAATTATTCGCCTCGGACTACCAGACGCCATGGCGGGCGGCCATTAGTGTCTCGGTTAATCATGACTCTTGCACTTGTATCGTTCTAACTATAATAAAGAACGAGACGGGCGGTATGTTTAAAATGGTCAAAGTTCAGTTGCTACGGTAATGAACGAAAAATAATAATGTTGTAAAATGTGTGTACTTAAAAATTACATTCAAATAAAAATTCAGAATCTAAAGTCATTTTGAACAATCATGTTAAAATTTTAAAAATTATAATAATTTAAAAATTAAAAAAAAACATTTAAAAAAAATCGGCTTTATTTTGCGATTTTCAATCGATTTACACTAAAAAATTTAACTTTGAAGCATTGTGTCACCGTTAAATATGATTCTAAATGAAATCTTATTTCGAAGTAATTTTCTGCAAGTTACGTTAAAATACGATAAAAAATGATTTCAACGTTTGACATGTAAATTTGCATTGAAAAACTTTTGTTTTGATATATGAATTTTTAAAACTTCAAAAAATTAAAAAAAAATATTTTTTAAATTTTTAAAGATTTTATACATCCTAAAAAGTTGAAAAAATCATATTAAAATTTTAAAAATTTTAATATTTTAAAATTTAAAAAAACCATTAAAAAAGAAAAAAATTTTTTTGACCTGTAAAAAATTTTTTTTTAACAAATCGGCTTTATTTTGCGATTTCCAATCGATTTACACTAAAAAATTCAACTTTGAAGCATTGTGTCACCGTTAAATATGATTCAATAATGAAATCTTATTTTGAAGTTATTTACAGCAAATTACGTTAAAATACGGTAAAAAAATGATTTTTACGTTTGACATGTAAATTTGCATTGAAAAACTTTTGTTTTGATATATGAATTTTTAAAACAGAAAAATAATAAAAAAATATTTTTTAAATTTTTTAAATTTTTAAAGATTTTAAAAATCTTAAAAAGTTGAAAATTTATGATAAAAATTTTAAAAATTTTAATAAATTAAAAATTTTAAAAAACCATTCAAAAAAAAATTTTTTTTGACCTGCAAAAAATTTTTTTTAACAAATCGGCTTTATTTTGCGATGTCCAATCGATTTACACTAAAAAATTCAATTATAAAGCATTGTGTCACCGGTAAATATGATTCAATAATGTAAACTTATTTCGAAGTTATTTAAAGCAAGATACGTTAAAATACGATAAAAAATGATTTTTACGTTTGACATGTAAATTTGCATTGAAAAACTTTTGATTTGATATATGAATTTTTAAAACTTCGAAAAATTAATAAAAAATATTTTTTATATTTTCAAAGATTTTTTTAAAAAACATCCTAAAAAATTGAAAAAATAATGTCGAAAATTTTAAAAATTTTAATAATTTAAAAATTTGAAAAACCATTTAATAAAGAAAATTTTTGTTTGAACTGCAAAAAAATTTTTTTTTAACAAATCGGCTTTATTTTGCAATTAATAATCGATTTACACTAAGAAATTCAACTTTATGGCATTGAGTCACCGTTAAATATGAATAATAATGAAATTTTATTTCGAAGTTATTTACAGCAAATTACGTTAAAATACGGTAAAAAAATTATTTTTACGTTTGACATAAATTTGCATTGAAAAACTTTTGTTTTTATATATAAATTTTTAAAACTTAGAAAAATTAAAAAAAAGAATTTTATAAATTTTTAAAGATTTTAAAAACGTCCTAAAAATTTGAAAAAATCATGTTAAAAATTTTAATAATTAAAAAATTTAAAAAAACCATTAAAAAAAAATTTTTTTTAATTGCAAAAATTTTTTTTTTACAAATTGGCTTTATTTTGTGATTTCCAATCGATTTACACTAAAAAATTCAACTTTGAAGCATCGTGTCACCGTAAAATATGATTCAATAATGAAATCTTATTTCAAAGTTATTTGCAGCAAATTACGTTAAAATACGGTTAAAAATGATTTTTACGTTTGACATGTAAATTTGCATTGAAAAACTTTTGTTTTGATATATGAATTTTTAAAACTTAAAAAAATTAAAAAAAATATTTTTTTAATTTTTAAAATTTTTAAAGATTTTAAACATCCTAAAAAGGTAAAATATCATGTTAAAATTTTAAAAATTATAATAATTTCAAAATTTAAAAAAACCATTTAAAAAAAAAATTTTTTCTTGAATTGCAAAAAATTTTTTTTTACACATCGGCTTTATTTTGCGATTTCCAATCGATTTACACTAAAAAATTCAACTTTGAAGCATTGTGTCACCGTTAAATATGATTCTATAATGAAATCTTATTTCGAAGTAATTTATAGCAAATTACGCTAAAATACGATAAAAAATGATCTTTACGTTTGACATGTAAATTTGCATTAAAAAACTTTTGTTTTGATTAATGAATTTTTAAAACTTCAAAAAATTAAAAAAAAATATTTTTTAAATTTTTAAAATTTTTAAAGATTTTATACATCCTAAAAAGTTGAAAAAATTAAGTTAAAATTTTAAAATTTAAAAAAACCATTAAAAAAAAATTTTTTTTTGAACTGTAAAAAATTTTTTTTTTAACAAATCGGGCTTTATTTTGCGATTTCCAATCGATTTACTCTAAAAAATTCAACTTTGAAGCATTGTGTCACCGTTAAACATGATTCAATAATGAAAACTTATTTCGAAGTTATTTACAGCAAGATACGTTAAAATACGATAAAAAATGATTTTTACTTTTGACATGGAAATTTGCATTGAAAAACTTTTGTTTTGATATATGAATTTTTAAAACTTCGAAAAATTAAAAAAAAATATTTTTTAAATTTTTAAAATTTTTAAAGATATTTTTAAAAAACATCCTAAAAAGTTAAAAAATCATGTTAAAAATTTTTAAAATTTAAATAATTTAAAAATTTAAAAAAAAAATTTAATAAAAAAAATTTTTGTTTGAACTGCAAAAAATTTTTTTTTTTAACAAATCGGCTTTATTTTGCAATTTCCAATTTATTTACACTAAAAAATACAAATTTATGGAAATGTGTCACCGTTAAATATGATTCTAATAATGAAATTTTATTTCGAAGTTATTTACAGCAAATTACGTTATAATACGGTAAAAGAATGATTTTTACGTTTGACATGTAAATTTGCATTGAAAAACTTTTGTTTTCATATATAAATTTTTAAAATATTTTTAAAATTTTTAAAGATTTTAAAAACATCCTAAAAAGTTGAAAAAACCACTTTAAAATTTTAATAAATAAAAAATTTAAAAAAACCATTTAAAAAATTTTTTTTTTCTTCAATTTTCTTTACCAATTCGTCTTTATTTTGCGATTTCCAATCGATTTACACTAAAAAATTCAATTTTGAAGCATCGTGTCACCGTAAAATATGATTCAATAATGAAATCTTATTTTAAAGTTATTTACAGCAAATTACGTTAAAATACGGTAAAAAAATGATTTTTACGTTTGACATGTAAATTTGCAGTGAAAAACTTTTGTTTTGATATATGAATTTTTAAAACTTTAAAAAACCATTAAAAAAAAATATTTTTTAAATTTTTTAAAATTTTTAAAGATTTTAAACATTCTAAAAAGGTAAAAAATCAAGTAAAAATTTTAATAATTAAAAAATTTAAAAAAGCCATTAAAAGAATTTTTTTTTTTGACCTTCAGAAAATTTTTTTTTAATAAATCGGCTTTATTTAGCGATTTTTAATTGATTTACACTAAAAAATTCAACTTTGAAGCATTGTGTCACCGTTAAATATGATTCTATAATGAAATCTTACTTCGAAGTTATTTACAGCAAATTGCGTAAAAATACGGTAAAAAAATGATTTTTACGTTTGACATGTAATTTTGCATTGAAAAACTTTTGTTTTGATATATGAATTTTTAAAACTTAGAGAAATTAAAAATTTTTTTTTTAAATTTTTAAAGATTTTAAACATCCTAAAAAGTTGAAAAAATCATTTTAAAAATTTTAATAATTTAAAAATTTAAAAAACCATTTAAAAAAAATTTTTTTTTTGAACTGCAAACATTTTTTTTTAACAAATCGGCTTTATTTTGCTTTTTCTAATCGATTTACACTAAAAAATTGAACTTTGAAGCATTGTCACCGTTAATTATTATTCTATAATGAAATTTTATTTCGATGTTTTTTATAGTAATTTTCGTTAAAATACGGTAAAAAAATGATTTTTACGTTTGACATGTAAATTTGTGTTGAAAAACTTTTGTTTTGATATACAGAATTTTTAAAACTTAGAAAAATTTAAAAAAAATTATTTTTAAATTTCTAAAATTTTTAAAGAATTTAAAAATCCTAAAAAATTGATAAAACCTTGTTAAAAATTTTAATAATTTTAAATTAAAAAAACCATTTAAAAAAAAAATTTTTTTTGCCCTGCAAAAATTTTTTTTTTAACAAATCTGCTTTATTTTGCGATTTCCAATCGATTTGCACTAAAAAATTCAACTTTGAAGCATTGTGTCACCGATAAATATGATTCAATAATGAAATCTTATTTCAAAGTTATTTATAGCAAATTACGTTAAAATACGGTAAAAAAATGATTTTTACGTTTGAAATGTAAATTTGCATTGAATAACTTTTGTTTTGATATATGGATTTCTAAAACTTTAAAAAATTAAAAAAAAATATTTTTTAAATTTTTTAAATTTTTAAGGATTTTAAACATCCTTCAAAAGTTTAAAAAGTCATGTTAAAATTTTAAAAATTATAATAATTTAAAAATTAAAAAAACCATTTAAAAAAAAATTTTTTCTTGAACTGCAAAAAATTTTTTTTTAACAAATCGGCTTTAATTTGCGATTTCCAATCGATTTACACTAAAAAATTCAACTTTGAAGCATTGTGTCACCGTTGAATAAATGAAATCTTATTTCGAAGCTATTTATAGCAAATTACGTTAAAATACGGTAAAAAAATGATTTTTACGTTTGAAATGTAAATTTGCATTGAATAACTTTTGTTTTGATATATGGATTTTTAAAACTTAGAAAAATTAAAAAAAAAATATTTTTTAAATTTTTAAAATTTTTAAAGATTTTAAACATCCAGCAAAGTTTAAAAAATCATGTTAAAATTTTAAAAATTATAATAATTTAAAAATTAAAAAAACCATTTAAAAAAAATTTTTTTTCTTGAACTGCAAAAAATTTTTTTTTAACAAATCGGCTTTATTTTGCGATTTCCAATCGATTTACACTAAAAAATTTAACTTTGAAGCATTGTGTCACCGTTAAATATTATGATTCTAAATGAAATCTTATTTCGAAGTTATTTATAGCAAATTACGTTAAAATACTATAAAAAATGATTTTAACGTTTGACATGTAAATTTGCATTGAAAAACTTTTGTTTTGATATATGAATTTTTAAAACTTCAAAAAATTAAAAAAAAAATATTTTTTAAATTTTTAAAGATTTTATACATCCTAAAAAGTTGTAAAAATCATGTTAAAGTTTTAAAAATTTTAATATTTTTAAATTTAAAAAAACCATTAAAAAAGAAAAAAATTTTTTTGACCTGTAAAAAATTTTTTTTTAACAAATCGGCTTTATTTTGCGATTTCCAATTGATTTACACTAAAAAATTCATCTTTGAAGCATTGTGTCACCGTTAAATATGATTCAATAATGAAATCTTATTTTGAAGTTATTTACAGCAAATTACGTTAAAATACGGTAAAAAAAATGATTTTTACGTTTGACATGTAAATTTGCATTGAAAAACTTTTGTTTTGATATATGAATTTTTAAAACTTAGAAAAATAATAGTAAAATATTTTTTAAATTTTTTAAATTTTTAAAGATTTTAAACATCTTAAAAAGTTGAAAATTTATGATAAAAATTTTAAAAATTTTAATAATTTAAAAATTTTAAAAAACCATTCAAAAAAAAAATTTTTTTTGACCTGCAAAAAATTTTTTTTAACAAATCGGCTTTATTTTGCGATGTCCAATCGATTTACACTAAAAATTCAATTATAAAGCATTGTGTCAGCGTTAAATATGATTCAATAATGTAAACTTATTTCGAAGTTATTTACAGCAAGATACGTTAAAATACGATAAAAAATGATTTTTACGTTTGACATGTAAATTTGCATTGAAAAACTTTTGATTTGATATATGAATTTTTTTAACTTTGAAAAATTAAAAAAAAAATATTTTTTAAATTTTCAAAATTTTTAAAGATTTTAAACATCCTTAAAAGTTGAAAAAACCTTGTTAAAAATTTTAATAATTTAAAAATTTAAAAAAACCATTTAAAAAAAAAAAAATTTCTGATCTACAAAATAATTTTTTTTTAACAAATCGGCTTTATTTTGCGATTTCCAATCGATATACATTAAAAAATTCAACTTTGTAGCATTGTGTCACCGTTAAATATTATTCTATATTGAAATCTTATTTAGAAGTTATTTACAGCAAATTACGTTAAAATACGCTAAAAAAATGATTTTTACGTTTGAAATGTAAATTTGCATTGAATAACTTTTGTTTTGATATATGGATTTCTAAAATTTAAAAAAATTTAAAAAAAATATTTTTTAAATTTTTTAAACCATTCAAAAAAAAAATTTTTTTTGACCTGCAAGAAATTTTTTTTAACAAATCGGCTTTATTTTGCGATGTCCAATCGATTTACACAAAAAAATTCAATTATAAAGCATTGTGTCAGCGTTAAATATGATTCAATAATGTAAACTTATTTCGAAGTTATTTACAGCAAGATACGTTAAAATACGATAAAAAATGATTTTTACGTTTGACATGTAAATTTGCATTGAAAAACTTTTGATTTGATATATGAATTTTTAAAACTTCGAAAAATTAATAAAAAATATTTTTTATATTTTTAAAGATTTTTTTAAAAAACATCCTAAAAAATTGAAAAAATCATGTTAAAAATTTTAATAATTTAAAAATTTAAAAAAACCATTTAATAAAGAAAATTTTTGTTTGAACTGCAAAAAAATTTTTTTTTAACAAATCGGCTTTATTTTGCAATTAATAATCGATTTACACTAAGAAATTCAACTTTATGGCATTGTGTCACCGTTTAATATGAATAATAATGAAATTTTATTTCGAAGTTATTTACAGCAAATTACGTTAAAATACGGTAAAAAAAGATTTTTACGTTTGACATGTAAATTTGCATTGAAAAACTTTTGTTTTTATATATAAAATTTCAAAACTTAAAAAAAAAATATTTTTTAAATTTTTAAAGATTTTAAAAACGTCCTAAAAAGTTTAAAAATCATGTTAAAAATTTTAATAATTAAAAAATTTAAAAAAAACTATTTAAAAAATTTTTTTTTTTTTTAATTGGAAATTTTTTTTTTTACAAATCGGCTTTATTTTGCGATTTCCAATCGATTTACACTAAAAAATTCAACTTTGAAGCATCGCGTCACCGTAAAATATGATTCAATAATGAAATCTTATTTCGAAGTTATTTACAGTAAATTACGTTAAAATTCGGTAAAAATATGATTTTTACGTTTGACATGTAAATTTGCATTGAAAAACTTTTGTTTTGATATATGAATTTTTAAAACTTAGAAAAATTAAAAAAAAATATTTCTTAAATTTTTAAAATTTTTAAAGATTTTAAACATTCTAAAAAGGTAAAAAATCAAGTTAAAAATTTTAATATTTAAAAAATTTAAGAAAACCATTAAAAGAAATTTTTTTTTTGACCTGCAGAAAATTTTTTTTTAACTAATCGGCTTTATTTAGCGATTTCCAATCGATTTACACTAAAAAATTCAACTTTGAAGCATTGTGTCACCGTTAAATATGATTCTATAAAGAAATCTTATTTCGAAGTTATTTACAGCAAATTACGTTAAAATACGGTAAAAAAATGATTTTTACGTTTGACATGTAAATTTGCATTGAATAACTTTTGTTTTGATATATGATTTTCTAAAACTTAAAAAAATTAAATAAAGATATTTTTTAAATTTTTTAAATTTTTAAAGATTTTAAACATCCTACAAAGTTTAAAAAATCATGTTAAAATTTTAAAAATTATAATAATTTAAAAATTAAAAAAACCAGTTAAAAAAAAATTTTTTTCTTGAACTGCAAAAAAATTTTTTTTAACAAATCGGCTTTATTTTGCGATTTCCAATCGATTTACACTAAAAAATTTAACTTTGAAGCATTGTGTCACCGTTAAATATGATGATTCTAAATGAAATCTTATTTCGAAGTTATTCATAGCAAATTACGTTAAAATACGATAAAAAATGATTTTAACGTTTGACATGTAAATTTGCATTGAAAAACTTTTGTTTTGATATATGAATTTTTAAAACTTCAAAAAATTAAAAAAAAATATTTTTTAAATTTTTAAAGATTTTATACACCCTAAAAAGTTGAAAAAATCATGTTAAAGTTTTAAAAATTTTAATATTTTAAAATTTAAAAAAACCATTAAAAAAGAAAAAATTTTTTTTGACCTGTAAAAAATTTTTTTTTAACAAATCGGCTTTATTTTGCGATTTCCAATCGATTTACACTAAAAAATTCATCTTTGAAGCATTGTGTCACTGTTAAATATGATTCAATAATGAAATCTTATTTTGAAGTTATTTACAGCAAATTACGTTAAAATACGGTAAAAAAATGATTTTTACGTTTGACATGTAAATTTGCATTGAAAAACTTTTGTTTTGATATATAAATTTTTAAAACTTAGAAAAATAATAAAAAAATATTTTTTAAATTTTTAAAGATATAAAACATCTTAAAAAGTTGAAAATTTATGATAAAAATTTTAAAAATTTTAATAATTTAAAAATTTTAAAAAACCCTAAAAAAAAAAAAAATTTTTTTGACCTGCAAAAAAATTTTTTTTAACAAATCGGCTTTATTTTGCGATGTACAATCGATTTACACTAAAAAATTCAATTTTAAAGCATTGTGTCACCGTTAAATATGATTCAATAATGAAAACTTGTTTCGAAGTTATTTACAGCAAGATACGTTAAAATACGATATTAAAATGATTTTTACGTTTGACATGTAAATTTGCATTGAAAAACTTTTGATTTGATATATGAATTTATAAACTTCGAAAAATTAATAAAAAATATTTTTTATATTTTTAAAGATTTTTTTAAAAAACATCCTAAAAAGTTGAAAAAATCATGTTAAAAATTTTAATAATTTAAAAATTTAAAAAAACCATTTAGTAAAGAAAATTTTTGTTTGAACTGCAAAAAATTTTTTTTTAAACAAATCGGCTTTATTTTGCCATTAATAATCGATTTACACTAAGAAATTCAACTTTATGGCATTGTGTCACCGTTAAATATGATTTAATAATGAAATTTTATTTCGAAGTTATTTACAGCAAATTACGTTAAAATACGATAAAAAAATGATTTTTACGTTTGACATGTAAATTTGCATTGAAAAACTTTTGTTTTGATATACAAATTTTTAAAACTTAGAAAAATTAAAAAAAAATATTTTTTAAATTTTTAAAATTTTTAAACATTTTAAACATCCTAAAAAGTTGAAAAAACCTTGTTAAAAATTTAAATAATTTAAAAATTTAAAAAAAACATTTAAAAAAAAAATTTTTTTTGACCTGCAAAAAAATTTTTTTTAACAAATCGGCTTTATTTTGCGATTTCCAATCGGTTTACCCTAAAAAATTCAACTTTGAAGCATTGTGTCACTGATAAATATGATTCAATAATGAAGTCTTATTTCGAAGTTATTTATAGTAAATTACGTTAAAATACGGTAAAAAAAAGATTTTTACGTTTGACATGTAATTTTGCATTGAAAAACTTTTGTTATGATAATGAATTTTTAAAACTTAGAAAAATTAAAAAAAAAATATTTTTTAAATTTTTTAAATTTTTAAAGATTTTAAACATCCTTAAAAGTTGAAAAAATCATGTTAAAAATTTTAATAATTTAAAAAATTTAAAAAGAAACCGTTTAAAAAAAAAATTTTTTTTTGAGATGCAAAAATTTTTTTTTTAACAAATCGGCTTTATTTTGCGATTTCCAATCGATTTACACTAAAAAATTCAACTTTGAAGCATTGTGTCACCGTTAAAACTACCCAAGGACTTTTTAAAACTTCCCACAGACTTTGCAAAACTACCCATGGACTTTTTAAAACCACCCACGGTCTTTTTAAAACTACCCACGGACTTTTTAAAACCACCCACTGACTTTTTAAAACTACCCACGGTTAGGTATAATATGTGAATCATACTTAAACCTGCACAGTTATAGGGACCAGTAAAGGCAACCGGAGAAGTATCGAAAAACGATTTGGTTACCTGCACCAGAGTGCAAGCGTACGGTATATACCGGAGCGTGTGTGCCGACTTGCCTGGACAGGCTCTCAGTTCTCAGTTAAGTTCGTGTTTATAAAAGTATAGTGTAGTATCAAAGCAGACCGCTTTCACTGGGGTTTTTTGATTACAATGGCGTTGAGTGTTGAAGGTCAACGTAGAATAATTTCCGAACCAATTTCTTCCTAAAATAATTGGAGAGTTATTTTTTTTTATTAACCCCCCCCCCCCTTGGCTTTAAGGATTTAATCCCATGTGCCAGACACAAAATGATAAGGATTAAGCAAACAAGGATTAAAGGAACCAACACCGTTTTTCGCCACAGGCAATTGGAGAGTTAATAGAACTCTATAAATTTGAGCCATGTCTATACAGACGAATAATCGAATAAAGTGCAAGGAATATCACGATAGTGGAAAAAGGGAGGCAGCTTATAAAAAATTTCTGGACAAATTAAAAGAAATAGACCCTGCTGTTAATAAATATGTAGTCAAGGCGATTGCCAACGCGTCATCTTTAGATGCCATCGCCATCGAACTGAGAGATTTGTTGGAATTTCATCGTATCGTGTGTGGGTTGTTCAGGTCTCCCGTCTACCTGCACAGTGCACAGTGATTCGTCGATTTTGATTAGTGTAACTGAGTTACGAATAAATTCCTTGTGTTTTGGAGATATTTTAAATTTTATTAATGCTTTAAAAGTATAGCACCATAATATAATGTAATCTACAACATATATCCATCTATGACTTTAGTATTATAGATATAATAGGTAAAATCTAAAATATGAAAAAAAAAATTTTGGAGCATACAAGTAATTCAAGAATTACAAGGCGCGATATTCATGTCGGTATTGTGTGTAAACGGTTTTACCAAACATAGGGAAAATAACACTAAGAAGATCAATTTTGTATTAGGCTATGGCCATAAGACCTAATGTAAATATGTATTGGATTACATAGAAAAATAGTGCAGTGAATTTTTTAAACAATTTTCCATAGCAACGGTTGACTATTAAGCGTAACTCGGAACCTGCTAAATAAAAAAAGTCATGAGGTGTCGTAAGACACCCGACAGAAGCTATGCTTCTTACCTACGCATAGTATGTAAAACCGAATTTATCAAAGATATAAACAATACAATTAAAAAGTTATAATTTGACCGCCATTTTGAAATCAGACGCCATTCTATTTTTTTGTGTCTTATTAAACTCTCAAATATCAATTTTTAAAAGGATCGGATAATTTTTACAAAGAAGTATATACCTATGGCCGCCATTTTAAAATATGACGTCATTTTATTTTTTTGCGTTCTATAAAACTCGTCAATATCAATTTTCAAAAAGACCGGATAATTTTTATAAAAAAGTACATATTGCCGCCATTTTGAAATCTGACGTCATTTTATTGTTTTGTGTTCTATGAAACTCTCAAATATCAATTTTCGAAAGGATCGGAAAATTTTACAAAAATGTATATACGGCCGCCATTTTGAAATCTGACGTCATTTTAGTTTTTGCGTCTTATGAAACTCTCAAATATCAATTTTCAAAAGGATCGTATAATTTTTAGAAAGGAGTACTATATATTTCCGCCATTTTAAAATCTGACGTCATTTTATTTTTTTGTGTCCTATGAAAGTCTCAAATACCGATTTTCAAAAGAATCGGATAATTTTTACAAAAAAGTACATTTGGCCGCCATTTTTAAATCTGACGTCATTTTATTTTTGTGTGTCTTACGAAACTCTCAAATATCAATTTTCAAAAGGATCGTATAATTTTTAGAAAGGAGTTCTACATATTTCCGCCATTTTGAAATCTGACGTCATTTTATTTTTTTGTATCCTATGAAACTCTCAAATATCAATTTTCAAAAGAATCTGATAATTCTTACAAAAAAGTACATATGGCCGCCATTTTGAACTCGGACACGATTTAATTTTTTTGTGTCCTATAAAACTCAAATATTAATTTTCAAAAGAATCGGATAATTTTTACAATAAAGTACATATGGCCGCCATTTTGAAATATGACTCCATTTTATTTTTTTGTGTCCTATAAAACTCTCAAATATTAATTTTCAAAAGGATCGGATAATTTTTACAAAAGTGACGTTACACTGATTTTATTACATTTATCCGAAACGTTACCGGAGAAAGACCTTTTGCCTGTGAAAATTCAAAAGTACGATTTGCACCCGGACGAAAGCCGGGCCGGTCAGTTAGTTACCATAATATTGCACTGTCACCGGAGCTACACATGTGTGCAAAATTTCAACTCAATCGGATCACGGGAAGTGGGTGAAAATTCAAAAGTATGATTTACACCCGGACGAAAGCCGTCAGCTAGTTACCATAATATTGTATTGTCACCAGAGCTACACATGTGTGCAAAATTTCAACTCAATCGGATCACGGGAAGTGGGTGAAAATTCAAAAGTACGATTTACACCCGGACGAAAGCCGGGCCGGTCAGCTAGTTACCATAATATTGTATTGTCACCGGAGCTACACATGTGTGCAAAATTTCAACTCAATCGGATCATAGGAAGTGGGTGAAAATTCAAAAGTACGATTTACACCCGGACGAAAACCGGGCCGGTCAGCTAGTTACCATAATATTGCATTGTCACCGGAGCTACACATGTGTGCAAAATTTCAACTCAATCGGATCATAGGAAGTGGGTGAAAATTCAAAAGTACGATTTACACCCGGACGAAAGCCGGGACGGTCAGCTAGTTACCATAATATTGTATTGTCACCAGAGCTACACATGTGTGCAAAATTTCAACTCAATCGGATCACGGGAAGTGGGTGAAAGTTCAAAAGTACGATTTACGCCCGGACGAACCGGGCCAATCAGTTAGTTACCATAATATTGTTTTGTCACCGGAGCTACACATGGGTGCAAAATTTCAACTCAGTCGGTCGCAAGATTTGTAATAAATATACGGGATCAAGCTAAATAAAACTACCGTTTAAAAAACAAAGCATCTACTACCTACTTACTTTTGCGTGATGCCAGAACATACGTTTTTATTTGAGATTCAGTTCGGTTGCTTTTGCGTGATGCCAGAATATTTTAAAACTCGCAGTCGCATAAGAAGTTATTTACTTGAAAAAAAATCATGTAAATCGGATCAGTGGTTCTCGAGTTATAAGCGTACAATGGGACATACAGACAGAGAAAGTCAAATTGTTCGGGAAGGTATGAACGTCGAGAAATTTTGGTCCGATCTCTAGGTCTCGCCATCCGATCGACGTCAATAATTAGTTACAAGTCATTTTAACTCAGTAGGCCATGGTTTTTAAACTTAAATTCAAACATCAGCAGTCAAAAAATTGAATAACTATATTAAAATAATGCAATATAAGACAGAGCATACGCTATCTTCCAATTTCCATACCACACTGTGCAACAGACAAGGACAACCGAAACAAGTTCGCGATTTATTAGAGAAAGTCACATTTATACAGGGTGTATCACAGAAAACCGAACATAGGGAAAAGTACACAGTACAAATTAGTTAAGATCAGAGATTGCTTTGCCCTCTATCCAGAGGTCGTTACCATGGTTACCATGGTGTACGTATACAGTAACAAATGCATATTGCTGTTCATATTTTGACAAAATCTGGATGAACTTAAAGACAAAATCGTCGAAGTATGTTTCAATATGACTCCTGTAATGTTAGATAAAGTGAGACAAAGTTTTTGTAACCGATTAAGCCACTGCTTAATTCAAAATGGAGGTTTATTTGAACATTTGCTTTAATTTTTTATTTTAACTGTTTGTTTTGTTTAATTATTAGTTAAAAAAATATTTTCTTAATAAAAAATTGTTTCATTAATAAAAATAAATTCATTTAATATTGAAGAATTTATTTTAACTGATTTTTCTAATTATTCATTATTAGCTATTATTATAAAATTAAGTAAAATCGCAGGATAGTGGACAAAATAATTTGATTTATTAAATTAAATGTACGACGTTTCGTCTATAGATTTAGACTTTTTCAAGTACAATCATAAAAATAACAATAATAATTGTTATTTTTATGATTGTACTTGAAAAAGTCTAAATCTATAGACGAAACTTCGTACATTTAATTTAATAAATCAAATTATTTTGTCCACTATCCTGCAATTTTACTTAATTTTATTATAATCACGATGGACACGATTTCTAATATAAATTAGCTATTATTGTTATTAAATAATGATTAGTCAGCGTTACCATGGTACCCATTCTCATATGTGGCCAAAGTAATCGTTGATCCTAACTAATTTGCATTTTGCACAATGGAGTTTTCCCTATGTTCGGTTTTCTGTGATACACCCTGTATGTTTTTAAATGCATATAAATCTGTACAAAAAAACTGTTTTGACACAATATTATACATAAAATCTATCTAGAATTTTCTCCTCTTTCGTTTAAGACAGGTTTCGAATAGATCTGACTTAAATTGAGCAAACTATAAGCAAAAAACACCGTTTTTTCTAATTTGCTCCCCTCTGGGGCCAAAATTCAAAAATCGGGCGACGTTAGGATCAAATAGACCCCGAGAGGAATCGAACAAAAAAAAGTTTTTAATAATCGGTTAACCCGTTTGGGCTGTACGACTGATACAAAAAATCCGTTACAGATTGACAGATTCACAGACGTACAGACAAAGCGAGTGTATATAGGCGCTTCTAGCTTCGCTAAGATCGCGCCTAATAAGATACACTTTTTTGGCTTACGACATCTGTATAGGATACAAACATATTTTGTTTGGCATCGACTTTTGCTAGGTTGAATTGAATGCCTGAAACGTCGTTTTTGTAGATTCTGGGTTCTCCGTCTTGAAATAAAAATATACTAACATATAAAACTGCAATGCGGAGGCCTTTGTCTCTAATAAGTGGCATCGGTGCTGTAGGGCAAAGTGGGGCAGTACTCTAGGGGTCCAAGCTCAGGGGGTCCTTGGCCAATCCAAAATCTTTATGTTTTATATTTTGATAAGGATAATATTGGTTAAGTAGGTCAATTTATTGTTTGCTCCGGGGCACTTGGCCACCTAGCTACGCGTGTAAGTTCTTTTTCTTTCTCTTAAATTAGAATTTAGTTTTTTTTTGAAGATGGGAGCATAGGTCTCGAAATGTATATCCAATAATAAAATTGTTATGCGATTAAGAAGTAACTAAATTATTGTTGTTTTTTTAATGTGTAAAATTGTATTGTAAAATTATTAAAATCGGTCAACCTCTTGAGAATTTATAGCTGAACAAACAATAAACAAAATAGTACATATAGAGTTAATAACCTATACAATGTGGTACAATTTGTCAATTACAGTGAATATACCTACAGTATATAATAAAAGACAAATTTTTAACGACATGCTGCTACAAATTCATCAATGCTATATACCTAAAAGACATCATTAGATAGGTACTACTTAAAAAAAGTTTTTAATTTATTTTTAAAAATCAAATCTCTGTTCATTATTTATTTGTAGGCAGCATATTCAAAAGAAAACATCCTGCGCATTTTGGTACAAATTTATTGTTTATTAAAAATAAATTCTCTTGTAACATTATAATCTCCGGAAATATTACTCAAAAAGAACCTTAAAACGACGATTTATTTTGGACATGAATATTTCCGCACCAATTCAAAAAGTAATTAATATGCAGAGATAGTAGTTTATGTTGATTAAATTTGGACATAGGACATTAGAAACTGTATCAACAGTATGATGAAGGTGTCTTCTCTATCCGAAGAGAGATTGGTGTCGTGTTTATCTGTGATAAAGTTTGTTTCTGATATGAAGTTGTTCTGAATTCTGATATTCTGTGAAGTATGTATGTTCGTAGTACAAGCTATTCATAACTGATACAATAGGTACATAAATAATGATGTTATACTACTAGTAGGTATATTATTATGTACAGTGTGAGTCTAAAGTAATTCTCCCCATTCTTAACTTTAGAATGAACTGAGTTAAAGAGTTCGGACAAAATTGAGGTAGGTATAATCTTATCCTTCGAAGATAAATTTGTCTTTGGAAATTCAAAGATGGCGCCAGGGGCACAATCAACTTAACATTTTTAGATAGCAAGGGAGGTACCTCATTTGAAAGTTATTTTAATTATCTATACACTCGTTTAAAACTGTCCGTTCTCTAATCATATATACCTATAGATTCAAAACAGAATAAAATTCGGTCGAACATTTTGAGGAAACAAAAAAAAAAATTTGAAAACGCCAACGTAGATGTCACAATAATTACAAAACAAACGTCCAGCATGAAAAGTAGCCGGGATACTGTAGTGAAATGACACTAAAAATATTTTTACCCGGCTACTTTTCATATTAGAAGCGTCTGTGTATGGTTGGAATCTTTTTTCAAATTTAAGAGAAAAATAGATTTAACTTCAGGCACTGTGGACTGTGGAGTAAATAGTAACTCATTCAGCCGGAAACTAGAAGTTTCGGGTTCAAGTCCCGGCAGTGGCAATGTATTTTTACTTCCGACCTCTACTATGGTAGGGAAGTAGGTAGGTATTGGATTTAGTTCGAAAAAAATATTTCGAGATTTTAACAGATTTTCACGTTTTGATACCCTAGAAATCGTTTAAGACCATTTTCTGACTGATGTCTGTATGTGTGTGGTGAAATTTTTCGTCTTCGATATCGTAAAGACGGAGCAGGCCATGCCGTTTGTTCTGTTGTATTTATCACTCTTTAACTTAGATCTGATTAGATTTTGAGCCAAATTGGTTCAGTGGATCCCACGAGATATTAAAAAAAATGTTCACAATGTTACGTATTAACATAGGTAAAAAAAATATAAATGAATTCTAGATGTTATAATATTAAAAAAATCTCAATATTTTTTTCTCAAAAATGTATATTTTCGAGAAAAAAAATATTTTAGTAAAAAAAAAATTGTAAGTAGGTACCTACATAAATTGCAAGGTAACAATGATTTTTGATCAGTAAACAAATAAGATGGCCATGCTTTTTTCAAAGAATAAAAAAGAGTGTTTATTTCTTGCAAATATATCGACTGTTTACTATTATGCTGTGTATCTTCCCTGGATACTTCTTGCGCACGGCCAGAATGAGATAGACAATACACAAATTTCAACGTTGAGGTACTTGAAGGTCATTGTATTCGTTACCACGGTAATTTTTAGTTAATATTTGTTTACTAGGTGGGAAGTATAGGACTGGTCATCAGTGGAATTTTTTTCGTAATTTATTATAGCCTTATAACAAAGTTGGTCAAAATCAAGTTCAAAGAAGTCGGTTACAAACTGACAAACAAGCAAGCAAACATACAAGTGAAGCTAATAAAAGCGTGTTAAAAATCATGGCAGCTTAGCTGTCTGATAGACTGTTAATTGTGTGTTTTAAAGACCACCAACAGCTAAGGTTATTTGGGCCTAGCACCAATTCATATTTTCAATTCATTATTTTTTTTTTAATAAATTGAAAATCCAATTGAAACTTTTACCAGCTCTCGGACTAGAACCCGAGAATTGGGGACTTGTAATAGAGGAACCATAGCAACGCCATGTAAACAACAGCGCCGCTACACTCTCGGCTATTCTCAAGCCCGATAGACTGTTATTCACTAATCAAAAGTGAATACCTTATGGATGTAGGGGTTTAATTCGTTTGATTATTATTAACTACTTATTTACATATTTACTGAAAATATATAGTGCCTTTTAGAAAATTAATGGCAATAATTGAAGCCTTGTTAGGTTGTTTTGTTTCTTGTTCATATATTTAGACAACTCTACGATGTTGGTGGTTAACACTGAACCTGACGAATCTATCTCATTTATATTCTGAACATATTTCTCGGACAATCCTGCAGCCTAACATTTATTTACGAAAAAAGAAACAAGATAAATATAACTGATAAATGTTGAGGTCACCTTGACCTAGTTTGAAGGATAATAGTTATATATATATATTCTATGTTATGACGAATGGATAAAAATAACATAGTTTCAACCCTTTACCACAGAACAGTGAAAACGAAAGGTTCAACGTGGAATTATAACCAAATAAACAAAAAATTATCTTATGCTTATTCAGGACTAGCGGCTCGGTTCCGGCTTCGTCCGGGTGCTAAGAATTTATATATTTATAATCAAAGATTAAATACCTGCCCCTCCGCCATATATACACGTACGTCCACCATGCACGGTAATCTAGCGATAGCAAGTTTTTAGTCACACGAGTCATAATACTATTACGCACGAGATATATATGGTATTTTTTGCCATATCCACTACAAAATACCTACTTTTCACTACATTTTCAGTATTTTCAAAAAATGTTGACAGTTCATTTGCGTCGCCATCTTTACATTTACAGCAGGCCGTGAGTATGTAATAGCAGACGGATAGAGCGAATAAGCATAAGTTACTATGGCAACCGTTTACTTACCGCACTAGTTATGTTATGAAAACACTTTCGGCACGCCTAGGCCTGTTAAATGACCCAATACAGACGAGTACACATCCACCCATGATAGTGTGATCCAAAAGCCGCTACCGAAAAGGTTTGAGGAACAGTGAACAGGACGTCAGAATTGATAACTCTATACAATTTTGGAAGGAAGAGGCCACGAATTTAAGTAAAAAAGGCATGTGTCGCGGTATACACGATCGAAGTAAAATTTCTTATGTATGAATTATTTAGGGTTGTTATGGTAATTCGCGTCACCACAGTTCCGTAAAAATAAATGGATCAGAATGAGCCATGATACAATTGATTTACTTAAAGGGTTGCTATGGTATTCGCGTGACCACACTTCCGTTTCATCCCAGCATTTTACCTCTCAAATTGTAGAGACAGTGCCGCCTAAGAAGTTTTAGTTCAAACTCGAAGTCGTTTCATGTAAAAATGAAATGTTCAAATTAGGTATAGTAATTAAGTTGAAATTTCAACCGTAATGTTTAGGATTTGTCTGGGCGATAAAATTAAATTCACTAGAACAGTAAAAAGTATAAAATAAAAATAAATTAAAAAAACATTGAATTGGCTTCAAGAAGGAATCAAAATGCTTCTAAAAAGATTAAAATAATTTTTTCCCTCGTTTTACAATCACCTATACAGTCATTTAAAAATCGGCGTACATAAGCCATTATCACTAGGAGGTTTTAATTTTAAATGAAACATTATTCTATTTCCTTTTTTGAAGTCACTTCAATATTTTCAAAATTATTTTTTTTAATATAATATCAAGACAAATCATCGGTATAAGGCCTTTATCGGTTAGTGGTTTAAAGGGTAAAAAATCTACGTCTTTTTTTTTAAATTTAATTTATCTTAACGGTTTATAAAGGGTTTTTTGACTCTGCTTCTTTTTTATGTGAAGAAAAACATAACATACTTAAAGAAAGGGTCATTAGCACGTTTTGTTCGTTTTTTACTGACTTGATCTTTCGAACTAAGTGTGTTTATGGCAGTGCAGTACGTATGTTTGAACTTTTTTAAGAATGAAGCATTTTTAAAACAAGACAATGCCAGTTCAATACGTTATGTACACACATATACAGTCGTTTTTATTTATAGATATACTGGGTGTCTTTTTTTAATGATACATAACATGCCGCAGGCCGCTCTATAAGTGAAAAAAAAACAAGTCTGGTCATATTGTCATCAATATTTTTCAAATATCTATAGTTTATTCATTTCCAAGATAGTGTAATTTGAAAAAATACATTGTCAGTGTCACTTATATCATTATACCTACTGTAGCTTATAACAAAATAAATATAGGTAAGAATCGAGCAGCTGTGAATTTTGAGAAATTATTTATATCTATAATTGAAAGTTTAATAAAATAATCTGGTAAAAGTAAGGATTAATTTGAAATACTTTTTAAACATATTACTGTAAGTAATAAATTTTCTTTATTTGATCAAATAGTAAGATAGTTTTTATTATAAATTAACAGTAACTCCTGGTGAGGTTATTTTCGCTCTCTGTTTAAAAAAAGTCACTACTTAAATCCAAAAATACACATTGACCTTACTAACTAATTAACTGCTGATATCTAATTACTAATTAATATATTATTAGATCAATTAGCGCTGTGCGGCCGTTTGTGAGCGGTCGCGCAAACCCAAAACATAATGATTCCTAAGAATAAACATGGATAAAACAAAAAACGACACTAATTTTTCAAACCAATATGAACAATCATCCACAATGACATCTAACATCAATGATAACAGTAAAATAAATCGCACCACAGATTCAAACAAATCGTTCGCAGATACAGTGAAAGATAATTCATTTGATTATCCAACAAAAGAACAAGGAATTTTGTTAAATTCACTTGGAGTTAAAATTAAATCGTATATTTCAGCAGTTGCATCAATAGTAACTCCACAAAATATTATAGCGGCTTCTAGTATCTCGAACAACAGAATATGTATGTTCCTTTCTAGCACAAGTATTGTAGATAAATTGGTTGCTGATAATAGTACCATAACAGTAGAAGGATATTCAGTTAGTTTACGTAGATATGTTACCCCTGCCAAAAAGCTAATACTATCAAATATCTTTCCTATAATACCCTGCAATCATATAATTGAAAAGGAACTAATTAATATAGGACTCAAACTAGTATCCCCTATTAACTTCGTAAAAGCGGGATCGACTGAACCAGGGGCTGCACACATAGTGAGTTTCAGAAGGTTTGTTTATGTTATTCCTAATGACTCATTACCTTTACCAGAACAGCTAATTTGCAAATACGATACTGATAATTACAAAATTTATTTGAGTCTAGACACAAAATGTTACGTTTGTAATCAGTTCGGACACGTAGCCCAAAACTGTCGTTCTCATGTTTCTGAAACTTCAAGAGATGAAGAAGAAGATTCGTCACAATCTGAAAACCCGACAGCGCAACCAAACAGAAAACGCCCGCTGCCTTCTTCCACTTCAACAACAGTCGTCGAATCAAATTCAGAAGATGATGAACCTGATAATCCTAATGTTACCATTATCACTACCTCTGCATTAGTTCACTCAACTCCAAAGGATCCTCTAATTGGAACTCCGTTCAAAAATCAAGCTGTACCTACAACAGAGAAAAATCAGAAAAAACTTAACATACAAAATCAAAAAGACAACCAAACAATATTCCCCTATACATACCCGGAGTCCGAAAATGAAGATCCTGCTGATCAGGATGATGTGTTTTTTGCTCCAATGGACCCTGAAGCAAAGAAAAAAATAACATTATCAAAAATGAAAACAGAAAAAACAATTAAATCGACAAGAAAAAGACGGAAAACAAAAAAGTACAATTTGGATGAAGAATTATATCCTATTAAAGCAATCATGGAAAAAAACCGCCAATCTATCCAATAAATTATAACCAACTAAGAACATTTTTAGAAGAATCTACGACTACACAAGATATCTTAACATTAGTAAACAACAAATCACTTGATATTGAATCACTTGTATCAACATTAAAAGACGACAGACGTCAAACCAAATCTAAATAATCCGAATTTAAAAGCAAGAAGTACAAAATTAATAACGAAAATTAATAATGAATTAAACGACGAACAAGCAATGTTAACAAGTTCAATCTCACAAACAGGCGATGAAGACAGTATTAATAGAATAATGGATATATTACAATGGAACATAAATGGTTTGTTTACACCTAGCAGAACTACAACTCTTAACATCTGAAAGCAACTTAACTGTATTAGCGCTACAAGAAACCCATCTAAAAGAAAGTCAAAATTTTAATTTCAAAAAGTACAAGATATTTAGAAAGGACAGATCCAATATCCAGCATGCAAGTGGCGGAGTGACAATATTAGTCCACAACAGTACATATGCGGAAGAACATCCACTCATCACCAATCTCGAAGCCATAGCTGTAACTATCCACTCTCAGGCGCATCATCACAGTATGTAACGTATACATTCCTCCCAATCAAACTATAGACTTCGATGAAATAACAAACGTAATCAATCAGCTTACTAAATCCTACATTTTACTGGGAGATTTCAATGCACACAACACGCTATGGGGAGGCAACTACACAAATACAAGAGAAAAAGTCATAGAAAAAATAATGGATTTAGAGAATGCCACTTTGTTAAACAACGGAGAATACACACATTACAGTCAATCCTCTGGATCCTTTTCAGCTATAGATCTATCCATCTGCCATCCTCAAATTAAACCAAATTTTCTCTGGACAGTTCTACCCGACTTTTATAGTAGCAACCACTTCCCTATTATCATATCAGAAAATTCCCCGAAAATTATAGGCAATGACTACATGAATCCTACTAAATGGAATATAGCTAAAGTGAACTGGGAAGCATATGGCCAATACATTAAAGAAAATTTGCACGCATACAATGAAGAAACAAACATCGACGACCAAGTAAAGAAGATAATTGAACTTATAATAACCGCGGCGAATATTTCAATTCCACAAAAAAATAACAGGAATATGCTACACAAAGTACCATGGTGGAATCCGGACTGTGAAGAAGCAATCAAAAAAAGAAAATTAGCTTTAGCTAGATACAAAAAATATAAAACTGTAGAAAACCATATTGAACTAAAGAAAATGAGGGCATACTCAAAGCGAGTTATAAAAAAAAGCAAACAAGATTCTTGGGCCAATTATGTCTCGAACATAAATAGCACAACTCCTGTAAAAGATGTGTGGAACAAAATTAAGAAAATACAAGGAACCGCTACACAAATGGGTATTTCAGCTATAAAACAAAGTAACAAATTATATACCAATAAACAAGATATAACAAATATTCTTAAAAATAACTACGCATCTGCATTTAGTATGGATGAAACGCACTCAGACTTTAAAAAATTTAAAAAAACTATAGAAAGAACCAAACAAAAATTAGAAACAGGGAATGAAGAGTGCTATAACATACCAATTAATATCTCTGAATTAGAAATAGCAATAGACAATGCAAAAGAATCCGCCCCTGGTCAAGACACAATTACCTACTCCATGATCAAACATCTTCCGTGGTCTGCTAAAAAACTCCAGCTAAACATTTACAATCACATATGGTCCAAACAAGTTTTCCCTAAAAGTTGGAAATTAGCCATTGTCCTCCCTATTCTAAAACCAAATAAAGATCCTACAAACTCATCAAATTATAGACCTCTATCGCTCACTAACTGCATGGCAAAACTTTTAGAGTCGATAGTCAACAGAAGGCTAGTATGGTATTTAGAAGAGAATATCGCTGTAATAGAACCTATACAGTGTGGATTTAGAAAAGGACATTCAACACTAGACCCTATAGTACAGATGGAAACTGACATCCGCAACACGCACTTAAACAAAGAATACATGCTGGCCATATTTTTTGATTTACAACAAGCTTTCGACAAAACTTGGAAAGACAAAATAATAAAAATGCTCATAGCTTGGAATATCAAAGGTAACATAACCAATTTCATAGACGACATCTTAAGTGAATGACAATTCATAGTCAGAACGGGTAACACATAGGTATTCAGAACAAGCTACACAATCAAGAGGTATTCCACAAGGAACAGTATTGGGTACTACCTTATTTCTAATAGCAATAAACGATATCTTGTGTAATATAAAATACCCAGTAAAAGCACATTTATACGCAGATGATTTAGTTATTTACTATTTAGGAAAAAATCTTAATCAAATCGGTACCAGACTCAAATCAGCAACAGACACGTTAGTACACTGGGCAAACAAAAATGGATACTCATTTTCATCTCAAAAAACTAAGGCGATTATATTTACAAAAAAGAGGAAACTCGATGTCAAACCAAAAATAAAACTTTATGAGACTACTATAGCATACGCAGACAAAATAGGTATATGATAAAATCAATCGATTTAAAACCCCTTATATCCACACCATATTATTCACATAATAATTAGAGGTGAAAATAATAAATATCTCAGACAGCTAGGCTGCCATGATTTTTGAGCTATATCTAAGAAAAAATCAAATGACCACTGTCGGGACTTGAACCCGAAACCCCCAGTTTCCGGCTAGGTGAGTTACCGATTTCTCCACAGTGCCCGAGAGTGGAAACCGATCTCATATATAGCAATTTCACGTTGAAAACACATTACATGCGAGAGTCGACTATTAATTAATTACTGTCCACAGAAACTCAAAACGTTGTTTATCTATAGGTAAAAAATAGACTACCTTGGAGTAATACTGGACAAACATTTAACTTGGATCCCCCACTTAAAAAATCTGAAAGACAAATGCAAGAGAAGATTAGACTTACTAAAGTGCTCAGTCACTAACACTGGGGCTCAGACCAAGAAACGCTACTACAGATATTTCAAGCACTAGTTAGATCAAAGCTGGATTATGCAAACTTTGTCTATGCATCGGCAAGTAAGTCTGCACTGAAGATGATAGATGCAGTATATAACAATGGACTAAGAATTATTTTTGGAGCTTGGAGAACCTTCCCACTAGTCAGTCTCTACAACATATCAGGACATATACCACCAGAACTTAGAAGAGAAAAGTTAGCCATGAACTATTATTACTCGATTGCATCCAAACACAGACATATGAACCATGATATAATAGTGAATCCAAGATATCAAACAAAATACGCCAAAAACGAAAAAATTGCTAAACCGTACCTCAATCGAGTTTATAAACTAATAAATAATACGGAAGAAAGAATATACAGTGCTAAACAAAGTGTCAAACTGACTTCCCTGCCCTCGAGACAACTAAAAATTAACATTGACTTATCCCTTAACACAATGAAAAAACAAGATACTAACCCTGTAATATTTAAAAAACATCTAGCTGAAATAAATGATAAGTTCCAAAACTCTGTCAAAGCTTATACAGATGGTTCGAAAAAAGACTCCCAAGTTGGTTGTGCATTTTTATCCGACGACTACACAGAAAAGTACAAACTTCACTCTGAAAACCATATTTTCAACTGAAATGTGTGTTATAAAATACTTCATAGAATATTATATGTCGTTGCCTGAAGAAAAAAATAATGCAGTCCTATACTCTGATTCAATTAGTGCACTCCAGTCTATTAGAAAGTCCTTCCCTGCCAATCCCCATATTGTAGAAATCCATCAGTATCTATACAACCTACAAGAACAAAATAAAGTAGTAACTTTTGTTTGGATTCCATCCCATATACAAATAACCTGCAATGAGCTAGTGGACAAAGAAGCAAAAGACGCTGCTACATCCAATTCAGAAACATATGAAAATGAAATCACTACCAGCGATCTAAAGAACTATACCACCCGAATAATAAAAAATAAGTGGAAGACAACATGGAAGCAAATTCGGTTTGCTTCCATGTTGTCTTCCATTTATTTTTTATTATTCGGGTGGTATAGTTCTTTAGATCGCTGGTAGTGATTTCAACAAATTAAGAAAAATAAAAAACTGTGTAGAACGATCAAGGATCTGCGAAGTCTGTACGAAATGGAAATAGTAGATTGTATATCTACATGTGTATTGGGATATACTTACTGACGAGTTTTTACAGTCCCACGAGTCATAATAGCATTACGCACGAGATATATATGGTATTTTTTGCCATACCCACTGCAAAGTAGCAACTTTTCACTTCTTTTTCAAAAAATGTTGACAGTTCATTTGCGTCGCCATTTTTATATTTACAGTAGGCAGTGAGTATGTAATACATTGCAATAGCGGGTGGATAGAGCGAATAAACAGAAGTTGCTATGGCAACCGTTTAAATTACCGCACTAGTGTGGTAAGTAAAACACTTTTGGAACGCTTGCCAACTGTTAAATGACACATTACAGGTCGATATAGGTCATGCATCGAAAGTAGCTATTTTGTAGTGGGCATGGCAAAAAAATATTTTAAATTATTACAGATTAATTATATTTGTTTTTGCAATACCCAGTACAAAATAGATACTTCGATGTAGGTATATAATATATAGCGGCCTTTAATGAGTCATTTAACAGGCACGTGTGCGGGAAGTGTTTACTTACCGCACTAGCAACTTCTGTTTATTCGCTCTATACGCCTGCGTGCGCTTGCCATTACTTACTCACGAACTTCACGGCATACTGTAGAAGTAAAGATAGCGACGCAAATGAACTGTCAAATTTTTTTGAAAATTAAGTGAAAAGTAGGTATTTTGTAGTGGATATGGCAAAAAATATCATATATATCTCGTGCGTAATGGTTTTACGACTCGTATGACTGTAAAAACTCGCGTTCGTTCGTTTTTACATACTGTCATCACTCGCCGTAATATAGTCCATTACACATCTGGATATACAATCTATTATTAATGATTAGATTCAAAGTGAAAAAATATAGAGAGAATTTTAATACACACATTATATTTTGTTCATTACCTATATTATGTATAACTTTGGATATTGCGATTGCCTGATTTTGGTCCAAATGTTGCACAGAGTAAACATGAGTGGGAATCGAAAGATCTTGTCATAAATAACTTTTTATATTGCGCCAAGATTATTTATCCTAGAGAAATGGAAATATCGCTTCATTAATATTGATGTTAATAAGTACCTAAGTAAAACTATTAGTGATAGCTCAGCTTATGGTTTATTACTACTGCTGAAATATGAAATTTAAACCACGGAACGGATTTTTAAAGTATCCCTGAAGGTGCTGTCCCATGTACACGGAAAAAGCACGGAAGACGGAACACGGAAATGCAAATGGTGGACGTTGACTAATCAGATTCTTTCCGTAATATTCAAACTTTAGGCGTGTTGGTCTGTCGATCCATGGAGTTTAACATGCGAATAGATTTTCAGTTTTTAGGCGCGATCTTAGCGAAGCTAGAAGCGCCTATATACACTCGCTTTGTCTGTACGTCTGTGAATCTGTTAATCTGTGAATCTGTCACGCTATTTTGTGTCACGCGTACAGCCCAAACGGATGAACCAATTTTCAAAAACTTTTTTTTGTTCGATTCCTCTCGGGGTCTATTTGATCCTAACGTCGCCCGATTTTTGAATTTTGGCCCCAGAGGGGAGCAAATTAGAAAAAACGGTGTTTTTTGGCTTATAGTCTGCTCAATTTAAGTCAGATCGATTCGAAACCTGTCTTAAACGAAAGAGCAGAAAATTTTAGATAGATTTCATGTATAATATTGTGTCAAAACAGTTTTTTTATACAGATTTATATGATTATTAAACTAAAATTAAACGCGACTTTATCTAATAAATCGCGAACTTGTTTCGGTTGTCCTTGTCTGTTGCACACTGTGATATGGATATTGGAAGATAGCGTATGCTCTGTCTTATATTGCATTATTTTAATATAGTTATTCAATTTTTTGACTGCTGATGTTTGAATTTAAGTTTAAAAACCCTGGCCTACTGAGTTAAAATGACGTGTAACTAATTATTGTCTTCGGTCGGATGGCGAGAATTAGGGATCGGACCAAAATTTCTCGACGTTCTTACCTTCCCAAACAATTTGACTTTCTCTGTCTGTATGTCCCTTTGTACGCTTATAACTCGAGAACCACTGATCCGATTTACATGATTTTTTTTCAAGTAAATAACTTCTTATGCGACTGCGAGTTTTAAAATATTCTGGCATCACGCAAAAGCTACCGAACTGAATCTCAAATAAAAACGTATGTTCTGGCATCACGCAAAAGTAAGTAGGTAGTAGATGCTTTGTTTTTTAAACGGTAGTTTTATTTAGCTTGATCCCGTATATTTATTACAAATCTTGCGACCGACTGAGTTGAAATTTTGCACCCATGTGTAGCTCCGGTGACAAAACAATATTATGGTAACTAACTGATTGGCCCGGTTCGTCCGGGCGTAAATCGTACTTTTGAACTTTCACCCACTTCCTATGATCCGATTGAGTTGAAATTTTGCACACATGTGTAGCTCCGGTGACAATACAATATTATGGTAACTAGCTGACCGGCCCGGCTTTTGTCCGGGTGTAAATCGTACTTTTGAATTTTCACCCACTTCCCGTGATCCGATTGAGTTGAAATTTTGCACACATGTGTAGCTCCGGTGACAATACAATATTATGATAACTAGCTGACCGGCCCGGCTTTCGTCCGGGTGCAAATCGTACTTTTGAATTTTCACCCACTTCCTATGATCCGATTGAGTTGAAATTTTGCACACATGTGTAGCTCCGGTGACAATACAATATTATGATAACTAGCTGACCGGCCCGGCTTTCGTCCGGGTGCAAATCGTACTTTTGAATTTTCACAGGCAAGAGGTCTTTCTCCGGTAACGTTTCAGTGGATTGGATAAATAATATCAGACTAAGGAAATAAAGCACACTAAAAAATTAAAAATAAAAATAGATAAAAAACTTTTAAGTTAAACGGTTTTATAAATGTACTAAAAAGAAAAAAATAAAATTTAATTTAGGTTCATAAGTATAAAAGCGTGGGTCGTGACTGTAATAAATTATCATAGAGTTTACGACCCACGCTTTTATACTTATGAACCTAAATTAAATATTATTTTTTTTTTTAAAACATTTATAAAACCGTTTAACTTAAAAGTTTTTTTACCTATTTTTATTTGAAGCTATGCTTCTTAACGCACGTTTCAGATGGGGACCTAAATAATAAAAAGTGAAACGTCACGTCACGAAGTAGTGTAACGTCACTTTTGTAAAAATTATCCGATCCTTTTGAAAATTAATATTTGAGAGTTTTATAGGACACAAAAAAATAAAATGGCGTCAGATTTCAAAATGGCGGCCATATGTACTTTTTTGTAAAAATTATCCGATTCTTTTGAAAATTGATAGTTGACAGTTTCATAGGACACCAAAAAATAAAATGACGTCAGATTTTTCAAAATGGCGGCCACATGTACTCTGTTAAAAATCATCCGTTCCTTTTGAAAATTGATATTTGAGAGTTTCATAGGACACCAAAAAATAAAATGACGTTAGATTTTTCAAAATGGCGGCCACATGTACTCTGTTGTAAAAATCATCCGATCCTTTTGAAAATTGATATTTGAGAGTTTCATAGGACACAAAAAAATAAAATGATGTCAGATTTTTCAAAATGGCGGCCATATGTACTTTTTTGTAAAAATTATCCGATCCTTTTGAAAATTGATATTTGAGAGTTTCATAGGACACAAAAAAATTAAATGGTGCCAGATTTCAAAATGGCGGCCATATGTACTTTTTTGTAAGAATTATCAGATCCTTTTGAAAATTGATATTTGAGAGTTTCATAGGACACAAAAAAATAAAATGACGTCAGATTTCAAAATGGCGGCCATTATATATACTTTTTTGTAAAAATTATCCGATCCTTAGAAAATTGATATTTGCGAGTTTTATAGGACACAAAAAAATAAAATAACGTCAGATTTCAAAATGGCGGAAATATGTAGTACTCCTTTCTAAAAATTATACGATCCTTTTGAAAATTGATATTTGAGAGTTTCATAAGACACAAAAAAATAAAATGACGTCAGATTTCAAAATGGCGGCCGTATGTACATTTTTGTAAAAATTATCCGATCCTTTTGAAAATTGATATTTGAGGGTTTCATAGAACACAAAAAAATGAAATGACGTCAGATTTAAAAATGGCTGCAAATGTACTTTTTTGTAAAAATTATCCGATTCTTTTGAAAATCGTATTTGAGAGTTTCATAGGACACAAAAAATAAAATGACATC
The DNA here is from genome assembly GCA_039654895.1 of Mongoloraphidia duomilia. Taxonomy (NCBI): domain Eukaryota; kingdom Metazoa; phylum Arthropoda; class Insecta; order Raphidioptera; family Raphidiidae; genus Mongoloraphidia; species Mongoloraphidia duomilia. Next base: position 39,776,676 of record CM077516.1, on the reverse strand, counting down.
AGATTTAAAAATGGCGGCCGTATGTACTTTTTTGTAAAAATTATCCGATTCTTTTGAAAATTGATATTTGAGGGTTTCATAGGACACAAAAAAATAGAATGATGTCAGATTTTTCAAAATGGCGGCCATATGTACTTTTTTGTAAAAATTATCCGATCCTTTTGAAAATTGATATTTGAGAGTTTCATAGGACACAAAAAAATTAAATGGTGCCAGATTTCAAAATGGCGGCCATATGTACTTTTTTGTAAGAATTATCAGATCCTTTTGAAAATTGATATTTGAGGGTTTCATAGGACACAAAAAAGTAAAATGACGTCAGATTACAAAATGGCGGCCATTATATATACTTTTTTGTAAAAATTATCCGATCCTTTTGAAAATTGATATTTGCGAGTTTTATAGGACACAAAAAAATAAAATAACGTCAGATTTCAAAATGGCGGAAATATGTAGTAATCCTTTCTAAAAATTATACGATCCTTTTGAAAACTGATATTTGAGAGTTTCATAAGACACAAAAAAATAAAATGACGTCAGATTTCAAAATGGCGGCCGTATGTACATTTTTGTAAAAATTATCCGATCCTTTTGAAAATTGATATTTGAGGGTTTCATAGAACACAAAAAAATGAAATGACGTCAGATTTAAAAATGGCTGCAAATGTACTTTTTTGTAAAAATTATCCGATTCTTTTGAAAATCGGTATTTGAGAGTTTCATAGGACACAAAAAAATAAAATGACATCAGATTTAAAAATGGCGGCCGTATGTACTTTTTTGTAAAAATTATCCGATTCTTTTGAAAATCGGTATTTGAGAGTTTCATATAGGACACAAAAAAATAAAATGACGTCAGATTTCAAAATGGCGGCAATATGTACTTTTTGTGTAAAAATTATCCGATCTTTTTGAAAATAGATATTGACGAGTTTTATAGAACGCACAAAAATAAAATGACGTCATATTTTAAAATGGCGGCCATAGGTATATACTTCTTTGTAAAAATTATCCGATCCTTTTGAAAATTGATATTTGAGAGTTTAATAAGACACAAAAAAATAAAATGGCGTCAGATTTCAAAATGGCAGTCAAATAATAACTTTTTAATTGTATTGTTTATATCTTTGATAAATTCGGTTTTATATACAATGCGTAAGAAACATAGCTTTTGTCGGGTATCTTACGACACCTCATGACTTTTTTTATTTAGCAGGTTCCGAGCTTCGCTTAATAGTCAACCGTTGCTATGGAAAATTGTTTAAAAAATTCACTGCACTATTTTTTCTATGTAATCCAATACATATTTACATCAGGTCTTATGGCCATAGCCTACTACAAAATTGATCTTCTTAGTGTTATTTTCCCTATGTTCGGTAATACCGTTTACACACAATATACCTACATGAATATCGCGCCTTGTAATTCTTGAATTACTTGTATGTTCCAAAATTTTTTCATTTGTATTATTTAGCCCAGTAAGCCCGTTCAAAATTCTTTACCTTCTCCTACAAAAATTCCGAATTAAAATTTTTTGACGCAGATATTTTTTTTAATGTATTGAACCAAAAATCACCATATTCCCAAAATATTTGTTTGTGCGTTTTCCACCCCCACGATTTTTATGGGTGAGTTGCTTTTAATTGAATATCTCCCGTATTTTTAACTTGACAGCAAAACTTCCAAAAGGTAAGTTGTAGAGCATAATGTTTCCTATATTATACGTTGTTTTACATTATTGTAAAACAGTTATTTAGTGCAAAAATACCGCAAAAAAGACCCAAGGCAATGGGTTGAAAAGAGCTTTTTCGATTTTTTACCCATTTTCGTGGCAAATTAGGTGGCACATTTAAATGCGAAAGTTTTTCGTCACTCAATTTCTTACAAATTGGTATATTTAAGAGTGTAGGTTCGATGAACGGTTCTCGCTGGAGAACGCGCTAAATAGGCCTGCAATTTACCATTATTTTTTGACTCAACTGGCAACTTCGAGATAACTCGTTCTTTCGCAAAATTATCGAAAGTGCATCAGGTTAGGATACTCTGGATCAAAATTACTCAAAATAACTGCGGCGGAACCTCCCCAAATAGCGTTCTCAAAGTGAAAAAAAAAAATCGTTAAAAATGTGTTTTTTCAACTCTCACTCAAATTTGTGAGAGAACCACGCTAGATAGGATAAAATTGCATACTAGTAATTTTGTAGAGTATAAAATTTCTTACAAAAAGTCCGCGACTTAAATAACTGTTTTACAATAATGTAAAACAACGTATATAATATAGGAAATATTATGCTCTACAACTTACCTTTTGAAAGTTTTGTTGTCAGGTTAAAAATATGGGATATATCCAATTAAAAGCAACTCACCCATAAAAATCGCGGGGGTGGAAAACGCACAAGCAAATATTTTGGGAATATGGTGTTTTTACGTTCAATACATTTTAAAAAAAATATCTGCGTCAAAAAATCTAAGTTCAGAATTTCTGTAAGAGACATGTGCAGGCTTACTGGGCTAATTATCTCTATTATATAATATTTGATAAAGGCCTAAACTAGGGCCAACACAGAAAATTTCCGGTTTTTTACACTCTGGTTCCCCATGGAGCATATTTACATGGAAATCTGGCTGAAACTTTATCAAATCCTAACCTAACTTTCTGTATAAATTCCATTTAATCACTTCAATACGATACATTTGACATCAAAGATTCAATATATTAATCATATTAAACATTTTTTCTACAATAATTACTATTTTTACTTAAGCTAATTAATCAAAATCAGTTTTCCGTGTTTGAAAATTTTCGATAAATTTATGTCTATGAGGAACCAGGACGAAAAAAAAACGGAACGGCGGGAAATATGAAATTAACTTTCAATCGTAGGTATAACTAATCAAAATTCAAGACAGTTATAATATCACTATTATTATTAAAGTACTTATTTGTTATTTAATTTCACTTTTTTAACTACTAAGCGAATCAAAATCTCTTAATTTATGACAATTAATAGCACTGTACAGTGTATACATCAAGGAGGTTTCAACAGAATGATAACAGAATATTTAAATTTATCCGGAAAGAATCTGATTGGTCAAACTCCGCCATTTGCATTTCCGTCTTCCGTGCGTTTTCTGTGTACATGGAACAGCACAGTCATTTTTACGCATCGGAGTTTAGACAATATAGCCCGGGAAATAAAGGTTTTAGGTCGCAAATAATTCCAAAGGAGCTGGATTTTTCACAGATGGTAGAACACCTTTAGACATGTATTTTTACAAAAGTCCCCGGTTATCCCCCTTGTGCTTCCCCCGCCATCCCCTTTTGAATATAATTTTGCAAGCCTTACGGAAAACGCTAATATCTCCTTAACCAATGTCTGAAATCAGACGACTTTTTTTTTGTTTTGTTCCTAATTAGTTACTCTAAAAAATTTCCCCTCTTCAATTTTGCGATAAAATCAATATATGCTTTGCAAATTATTAATAAAGAGAAAATATCAGTTTTTAAAAGAATATTTCACAAAATATTTGCATATAACTTTTTGATGAACCTGTTTCGAAATATCTCAAAAACGATTCTTTCATATTAAATAGGATTACATTTCCTACAATTTTCATCCTTACAAATTTTCTGTGGTACAAATAGTAAGCGCGCTACAGCTTCTTGAAAATCGCACGCGCTTTTTGTAGCCTTGGAAACCGATTGTTAAAACGTAATGTCCTTTTCAATAGCTTTATTTATTGTGTTCTTCATCGAATTTTAAATTGAAAATGCACATGTTCATAAAGCAAAGAACGCTCTAAATCGTGATTTTTGTCCCATATCGATATCGTTAAAAATTTCGAAGCTATAGCCAGTCAAAGTTGAAGTCATCATAGAGCCTTACTTTTTTTTTGGACACGTGTTACGAGTACTTTCCATACCGAATAAAAAAATTTCCGTCTAGTAACCTATAAAAAATTTAAGGTCCAATCTCACTAACTTGAAAAATTTTCAAGTTATAAGCATTAATGTTCATGTTTTTACTTTTTGACATAAAATTAAAACGCTTGACGCGAAGTGCTCTACTAAGAAGAGTGTTCGAGAAATATTAAGTTTACATATAGAAGCTGTAGACCTATTCATGGGTTATCTAAGTGAGTAAAAAAATTTAAAAAATTTGAAAGTGGTCACTCTACAGAGCACTTCGCAACAAGTGTTTCAATTTTATGTCAAAAGGTAAAAACATGTACATAAATGCTTATAACTTGAAAATTTCGCAAGTTAGTGAAATTGGACGTAAATAATTGTTTATGGCATTAAATTTTCTATAGGTTCCTAGACGGACATTTTTTTATTCGGTATAGAAAGTACTCGTAACGCGTGTAAAAAAAAAATGTAAGGCTCTATGATGATTTCAGCTTTGACAGGCTAAAGCTTCTAAATTTTTGAAGATATCGATATGGGACAAAAATCATAATTTAGGGTGTTCTTTGCTTTATGAACGTGTGTATTTTCAACTTAAAATTCGATGAAGAACACAGTAAATAAAGCTATTGAAAAGGACCTTATATCTTAACAATTGGTTTCTAAGGCGTGATTTTCAAGAAGCTGTAGCGCGCTTACTATTCTTACCACGGAAAATTTGTAGGAATGAAAATTGTAGGAAATGTAATCCTATTTAAAACATTACATAACGAAAGAATCGCTTAAGTCGACCGTTTCTGAGATATTTCGAAAAAACAAAAACAATGTTAAAATTTCGTGGTTTTTTGGCTGCCAAAAGTTGTCCCGGTGTCATGTTGGCACGAATATATGCAAACAAATAGTAGATTGTATATCTAGATGTGTAATGGACTATTACGGCGAGTGATGACAGTATGTAAGAACGAGCGACAGCGAGTTTTTACAGTCACACGAGCCGTAATACCATTACGCACGACATATAATATATATGGAATTTTTTGCCATACCCACTACAAAATACCTACTTTTCACTTCATTTTCAAAAAAATTTGACAGTTCATTTGCGTTGCCATCTTTACTTCTACAGTATGCCGTGAAGTTCGTGAGAAAGTAATGGCAGACGCACGCAGGCGTTTAGAGCGAATAAACAGAAGTTCCTATGGCAACCGTTTACTTCCCGCACTAGTGCGGAAAGTAAAACACTTTCCGCACACCTGCCTGTGAAATGACTCATAAAAGGCCGCTATACATACATCGTAAGTAGCTATTTTGTAGTGGGTATGGCAAAAAATATCTTATGCCCCACCTTTTGCAAGGTACAATGTATGTCAAAAACTACACAACATTTCTTATTCAAACCGATTTTCGTTGGAAGTATTTTATAAATTCTACTTCATTTACATACCGACTGTTGACTTAAATAAAAAAGTCATTTTGAAACTTCTACATCATTTTTGAAGGCCTATCTAATGATACCCCACACGCTTATGTGCACTGGAATTTTTTTTATCCCTCAGTTACATATATGGTGTGCCACCACTATTTTTTTCGTAATTTCACTTAACCATTGTATAGCAGTTCATAGAAAACACCTACCTTCCAAATTTCATCTATAGTGTGCCAATAGTTTCCGAGTAAAATGACTGTGACATACGGACGGACAGACGGACAGGATGAAATTATAAGGGTTCCCTTTTTGCCATTTGGCTACGGAACCCTAAAAACGCTTCAATGTTAGATAAATAATTTTATTACAAATAAATAAATACAATCCATAAGTTTTTTTAATTTTATTGCCATGCGTCCGACCGCTGCGCTCATTATTAACAGCCCACTTGCCCTATAATTAACTAAAGTCTATCAATATATACATCATTTTAAAGCTACAAATATTGTCTACAAATTTTACTTGAACAACTTTTACCCTAACAGGCTTAGCAAAAAGTTATATGGAAATATTTTGTGAAATATTCTTTTAAAAACTGATATTTTCTCTTTATTAATAAATTGCAAAGCATATATTGATTTTATCGCAAAATTGAAGAGGGAAATTTTTTAGAGTAACTAATTAGGAACAAAACAAAAAAAAAGTCGTCTGATTTCAGACATTTGTTAAGGAGATATTAGCGTTTTCCTTAAGGCTTGCAAAATTATATTCAAAAGGGGATGGCGGGGGAAGCACAAGGGGGATAACCGGGGACTTTTGTAAAAATACATGTCTAAAGGTGTTCTACCATCTGTGAAAAATCCAGCTCCTTTGGAATTATTTGCGACATCGGGTGTTTTTTTCCTTTCATTTCCTGGGCTAATACTAGAAACACATTGAAATAGAATTCACTTGTGAGCTAGCATCTGTTTTGGACCAAATTCCCTAGCAAAATAGTAAGTCTACGCGTTAAACTCTATTAATTTAAAACACGGAGGAAACGATATTCTCTACTACTATATTATAGATAATAATATTATTATGTTATATTTTACGAAACGGACACAAATAATCGAACTTTTAATATTTTGCAACCATCTGTTATTTTTCTTTAGCATTGAAATGGAATAACTCGATTTTCATACTTTGGGTTTCACAGTCTTTAGTCACATTGTATGTAAGAGCCATATATGCGATGGGGGGCGGAGGCCTGAGGAGTCGCATGAGAGTCGCTAGCGTTGTGAGCCGAGATAAGTGTATCAAGAGAGCATAAGCTGTACGCAGATAGTGATAGCCAGGTCACAGGCAGCTTAAATAGGCTCGGATTCAGTTACATTTTATTGATAGCCTGCTATACTATACGTATAATTAATCATCATAATAATATAATTTCCTAATGTGTGTCCATCCGACTGTTCACCTGTCCGGCTGTCTGTCTGTCTGTCTTTCCACGCCCTCCTGAAGGCCCCGTTGACCTAGGGAGTACTTTTATCATGAAGTGTAGGTCCTAGGAATTATCTTTTTCATAACCGAACATAAGCATCATTTTATAAAATATAAAAAGTTTCTGAAGGGTTTTAATTCTGTATTATAAGTTATATTTTTCAAAATTATTTCTGAATTGAAATTTAAAAAAATCTGAAATAGTTTTTGAGATTAATAACGTATATCTTCGGCTCAATATGATTTTTTTTCAAAATCGTTTTTTCCAAGAGTAAAGAATTATCTTAAAATTCTTTTTGTGATTAAAATTAATGAGGGGTAGTGTTTCAAATACGATTATCATCTTTAAAAAAGAGTTTGTCATAAGTATCTAATTGCTTTTTTTTAATATTTTACATTTTTTTAAATATACATGTATAGTAGTATTGTTTAGAGAAGACACCAGCGTCATACATGCGCACAAACAAGTTTAGTGTTGGGCGAGCCCATATTATTATCTTTAAAGGGGTCGCGCGTGACACACAACAGACTTGGCACGTGTCAATATTCTGCCACTGATAATTCTTCCCACTACTTCCACCGTAGATCGGCCATCTTGCTGGTATCTTCTCTAAACAATACTACTCTAACCTGTAACGGTTCGACTTAACGCGTAACGGTTTGACCTACCCTAGTATGAACTGCAAAACGCCGCTAAAGAAGTTTCACTTCAAAAAAATAAACTAAAACTTAAAATTTCTTTAATCTAATTTTGTAATTGTTTTTCAAATTGTGTGAACATGGAACAAACTAAACATCGATGTCACTTTTACAACAAATTGAATTTACCTATTTTTAAGTGAAATGGACAGCTAGAAATGAGTACGGACCTGTTGTGGGCGAGCAACGTCCGTTCGATTTACGATGCCCTTGCGGAAACTCTGTGCGACGCGGGTCGTAGTATGTGGTGTTGCGGCTCCTACGACGGCGGCGGCGGCGGGAACGCTGCTGTCTGTTGTGGTTTACTGAAGACTCGCAAGAGTTATTACAATGCCGCGCCCAAAAACTATACTCCAACTAGAGATTTTGATTTGTTATCTTATAGTAAAATTGTGTTTGATAACTGCATATATACATGCTTTTTCTTATAACTTAGTTTCTTATTAGTATTTGATAGCGGAAGTTATCCCCTGCACTCTTCATCTCATATCCTTTCCCCTCGCCTAAAAACGATTCCCGCTCTCCCGACGCTAAAGCTAAAAGGTTCGGGTAAACGCCAAATGAAGAACCGAGAATCACACTACAGATCCTATGGACGAAAATTTGAAAAAAAAAATTCCTGGAAAAACTTACAACTTAAAAAAAATTATAAATTAATGAAATAGTACATTGTGTTATAAGGGCAGACAATTGGCGATTACGAACGATCGGGTGGCGTTTGCTCGCTAGAGCGTATCGAGGGCGGCAACTTATCATAATAAGTGCATTGAAAGAACAACATTAAAAAAGTAAAAAAAACACCGTAAAAGGATATTGAAGGTTAGGCGAATTAGTGTCAAACATAGTTTACAATAATCGCATAGAATGGCGCCACTTTTGCTTACTTTCGATGTGAAAAGAATTTCCTAAAGGGATGAAAAACACTTTATTTTTGATTTGCGCATGCGCGACTTTTATTTTTTTCCGTAAATAAGTACCTATGTAATGATGCACTTTGAATGATATACCTATTACAAAAAAAAACTTTATAATAGTTCGTTTTAGAAAACTCGCACCAAACTTGGTTTGTTTTGTAGTTTTTTTTTTTTTGAAAAAACATCTAAGTAATTTTTTGAATATAAATTATAAGTACAACTAGATTGAGCCCATCGAAATTCGACGAAGTGAGGATATTTGGAAAAGTATCTTAGTAATTGTTTGTATTATAATAAAGAAACAATTCTGTACGTTCCTTTTCTCATGCTTAGCTGCTTGCTTGGCTAGAAGAAAGTAGAAACTTGATTCATAGGTAGGTACGTATGTTTATCTGTTTGCTTTGGATTTCTCCGAGCAGTGCTGAGCAGTTCCGATGAAAACCGATTCATACACAAGCTTGTGAAAAAGGAGCGTTCAGAATAGTAATTGCTTTATAATGATATAAACAATCATAATAAAAATAAAAATAGTGATGATAGGTACATCTGTGGACAAGATTAAAAAAATTATATATTGGTTGAGTAAAACTCGCTGCGGATTGTCGAAAGAAAACTGTTTTTTAAATATGCACACCTAAACTATTTTCTACGATTACCAAGTTCGGTCCTGATCTTCGTTTATCGACAGGGATGGGAGAAAATGTGATGTACCTACGTCGAGAAAATGTTGTTACCTGCATTTCTGAAATGAAAGACGAAAGATCAAAGAAAGTAGTCTCCATTTTGTGATGGCACTTTGTGTACCTTTGATCTAATAAAATGATTTAATTAAATATACCAAACCGATACCTGACCTTCCTATGGCTAACTTCATTTGCTACAGGAATAATAATTGAGAACCGGAAGTAAAACGTTTGCTGTTGTGGCACTTCAGAAAGCTTTATGAACTGTATAATTATAACTAAAGAATAGGGTTAGACTTTATTATATTTAATTATTAATGACTTAACGTCCGGTTTTGTACAAAATGTCTATGAATAAAAAATATCTCTCTAAGTGAATTCATTACCCTTTTGTAACAAATATTACGTAAGGGTAATGCGTATAAGAGTGATGACACACACAGCAGTTTGGCAGCGGTTTGTGCCGACTCGGCAACCGAGGCGGTTGCCGATTCGACGATGACACACACAGCGGTGTCAACTCGGCAGTCAGGCGTTTCTTGTGGAGAACGATTTCAGTCGGCAGGCAATTCTCGCCACGGTGTATGTTTTGCATCATTGAAAAACATTAACATACGTGCCGACTCGGCAACCGCCTCGACACAAACCGCCGTGTGTGTCATCGCTCTAACATACTTATGCTTGTTTTTGCACGAATGCACCAACACTCTTGTATTTCACGTAATTTAAATGATCAACAAAGTCTATCTGTGCCAGCAGTGATGCTACATAGTTGTATTTTTAAGTTTCTGATTTTTCATTAAAAACTTGATAAGTAAACATTTCTTTTTCACTCATGGGCGACCAAAGAACAACAAAACTTTTTGAAGTGAAAACTTCCTTAGGCGCGCTTTTCCTGAACTGTTAACAACAGTGATGTGAAACGCACCCTACGGTGACAATCGGGGCTACTCGGCTCAAACACGAACACGTGTTTGCAATATGATGGAAATAGTGTGTAGTTCACAAGTGTGCTAATAGATGATACTAAAAACTTAATACGAGTAAAAAGTCATTTGTAGTTCACAAGTGCGCTAACAGATGACACTAAAACTTAATCTTATCGTTAAGGTATTATATTCATTAAATTTAATTGTACCTATAGGCCAATTTAACATTTTATGATTAAAATGTGTGATTAAAAAATTATATATATATTTTAAAATTAGAAAATCTGAAGTTTTCACTTCTGTCATAAGCACACACCCATTTTTTTAGTAATAATTTATAAAGTTTATTTTTTGTGACAATAAAATGTAAAAAAATGAAATTGTAACGGGTCCTCATGTCTGTAATGTCGTTTTCTTGCGGGTTTTAGAATATATTTTGTATAACACCAAAATGGAAAAACGTGTTTCCAGAATTTTTATCAGTACAAAATTTCACGTCACAAAAAAAATATAAATTAAAAAAAAAAATAAAACCACGGTGAAAATGAAACTTTATTTTCACTTGAACTGATTCTTCGTTAGGCAATTGGTAGAACATGATTAATAAAATAGAAAAAACACACACTTGAAAAATTCTACAAATTTTGTTTATGTAAACACTTGACGATCGTTTCGGACTATTAATCCATTTTCAAGGAGTAGGTACATGAAACTTCATGTACTTCTTGAAGATGGATTAATAGTCCGAAACGATCGTCGAGTGTTTAAATAAACAGCATTTGTAGAATTTTTGAAACTTTATTTATTTAATAAATGAATAATAAAAATCTCCGAAAGTATAATATGATTTTGTTTACTTGGTTTTGGTATTGTAATTTGAACTCTGATCAGTATGGAGACGAACGTAAGAATCCCGATTCTATCGTTGGTGGTAAATGGATATTTGATGTGCTGCTCGACAGAATATTAGTTATCTAGACGTACAATATATATAGTTATGAACATAAACGTCGCTGCTTTTCGATGAGTACTGGTCTGTTCGACTACCATCAGACTTGCATGCAGTCGTACAATATAGTAGTTGGACGTGACGTGACATGCTTTATCGAACGGAAAAAAATAAGCCTAAAAAGTTTCACTTAAAATAAACTAAGTAGCTATATAATTAATTAATATAACAATAAGATAGGTACTATAATACTTGAATCTATTTTCTTTTTTTGAGACAACAAATTTTGGAAAATGTTACTACACATAATTAGTGTAACATAATAATAACTTAAAATCGTGTATAAGAAATTAAAAAATCTGTCAAAAGTTATTACAACCCTTAAACGACAAAATTTAAAGGAAAACACGAGTCTGATTTTCCATTTTTTAGTTTCCATTTCCATCGAGAATATAGTAGGTACTAGGTATAGATCTTTATTCGATGTAGTAGACATTGAAATTTACGATATCGACAGCTTTAAACAAAGTAAATTTTGTTTTCTTTCGTACATAAGAAACTTCCTCGCAGAACGCAAGTAAAAACAACTTAGTTTTTCATAATGCTATAAAATATAAAGGGTAAACTTAGTTTACTTAGAATTTGTTGCGATCGATATTCTTTTTCGTAAATGAAATCTTATTTCTTTATTAATGACATTTAAGGAACATTAAAACATACTTCTCTGAATAATAGATCTCACTCTGTCTCTGTTTATAAGTTAAGGAATTTAACATAACGGAATTTCGTTGGTCTATTCACCTTAACGTGTTACACATACTGGCATCTCATTTTGGTCACATATATTAGAGGGAAGGGGGCGGTGTGTAGTGAGATTTAGTAGATTACAAACGCTTAACATTGGTCGGACGTGTCTCGGCCGGTCCGCCGGCCATACGTGTCGTTGTGAAATACCGCTGGTCACGGAGTTGCGAAATGGCCCTTAAGCCCGTGATCCATTGGCGAGTGAAACCCATAGAAATATCATACATAGAATAGGGAAGCCACCCAAAAAAATGTGGATGCAAAAGATAAAGATGGAGAATAGAGCAGTTTTTCTATCTTTTTCTATCACAAATACATTACCATGGTTACAGATGTAAATTAACAATACCTACTATAAATTTTTAAATTCACAAATGCGTCAGAAGACAAGGAAAAGAGAACTGCTTCGTTTTCTATCTCTCTTTTTCAAGGTAACACTGTCACTTACAGTTGTGCCTATAGCTCCCCTACTCTATCTATGATATCTCTATGGTGAAACATCGGTTTTATTGGATCGGCGGTAAAGCTCGCTAGTGGAAACTATATGTGTTTATTGATCAAATTCTCGGACTTTTCTGACTGTTTGAACTTGGTTCTAGTAGTTCTATGATTCTAGCAGCCCAGAACTTCTAAAACATAGTTCAAACAGTCCACAGAATTCGAGAATTTGACCAACAAACACGCAGTTGTTTCCGAACTTCCGAAGAGTTCTGTATTGCCAACACGTGGCGCACAGATATAGACAAATTAAACAATTTGTACGTATTTAAAAGATCAAAAGTTACTTATTTGTATTATCAAACCTGACAAAAAATTTACAGCTTTGACGCTCGATATAATATTTTTAATGACGTTTCAAGTTCAGCTTAAAAAATGTCAACATAAGTACTTTGAATGATAAATATAATTTTCTTAAACAAAACATTTTGAGAAAGAACATACTTTGATGAATATTTTATAATAAGCGACATAAAGATCATAAAAACTCGACGTAATATTTTAGTGGCAAGTTTGAAAATATCATTTTATGCGACGCAATTTAGAAAACAAGCACAGTATGTTGTAAGCTTAATTGAATGAGATGCAAAGCATGTGACAAAAGACACAGAAAACAGGTAACGCACCTTAATTTAAAATTCTAAAATGAAGAGGCGCCTCGCCACACATCTAGCGATGTGAACTTTGAGAGTTGAAGCATAGTTTTCCGCATCAAGTATAACAAAAAGCGCGTGTCTAGTATTTTACAAGAGAGGTCACTTATGACTGTCAAATAAGATGACTGTTATACATTTTAAAGTCATAATAATTAAGGTTTTAGATTGTGGCTAAATACACAAAGGTGTAAAGGCCAAAAAAACTTATAATAAAAAAAAAGTCATAATAACACAGCAACACAATGGCTTCATCAGTTAAACGTCTTTGTCTAATAATTGACTTTGTTGTACGAAACAATCCTTACTTTTTTTTTTTAATATAAAATTTTATTTTAAAAGAATGAAATAATAGTTTAGTCAATGAGTGCTCACAAGGGGAATGTGGATGGAAAAGTCGAAAGCAGAAAATTTGACTTAGGAACTTTGTTTGGACTAGTTAGGAGATAAACATACTAAAAGTCCTTACCCCTCTGAAGTACGCCCGAGGGGGGCGGGCACAAAGAAGGTCCCGTTTTTTGGTTTTTTGCTTTTATCTCGAAAACGGTGCGTCGTACGAAATTTTGTTGTACTACATAATGAAAGCTGATAAAATTCTCTACAACTTTAACTTTAACACTTTTTATCTATCTCTATTCTTTGCCTAGCTATGAGCTTCGAAAAACGACAGATTTTTAAAAATGTGTTAAATTCTCTGTGGCACACTGTAACAATACGAATTTTCCAAAATCATTTCTTATTGCTCATCCACCTTATTAAAAAATGAATTATTTAATTCGCCGCCTATTTGGGCGTGACGGGCCTGGTTGTGGTTCCTCAGCGTTTGCCTCTTCTTCTTTCTCCTCATCTGTCGAATCTACGGCTTAATTTCTTAGATATAAACTAAATAATAATTAATAATTAATTTTTATATTTTTATTTTTTTAGTTCGATTCTGAAGAAAATCCAAATCCGAATCGAAACGTCAATTATTTGAATTATTTGTTGTAATTTTTTGTTAATACATTGTCCGAAAAATTGGTCGAGAATTTTATTCATTGATATTATTGGGAGTTTTATCCAGTTTAAAAGTAAACTGTTTCCGCCTTCACCGCGTGGAGGTACTCCCAGCTTGTTATTTTTTAATAGTGTGTGGGTGTTTTTAATAGTGTGGATGAGCAATAAGAAATGATTTTGGCAAATTCGTATTGTTACAATGTGCTACAGAGAATTTAACAAATTTTTGAAAATCGGCCGTTTTTCGAAGCTCATAGCTAGGCAAAGAATGGAGATAGATACAAAGTGTGAAAGTTAAAGCTGTAGAGAATTTTATCAGCTTTCATTATGTAGTACAACAAAATTTCGTACGACGCACCGTTTTCGAGATAAAAGCAAACAACCAAAAAACGGGACCTTCTTTGTGCCCCCCCCCCCCTCGGGCGTACCTCGGAGGGGTAAGGACTTTTAGTATGTTTATCTCCTAACTAGTCCAAACAAAGTTCCTAAGTCAAACGTTCTGCTTTCGACTTTTCCATCCACAAATTATTCGTTGCTTAAGCTATAAGGGTACATTATTATAATATTATAAATGCGAAAGTAACTCTGTCTGTCACTCTGTCTGTCTGTTACTTTTTCACGCCTAAACCGTTGAACAGATTTCGATAAAAATTGGCAAGGAAATAGATTGCATCCTGAGGAAGGACATAGACTACTTTTTGTCTAAAAAAAACCGGCTTCGCCCGACTGAAAAAGTAATCTCTAGAACTACTGAACCTATTCTAAAAATTCTTTCACTAATAGAAAACTACGCAGGGGGAGAGATTCTCGCGGGGGGCAGGAGGATAAATTTTTGCGGGGGGCTAATAAATAAAAAGTTCTTATCTCTGCAGGAACTACTAAACCGATTCTGAAAATTCTTTCACTAATAGAAAGTTAAGCAGGGGGAGAGATTTTCGCGGGGGTGAGGGGGAGAAATTCTTGCGGGGGGGCTCATAAATTGTAAATTATTATCTCTGGAACGACTAAACCGATTCTAAAAATTCTTTCACTAATAGAAAGCTACGTACGGAGAGAGGTTCTCGCGGGGGGATAACAAATTAACAATATACTAAATATACGTGAGCGGAGCAATGGGTGATCGCTATTAAATCATAATTTCATATCGCTCGGGCGAAGCCGGGACGGGCCGCTAGGAATAAGAAATGATTTTGGAAAATTCGTATTGTTACAGTGTGCTACAGAGAATTTAACACATTTTTGAAAATCGGTCGTTTTTCGAAGCTCATAGCTAGGCAAAGAATGGAGATAGATAAAAAGTGTGAGAGTTAAAGCTGTAGAGAATTTTATCAGTTTTCATTATGTAGTACAACAAAATTTCGTACGACGCACTGTTTTCGAGATAAAAGCAAAAAACCAAAAAACGGGACCTTCTTTGTGCCCGCTCCCCTCGGGCGTACTTCGGAGGGGTAAGGACTTTTAGTATGTTTATCTCCTAACAAGTCCAAACAAAGTTCCTAAGTCAAATTTTCTGCTTTCGACTTTTCCATCCACATTCCCCTTATGAGCACTCATTAACTAAACTAAGGACTGAGAATTTGAAAACAAAAAAATCGTTTTACAAGTGATTTCACGTCACCCGTCCTTGTCGCACTCACTGTATTCGGACTCTATCTATTTCAAATTGCAAATTGACAGTTAAATTAGTTATTTCAAACGTCTACTTGTATTTTTTTCATTTAATAATTATTTATAATAATATATTTTAGTCTTGTCACAAATAGTGAATTATGTTGAAGTCAATGCTGTAATTTCTAAAAAATTTCGTCTTGATTTCGTTACCACGGTAACTATAACTAAACGTTTATTATTTATTTGTTAAATTATTGGTTCCGAAAACATTTAAATATAAATCATCACGCATTCTAGAGATTTTTATGAGTTGGCACACCTGAGTATTATTTTACAGAAATGTGCAAGAGAGAAACGATTTTTAGAGAGAGAAACCTGCTGAATAAGCACACCATGTAATATTTCCACCATGCAACAGACACACATTTTTTAAAAACCACTTGTCAGTTGTTTGGGTTCAGGCAGGCGCGGACTGGCTATATTTTTTCAGTAACGCTAACATTTGTAGGGGCCCGAGGAAAAGACTTGAGTAATTTGTTAATTGTTGAGATTGTGAAACGGGATGACTTGGGTATTCTCCAACTCCGGGGGCCCGGGACGCTCCAGCGCCCCTGGCCAATCCGCGCCTGGGTTCAGGGGACTTGAAAACGTGGACTTTTACTAAAAAATTCAAAATCTATTTTTGCATGATGACAAATTATTGTCTTCATCGATATACTCTAAGATTTTATTTGTAATCTTTTCTGTACTCATAAGGCTTCTCTCTTGAAATATACTTCCAGCATACTGTAATAAATCATGTTACTTTTAGTCGATGATCATTTTTGAGGAATATATTTCATTTTTGATGGTAACAGTCTGATTATAATTAGATATACTGAGAAATTCTCGTGATTTTGGCTTCGTCTGTTGTCTGTTTGATATGTACAAGAATACATATATGCATAACTTTATTATCCGTATACCCACATAATAGTCGAATACATATATATAGACAAAGGGAAAAGAATGAAAGAAAGAGAAAGTATGTAGACAGACAGAGAACGGCCTACAATCAGATGAACATTAACATGGTGATTGGAATCAGATAGGTATCACATGACGTCGTATTGTTAAAGCTATTAACATATAGACAAATTAATTGCACAACAGGCCAGACGAACTTGAGATAGGCAGTGATGGCTGCTTCTACACGTCATTTTCTATTAAACCATCTTACATTTAGAAGGACTGAACTCATTTTTGAAGTGAAACTTCTTTAGTGAGACTAATGATTCGGAATGACCTCAACACAAGAAATCACTCGACATAAAAAATGTCAAACATGACACGAAATATCAAATATGAAAATACACAGCATCACAGTGCTCACACAGATCGTGGAGAAACGCATAATTAGTGCACCGTATGTCCGTATACATATAAGGTTGCAGGTTCGCGACGCACGTGGAGTCCTAATATGAAATATTAAATTTGTTGTTTTTTCGTTCTTTATTTATTATTAAATATTATAAGGTGAGGAGATGAAAAATAAATAATTACATATTAGTTTATTTAAGTTCGCATAGCTGACGAAGAGTGAAGAAGAAGTTTCACTTCCACCATGCGCTTATGTCGGAAATGTTTATAGGAACGCATTCTTCGGTAATCGGTTTGTGTACTTCTAGTAGCGCTAGAATAACTTGAAATTTGGCCTGTATGAAGATTGTAGAGAAAAATCGAAAATTGTCACATTTATCGTTGTAAGAGTGTTTTTTTGGTCAAATTCTATAATACTTATACCTGTTTGCTTGTGGTCGAAATATAGGGGAGAACCTATCCTTATCGTTTTCTGTGTCTATCCTTTTCTATCACTAGTTCTGCGCATGTCAGTAGACTCCAAGCAAATTTCTATATGTATAATGGCTATACATATTTTAATCAAGAGATCAAATCTAGTCCTTGAAATAAAAACGTTTTCAACGTTAATTATCAGGTAGCGCCTGAAAAGAAGATTGTTATCTTTAATCCGACCGAACAAATATATATCCTCGGATCAAAAATACGTTTAAGAACGTGTATTAAAGGTTTATAGGCAAGAGGAGGTAAATAGACACCTCTTATTTAACACGTTGAAGGAGCGTCACAATAGAAAACAAAAGATTCGACCCAACGCTGCGCGGCGTCACCAGTTTTACACTGCTATGCTTTTGTTTTTACGTCTTGTGACAGAAATTATTTGACTACTATACTATTTTCTATAGAAATCAAGACGCCATTCTGCGTTCAATCAAACAGTGTTTTATCGAGTATTTTGTTTTCCAACGTGATGCTGTGTTCTTCAACTTGATGCACCAAAATTATGTCGATCAACAATTATTGTTTTAAAGCCCATTTAATTATGACGCGTAAAAGGAAATGTGAGTGAGATCGACTGTGGACAATTGACTGTAGGTAACGTCGCGGCGCGCAGCATCCCAACTTCACAGCCACAGTCTAGAAGCTCTCGGTGAAGCTCCGGTTATCAGTGCGTCGCTGATTGTCAGTCCGTCGTGTCGCTTCTTTCATCGCTTCGTCGCGTCACGGAAACATATACTGTATTTAGCTTCACTCACTTTAATTTCATCAACTTAATTTCAACTTCATTTTATTATTATTTTTTATTAAAGGCGTGATTTAATTTAAAAAATTAAAAAAGACATTTGTGATATTTAAATAGTGATTTGAAATATTATAATTTTTTTAATTAAAAAATTTATTTTTTTGTTCTGAAAGCACTGAAAACTATTGAACGAAAATACAATTTTAATGTTCAAAAATGATTTTCAGTTGGCGATAAAATCTTTGTAAATTTTATATACGTAAGTAAGCAAGTTTGTAAATTAACCTTTTTGTTCCGTAAATTTTTTATAAAAACATTATGAATTTTCCATAATTTTACACGGTCATAAGAATCATTTATTGAGAAAATTTGCACAGTTTAAAACTACATTGAGTCTTCAAATTTTTTGAAAAATTTAAATATTATGTATTACAAAAACAATAAACAATAAAGACTAAATCGGTTTCATTAACAATAATTAATTAGTATAAAATTTATAGTGAATCAAATTAACAATCGTGCAGAAAAACTCAGCAAACTTTTTATTGTAAGTTTTCTTTTTACCGCATCTCTGAATTTACATAGAAAGGCTTGTTAAATCGAAAATGGAAATAAAGTGAATATTCAAGAAACTGCGTAACAGGATTGAAACTTTTCAGTTTAGATCATTAATTTAGTTTCAGTTTTCAGTCTCATGTTTAGATATTTAATATAGGTAGGTACTAATGTACATATTTTAATATCCAATTATTTTCATTTTCCTTTGTCAAGTTATAAATAAATATGCTATATTCTATAATAATAATTTGTTGAAGGATGTCTAAAGATAAAGACAGAAAATAATAACATTATTTTTCAGCTTAAAAGAAAACGTATTCCCACAGTTAAAAAAGAATTTTTAATTAACTTATTATACACATTAGTTACATAATATAAATAAAAACATATGACAAAGAAAAAAAAATGGATATGTCTGTATAGCGGATACAGACAGATGCGTGAATACGCTAAACACTTGTAATTGTATTCGTTGTATGGGAAGAAATACATCCACTTTTATCTATATATATAAAAATCAATTGCTGTTCGTTAGTCTCGCTAAAACTCAAAAACGGCTTGACCGATTTGAATAATTTTTAACTTCCCACTGGAAGTTATTGTAATGGGTCCGAAAATCGAAATCAAAAAGGAAAAAAAATTTTAATGTTTCAAGGTCACTACACTATTTTTACACTACTTTTAGAAAGATGTCTGTGTGTGTGTGTGTGTGTACGTACGTACGTACGTACGTATGTGTCCATTTCTTTCTAAGACGAAATCTCGAGAACGAAAAATGATATCGACTACGTTGGGGTGCCAATCGACGCGTATTAACGTAAATATGATCTGAAAGGAATTTTTTTTAAATCGGTTCAGCCGTTCTTTTTTCTTAACCAAATAACCTCAAAAAAAGTAGATTTTACACAATATCTCGCGAATAAAAAATTATATCGACTTCGTAAGGGTGTCAATCGAGGCGTGTTAACGTCATTTTGATCCGACATAAATTTTATAAAAATCGGTTCAGCCGTTTTTTTTTTTTTTAATTATTGTTAAAAATAAATAATAATTATGTTTTAATGATTAAAATGATTACTTTTCTGTGTAATATCTAATTTAATTATTATTATTAAATATTTATCAAACTGGGAAGTTCGTCGTGTGGACCTCAAGGGTCGCACTTTAGTCCTAATAAACGACCCACCTCACGGCTTGTTTTTATTTTGTTTGCTCTAATACAGGGATGGTTTAAAAAAAAATAGGGAAAACCCAAAAGAACAGCTGAAAAATCGAAATATTCAAAATTAATAATTTTGTTTGGGAATCACCACTTCGGCTTACTTTTAATAGATGGCGTTCGTGGCGAAGCGAGTGAATAGTGTATTAATAAAATTCGAGCGAACGACTAACGAGCGTAACGAGTGAGAAATGTATTAATAAATAATAATATTCGAGCGAACGAGCGAAGCGAGTGAGTAATGTATTAATAATATTCAAGCGAACGAGCGAAGCGAGTGAGTAGTGTATTAATAAAATTCGAGCGAACTAGCGTAGCGAGTGAGAAATGTACTTATTAATTGTATTAATAATTCAAGCGAAAGAGCGAAGCGAGTGAGTAGTGTATTAAGTGTATTAATAAAATTCGAGCGAACGAGCGTATAGCGAGTGTGTATGTATTAATAAAATCAGCCCGGCTATTAATATATAAATTCTTAGCACCCGGGCGAAGCCGGGCCGGGTCCGCTAGTTTATCTTATAAAATCAAATGTTCATAAAATATAATAAATAAATTAATTGTAACAAAATAATAAAATATTTGTTTACTAAATTATGACCAATTTGTTTCAACACCAGTAAATTGTGTAATTAGATCCTGAAGATGGCACAGTTAGTGTTGAAACGTTTGCCATTAAACAATTTAGCAAATAAATATTTTTACCTATCTTCTGAAGTAAATAAACTTCAAACCGGGTGTTTAAAAAAATGACAAGGCGTACAGTAATTACAATTGTGCCGCAACCGAAGACGTAGAATTTACTTCTATAGTTTTAATTTTTAATATTATGTAATCAAAGTATTCAGTTAAATTGAAATTGAAAAAATAGGCTTGGTGTGTGGGTAAAACCACACTGCTAACTTCCCATTGGGTGCCCTTTAAGATTAAAAAAAAACCGTTCATTGAAATTTCCTGCAAACATAATCAGGTGTTCATTATGTAATATATGTGTCGAATGAAATTGGTCCGGAGCCGATATCATTATTTGTTCTTGAGATATGCGAGCCCGGAAAAAGTTCACCAACGTACGAACGAACGTACACACACACACATATCTCTAATAACAGCAGACTCGGAATCTAGGAGTAGGGACCTCAAAGCATCCAGATAGGTATGTCAAAATTTTTCATTCGCGAAATCGGGCCTATTACAATAATTTCCAATAGGAAGTTAAAAATATCAACATAACAAAACACAAACTATGGCGTAACTATGGTAGTTCGCGTCTCACATTTTTTGTAACGCATTTTTTGTAACGCATTTTTTATCACACATTTTTGTCACACATTTTTTGTCACACATTTTTTGTCACACATTTTTTGTCACACATTTTTTGTAACACATTTTTTGCCACACATATTTTTAACCACATTTTCGTCTCGCATCTACCCTCCTATATGCCGCTAGGAAAGACATAGTTCTACGTCAAAAAATATAATATCGGTCATAACTATTAATCAATTATACAATCCTTACTAATATTAACCATAAAAAACGTGTTTTTGAAAAGCGTGCTACTTATATGTTGGTTATAAAATGTACAACAAAATCTATGTATAAAAGAATGTTTTGAGTTCGCCAAAAATCTAAAACATTGTATTATTGCGTCATATTCAGTAAATACTATGACTTGGTAATGTATTAAAATTAGGTATACTGGTATTTTCTTAATATTTCGTATTTTATTGTCCACTAGCCGTTACCCGTGGCTTCGCCCACGTATTTTACGATTTATAATTTTATTTATCGATCGAGATTGAGATTGCTTGGAATCGAGGGTTTTTTAAAAAAATTTATTATACAATACAATGTACCTACTTCAACCTATAAGAAAACAGAAAATATAACTAACTTAACTACAAATATCTGGGTGACCGAGCTTTGCTCAGATGAGATCAATAAAAATAGTACTTACTGTGAGATATTGATTTTATATTATTTTCTCAGAATATTATTCCGAAACGATTAACTGTCAGAATATTTTGACACAAAGTAGTTTGTTTTTTCCAAAGCCTACTCACCATACGACACTGTTTTATAACGTCAAAAAACTGTTTTTTAAAATTTTATTAATACCTACATTACTCAATCGCTTCGCTCGTTCGTTTGAATATTATTAATTCCTTCTTCGCTCGTTCGCTCGAATTTTATTAATACATTACTCACTCGCTTCGCTCGAATATTAATAATACATTACATTTGTTATCCCCCGCGAGAATCTCCCCCCCTAATTTGTTATCCCCCCGCGAGAATGTCCCCACCTAATTTGTTATCCCCCCGCGAGAATCACCTCCTAATTTGTTATCCTCCCTCGAGAATCTTCCCCCCTAATTTGTTATCCTTTGCTCGTACGCTCGAATTTTATAAATACATTACTCACTCACTTCGCTCGTATATTAATAATACATTACTCATTCGTTTCGCTCGTTCGCTTGAATATTATTAATATATTACTCACTCGCTCCGCTCGTTCGCTTGAATGTTATAAATACATTACTCACTCGCTTCGCTCGTTCGCTCGAATTAATACATTAATAATTAATACATTATTGCTCATCTACGATACCTATATAAGGATCTCCTGTGCAAAATTTGTTATCCCCCCGCGAGAACCTTCCCCCCTAATTTGTTATCCCACCGCGAGAATCCCCCCTAACTTGTTATCCCCCCGCGAGAAACTTACCTCCTAATTTGTTACGCCCCCGCAAGAATTTCCCCCCATAATTTTTTATCCCCCGCGAGAACCTTCCCCCTAATTTGTTATCCCACCGCGAGAATCTCCCCACCTAATTTGTTATCCCACCGCGAAATTTTCCCCCCTAATTTGTTATCCCAGCGCAAGAATCTCCCCCCCCTAATTTTTTATCCCTGCAGCGCGAGAATCTCCCCCCCCCTAATTTTTTATCCCACCGCGAGAATCTCCCCCATAATTTGTTATCCCTCCCGAGAGAATCTCCCCCCCTAATTTGTTATCACCCCGCGAGAATCTCCCCCCTAATTTGTTATCCCCCCGCGAGAATCTCATCCATCCATCCAAACTTTCACATTTATAATATTAGTTAGATTTATGACGTTTTGTATTCGTCTGTTACGGTCATCAAATAAATTGTATTGTTTGCATTTAATTCATTATTTTTATTCATTTTGCAATGTTCCATCGAAATCCACTGGAAATGTTAATGGATTAGTTCAAAGTCTGTATAAAGTTTTACCCTTAGAGTATGGAAGCCCCATAATACGTGCAGTGAATTGTAATGAAAATCAGTTCAGTCGTTTGTTGATTTTGTAGAAAAGATACTTAGCTCTACCTTAACGTAAACAAAGTCGAATATACAGTGGTGTTTCCTAGCCGGTTCGCACCGGTAGATAAAATTTTGCGAACCGCTGTCGGTTCGCTCGCAAAACATCCCGGACGCTCGAGATTCGGACGATTTCGACCCCGATCCAAATGCTACCGATTCGTAAAAAAACTGTTCCTAATTATTCTCAAAATGAGTTTGCAATTTGGAGCCTCTTGTAGTTTAAATATTGATTATTTTGATTATTTCAACTAAAATTACAATTTTCAAATTTTCGTTGCTTTGATACTATGATTGTATGTTTTTTTGTTCTAGTCTTTGACATTTGGATTGTTTGAAATAAATACAAATTAATTTTACATTTGTTTCAAATAATTTCAAAGTCTACCTTCTCCCCCTCCGACTTCTATAGTATTTTAGTGAACCGGTAGACAAAAATTTAAGGAAACACCACTGCTGATATAAAATAGCATAGGTATCCTTTGAGCTGAGAAGTTCTATATTCGTGTATCAAATTTTGTTGAAATCGGATTAGGGGTTTAAGAGTTATATTATGGTTTACGGTTTTATTATTAGTATTGATTGTTTGCTTCTTTGCTGTATTAAATGGTATAATTTGTACGATCGTAATATTAATTCTTTAACCTGTACTTTTGTTCAATTAGGAGTTAATAAATTACTCAAATTGGTACTTGAATAACTTTTCATTAAGTATAATAAAAGATATTTTATTTTTTAAAACATGCCCTGTTTATGTATAAAATTAATATAAATACTATAGGTTTACCCGAGGGTTTACCACAATCGTAGTTGGCTATGGAATGTCTTGTATTGCTGTATACGTTAGAATTTTATGTTTTCCGTTTCCCTTTTCTCTTTTAAATTTATGATCATTCAAAAAATGTGTTAAGGTTGAATAAATAAGCGACGTGTATAAAATATAACATGTCGAAGAGTTCAAGTATTTGTTTTTTCGCAAAATAGGGTCGTCCCGTGTATCAAAATTTGATAATTTTGAACAGTGTATGTTATTCCTCATATTACATGAACAAATAATGTAAACCAACTTTTTCGTTCTTATATCCTTCCTCTTTATGCAAATGAGAATTAAAAAATTCGACTGATGACCAGTCCTATACTTCCCACCTAGTAAATATTTGCAAAAAATAAACACTCTTTTTTTATTCTTTGAAAAAAAGCATGGCCATCTTTTTTGTTTAGTGATCTACTGATGGCTAGTAATATAGCAAAAATCATGGTTACCTTGATTTACGTACAATTTTTATTTTTTTTAGTAAAATATTTTTTTTCTCGAAAACTACATTTTAGAGAAAAAAAATATTTACATTTTTTTTATATTATAATATCTAGAATTCATTTATATTTTTTTTTTACCTATGTTAATACGTGACATTGAGAACGTTTTTTTTAATATCTCAGGAACCACTGAACCAATTTAACTCAAAATCTAATCAGATCTAAGTTAATGGCTGATAAACACAATAGAATAATCGGCATGGCCGTATGTTGTTCCGTTTTTACGATATCGAAGGCGAAAAATTGACCACATACACACACACACACATACAGACATCAGTCAGAAAATGATCTTAAACGATTGCTAGGGTCTCAAAACGTGAAGATCTGTTAAAATCTCGAAATATTTTTTTCGGACTAAATCCATTACTTCCCTACCATAGTAGGGGTGGAAAGTAAAAAATGTGTTCATTTCAAACGGCTGAGCTTAGCCGCCATAATATGATGACGTAAATGTCAGAGTCAGACCAATTAAGCCAAACATACGTCCACCGGTCCACGCATAGACAAAGAGAGGTATGTCTATGGAAAGAAAATAATACTTTTTCGTCAGTCGTAACTCGTGAAGAACCTAACCTAAGTTCTAACTGCCGGCCTGTCAACTGTACATAAAAAAATCAGTGTACTATAATAAGTATTCTCATTTCTCTCCAAATTCTTTCTTTATTTATGGATCAGTGAGCGTGATTCAACTACAGCAGCCAATCGAAGAATGCTGGCTGTGAATGACGTATTCCGTGGCGGTAAAATTCTATGTTTAAAATTACATTGAAAAATACGCACTCATGGAAATTTTTTTCTTGTAGATAAAGCTTACGAAAAATTCTCAAAGAAATTGTTTTATTATCTACTTGTAACGTAGATTCCAACCCTAAAAAAATGTGGGACGACCCTATCTTAAAAATACGTTGACGAAAGAATGAGCTATTCTATCGGCTTAAAAATCGTTTTGCTAACGTAGTAAATTACAGTGGAGTCGTATTTAAGAGTAATTGTGCCATAAAGTCAAACGTGTGTTGAAGATAACGTAGAGGCATTACGCCCCTTTTGTAATAAGATTTACGTACCTGCGAGTAAAATATTTTAATCTACTTTATTAAGCAATTTAACCTCTGAGTTAGTATGTCTCTTATGTCCATTTTCGCCAACAAAAGCTACTATTAACGCTAAATTTTATTCTTGAAAAGTTCGTTTCATATTTCTAGCTGCGTATCTTATTTTAAACCATTTGTTCTCAATGTGAGCCATTTCTCCCCAGGGGGCTACGCATTATTAAAAAACCGGCCAAGTGCGAGTCACTCGCGCACTGAGGGTTCCGTATAATAATAATAATAAGGAGTATAAGGTATTAGGGGTAAAAAATTAACACAGTTAAATACGTCTCTGCAGTTTCGATTAACAAAGATCAGACGTGTATTAGGAAACTTCGACCGAATAAAATAATTAAAATTGCAAACCGCAAAAACACTAACATTTACTAAATAATATATTGTTTGTTTTATTAAAATAAGCTCAATTTTCGCATAAAATATAATACATCCAACACAAGAAAAACTGCTTTACAAAAATATTACCATTAAAAACACAAATGATACATAATAAAATACTACTTTAATTAAATATTTTATTAACCGTTAACAAAAACATGTCTATTCACATTTACGTTTACACTACACACAACAGAAGTGAAACTTACTTACGTAACATCTACATACGATCTACAAAGAGTGCTTGTAGTTAGCGATCGGGAAAGACAGTAAGTTATTATAAGTGGGCAAAGCTGCTGTACAGTTCAGTCGGCGACGGCAGAATTGTACGAACGCCGTTATTTATACAAGCGACTAAGCCCTGCAGTCAGGGTCCATTCTGATTGGTCGAATACCCCATCTTGATGTCGTTTGACACACACATACCTAAACGAACGTAACAACTAACTAGTGAACTGTGTGTACTAATATGGATAGTTGATAGCGATTAAAAAATGGGTTTTGTATGTGGACAATGTTCAAATACATATTCTTCAAGACAGACATTAATGTTCACAAAATTAGAATGAAAACTTCAGGTAACGCTTGTAATCTAATTCTTTCTATAAAAGTCGATCAATTTTTTGACATTTCAAAATTAAACCTTCTTTAATATTATTATTTATTTGAGATATTAGGATGTACAAAATTTATACAATAACAGTGTTCTTGAAAATTTGGAATAGAAAAATAAATTTTAATTATATATGTTTTATTGATTTTATTGATCGACTTTTATAGAAAGAATTAGATAACAAGCCTTACCTGAAGTTCTCATTCTAATTTTGTGAACATTAATGCCTGTCTTGAAGAATAGAGATCTATTTTATTTACCCCCAGTCACGACCAATTATGCCTTTAACTCTCCACTTTTCAGGATGGCGCATATTTTCAACGCTATCAATAATAAAACTGATATTGATATTTTTGGGGACACTCTCTGCCGTTTTAAAAGACAAGTTTCTGTTTTTTTGAAGGAATAGTGAGTTTTATTTATATTATTTAATTATGTATTTTTTTTTGTCATATGTTTTGTAATGTAGCTACTGTGCTGCAAATGTGAATTTGTTGTAATACCGTGTGCAGGTTTGTTACTGGACATTATTTGTCTGTTAGCCTGCCAGATTTACAAATTAAAAAAAAAAAATATGTGTTAGTACATTCTCCACATAATATAAAACCCATTTTTTAATCGCTATCAACTATCCATATTAGTATACAGAGTTCACTAGTTAGTTGTTACGTTCGTTTAGGTGTGTGTGTGTCTCAAACGACATCAAGATAGGGTATTCGACCAATCAGAATGGACCCTGACTGCAGAGCCTAGTCGCTTGTGTTATTTATCATAATTTACTACAAATTCGACATACGTGGTTTTGCCTTACGGCCAAAAAAGTGTATGATACCTACTGCAGCAATTATGTGCAATACGTTTTTGTTTATTACAAAATTCTGCATATTTATACAATTCAGTCCTTTTTCACTTTGTTTGTATTTTGCGGGGATTCAGTGATATATCATTATTTGGAGGTGGTTTGGGGAAATTTAAAATTATTTTTTGACGAAAAGTTTTTTGTACAGGACATTATTTAAAAATATATTTATAGCAGAAATAAAAATATATATCTCTATATATAAAAATGAATCCCTATTTCCCTTGGTCACGCCATAACTTGAGAACGACTTTACCGATTTCATCGATATTTTTTTTAATGTTTTCTAATACTTTGTAGAAGGTTCTTATGAAAAAAATTAACCCTAGAGCGGCCGCGTCTTGTAATTTTTCAAGAGCGGGCGTGTGGTGCAAATATGCTACCAAATTGTAAAAGTACTCTTTTGACGCAGCCTTATCACTTTAATCACTCTTTAAGACTTTATTAACTAGAATAATAACATTCTTATTTCTTGATATTACTTTTTATAGTTTTTTGCATATCTTTATTGATATTTCATTTTACATAGATACTAATAATTAAAAAACTAAACATCTTCTTGTTAAGAACTTTTTGCATAATTATTAATGAAGAGTAAAATCCGCTCCTTTAGAACCAGGAAATGGTTTGATAATATTCTTTGATTTATACTTGGAAGTTATATTATGGCACCAAATCAGTTTTTCGCCATTTTGTTTTTCTTGTCTTTGCCGGTATGAAAGTTATCATTGTCTTCCTTGAGCGAAACATCAGAAGAATCATCATCTTTTTGTTCCAATTCCGTCTGTGGATTTGAATTACGGGCGTCCTAATTTAAAAATTCTTGATCATCTTCATTTTGTTCCCACTCCAGCTCGGAATCAGAATTAGGGTCTTCTTGCATAATAACATCGTCTTCACTCCATTTCCCAGCATGCGAATCAGTCATTTCTTCTATACTAGTTGCCGAATCTGTTCTTCAGAAAGACCTTTCGGCCTGCAATGAAATATAATAAAGTACGATCATGGAATACCATTAACGTTTCCTAGTTGATAATAACAAAAATACTGTTTGATAATACTATAAATTCAGTTCAAACGAAATACGTTAAAAAAAAACAACCCCCTTGGATGACTACTGATATTCGTTCACTGATCAAGCATAAAAATGCTATATGGCACAGATTTAAAAGTAGTAACGCCGCTGATGATTGGATTACTTATGTTCGGTACCGTAAAGATTGTAAAAAAGCGATTCGACAGAGCAAAATCGGTTACCTCAATGCTACTGTCAACAGTAATGCTAATAATTCAGCCGGACTTTGGAAAGGTATCACGCGGTTCAATATTCACAACAAACCTGCAACATCGTTACCTCCTACATTAACAACTAACCCAGATGATATAAATTTATTTTTTAATGATTCAAATAATACTGTCAATGTTTCTACAATAGAAGAAATTAACAATCTGACCAATTTATCTGTTGAGAATGAGAATTCATTCATCTTACACTGCGTTTCACAAGAAGATATTGTCGAGGCAGTATTATCTATTCACAGCAATGCAGTTGGCGCTGATAATATATCCATTGAGATGCTTCTATTGTGCTTACCATTCTGTCTCCGTGCTTTAACGGACCTTATTAATTTTTCAATTTCATCAAACACAATACCGCAGTTATGGAAAGATGGAATTATCGTTCCTTTACCTAAAATAAGTACACCGAAAGTTCTTAAAGATTTGCGCCCTATAACTATTCTGCCAGCTATGTCAAAAATTTTAGAAATCACTATTAAAAAGCAACTGCTTCGTTATATTTCGACTAATAATATTCTCTACGAATGACAAACTGGATTTCGATCAAATCATAGTACGACTTCGACTTTGGTATCTGTTATTAACTCGGCAAAAGAAAATATTGATGTAGGCAACGTAAATTTGTTACTCTTGCTAGATTTTTCTAAAGCATTTGATTTAATTAATCATCAATTATTATTAGCTAAGATGTCTATTCGCAACTTTTCGTACTTAACTATACGTTGGTTTAGTAATTACCTATCTAACAGAACACATAAAACAAAAATTTCCATTGGAGGCACTACATCAGTATCAGATTCTTTACCATCTTTGAAGGGTGTTCCACAAGGCAGTGTACTGGGACCGATATTATTTAATCTTTATGTGTGTGATCTTTATAAAGCTGTGAAATTCTCTACAGTCTATCAGTATGCAGATGACACGCAACTACTCATATCTTGCCCGAAAAGTGAACTCTCCAACTGTTTGGTCAATCTTAATCATGACATTGCATGTGTTGAGCGTTGGGCCTATAAAAATAGCTTACAGATTAATCCAAATAAAACTGTTTTGCTGCCAATATCATCCAAAGCAAATTTGCAAGTTTTCTCGGATAACACCTTACCAGTTATTTTAGTCAGTGGTTGTATTGTTCAGTGCGTTACTAGTGCAAAAAATTTAGGCATTATCATGGACAGTACAGTCAGCTGGGAGTGTCATGTTTCTAACATTTGTAAAAGAGCTTACTATAAATTAAAAAGCATCTTTAGATTTAAGAATTTGTTAACATCTAGTGTTAAGTTAAAGTCACTTGTTATTTCTATTATGACATACGCTGATGTTTGCTTACTTGGTCTAACAGATCGCTTAAACTATAAGTTACAAAAAATTCAAAACTCTTGCATCCGTTATGTTTTCAATACTAATAGAAGAACACATATTCATCCAATTTTATATAAACATAATTTATTAAATATACACTTTACCCGAATTTTGCACTCACTAACTTTACTTTATAGCTTGCTCAAATTTGATAAACCAAGTTTTTTAAGTAGTAAAATAACGTTCTTGTCAGCATATCATAATTATAACACCCGGAATAATAAATTAAATATACCACAGAGTAGAACCAGTCTTGGAGCAAGCTCATTTTGCATTGTCACTTGTAAAATGTGGAATGAATTTCCACCTCATATTCGCGATGCACCATCTCTGACAAAATTCCGTGAAAAATGCAAAATATTCTTGCTTCAAGAAATGGGCAATAAACATAACATCCCAATTTTTTAGTTTTTTCCAGATTTTGTAATCTTCTGTAATAATTGTATAATCATCTGATCTATTAATATTTTTTTATTCCTTTTTTGTGTAATTGTAACATGTATGTATTTAATATTTGTATGGCTTTGCGGCTTGTAGCTATTCAATAAATTAAATAAATAAAAATATTACTTACATGACTGGGCGCGTGGTATCAAATATGATACCAAAAAAACTTGAGTCGCCGCCGATCGCAGACCTTTATCAATTTTGACAAAATAAGTACTATTAACACTCATTCAGCATTAGTTGATAAGATACTGAAACGTATGGCGCTGGCAAAAAGTTTGTCATACCCCACTACCTCTCGATTTAATATTGGTAGCATAATTGCACCGGCGCGCCCGCTCGAGGGTTAAGAAAGTTGCGCAGAAAATTAGAAAATTTAAGAAAAACGGCAGAAAAAATGTTAAAATTACCTCAAAAACAGATAGCGATAGCCATGGAACTTGAACAAAATGATGACGTTTTAGCTGTCAGAATAATTTCTAATCATTTTGTTCAAGTTCCATGGCTATCGAACTAAATTATATTGTTCTGGGGGAGTCTAACCCCCTGGACCACCCCCATATGTACGCCGCGGAATTATATTATACATTTTAAAATAAATACAACACAACGTTTTAATTTATTTACACTCAAGAACTTTATTTTTTATTTATTTTTATATCGTCAGACAAAGATCTTAAACAGTTTAAGATCTTCGTCTGACTGAACCACTGTGTTGTGCGAAACAATTATTGTAAAATAAATTTCGAAGTATTAATAAATTAAAAGGCTGTATTTTATTTGATTTTGAATGTATAAAATTGGAAGAAGCCTGAACGTGACTTCATTTATACAAGAAGCTGGTTCACCAAAGAAGCTATCGCTGACGACTTATAACGACTTGCTTACAGTTTCACACACTGTTCATCCCCCTTTTTTCTTGGCGTATTAATATACATATTATGTTACTCGAGACTTTGAAGTAGTGAAAGAATTTTTCAAATCGGTTTATAGTAGTTCCTGAAACAATCGCGCACGAACATTATTTCATAGGTATACCTAACTACCTACATATACTAACACAGTGACTATTAAATCGAACTATAGGTGGCAGCATGGGTAATGTTCTAAGCGGGATGATCTTGTAATTATTTTAACTCATCAATGAAGCCTCCATCCTGCTCTTTGACGATACAACTATGGATTAGCAACGATACACTCTGGATCCATGTTTTGACAGAAACAACATAACATGACAGATTATGCATTAAATTATATCGATGTATGGAAATACACTGGACCAATTAGTGAAAGTGACATGCATGAAAAACGTCGAGTGAGGTGTATTGAAGAAGGTGGTAGAGTATTTGATTCTAGCTGTCCATGTCCATTTCTATATCTATGGTCTAAGGTTCTGACATTTAGCAGCGACCATAATTGTTTAGAGCTCATCCCGCTTAGGAGTTATTAGTGTATTTGCCATATGGCACATACACTATTGGCGTCGGTCGAATGGCGGGACCTAGGGGTCGGACCAAAATTTCTCGACGTTTCATAGCCTCCTGAACAATTTGGCACCATTTTTGAAAATGTTTATATATATTTGTATATTTATATATTTATATATACAGGGTGTCCAAGACTTGCGTTGTCGGCCGATATATTGATTTTGGGTGAAGATAGAAAAGCAGTTTAAATGCAAAAGTTGTATAAATTTTAATGGTGTATAACCTAAAAATATTTTCAATTATACAGCCTGTCCCATTTAAGCGTGGCAGATCAAAGTTATGTTTTTTTTAACCTAGCACCCTGTTTTTATTTGTTTTTTCAATTCTGCACCTAAATGTGAATAGAAATTGTAAGGGAAGCTATGCTCGAAAATTCAGTAACACTTTTATTAAGGGGTGTTCAAACCTAAACCTAATATTTTCGTATTAAAATATTAGGTTTAGGTTTGGACAACCCTTGATAAAAGTGTTAGTAAATATCTTAAAGAATACAATTCCAGCAAAAAAATAACCTTGTTGTATTTAACAATCAAAAGTTACACGTGATTGAAGTTAGGTAAAAGAAGTACATTATTTTGAACACCCTGTATAAAAAATTCATTTTTTTAGGACAGACATTGATTTATCCGTCTATTATCTAGTGATCCTTAAAATATCAGTTTGATAAAGGATTTTGTTTTGGCTATGTCGAATTTTAGGTAAAGGTCTGCACGTGTTAAAAATTTCTAAAAAACTTGTTTAACTCAAAAATTACTGAATTTTCGAGCATAGCTTTCCTTACAATTTCTATTCACATTTAGGTGCAGAATTGAAAAAACAAATAAAAACAGGGTGCTAGGTTAAAAAAAACATAACTTTGATCTGCCACGCTTAAATGGGACAGGCTGTATAATTGAAAATATTTTTAGGTTATACACCATTAAAATTTATACAACTTTTACATTTAAACTTCTTTTCTATCTTCACCCAAAATTAATATATCAGCCGACAACGCAAGTCTTGGACACCCTGTATATATATACAGGGTGTCCAAGTTGACGTTGGCAACCATGGGTAACTTTGTTATTAGTGGAGATAGAAAGTCGGTTAAATGGGCAAAGTGGTGCAGAATTATGTGCTCATTAACGTCCCGTCGAAAAAACAATTGGGTTTTTAAATGAATTTTTTTTTTTACTTAAATGGAAGGACCACATACAAGTTTTATAGCAAAACTTTTTTTTTTATTTTTTTTGCTTACTAATTAAAAAGTTATACTTAAATAAAAATTAATTTTTAAACTCAGTTCCGATAACGCGCCGAAGGAATCCGAACGCGTGTGACGTCATTATGTTATCTGTGGTCTTTGTATCCATGGTTACCAAGTTAAAAATTTATTATTTTTGATAGTATGTGTAATACATATACACAAATACCAACAAATGCAGACACATTTTAACATAACGACGTCACAAACATTCCTGGCGCGTTTTGAAGTCACGTGATATTTTTTAAATTTTTATACATTTTAATTAATTTTTAGTAATTTATCTATAGCTTTAAAAACTTTTTTCTTTTCGATTTTCAATATTATTTATCTTAAATTATTAGAAAAAATTAAAAAATTAATAATTTTTTTTAAACTTAAATACCTTATTGAATTTTGACACACTATGGATTTATTTAGAAAATAGTGAAAATTGCCGTTTTTGAAAACTGGCCATAACTTTTTTATTTATGAAGATATCTGAAAATTTCTTTAACCATTTTTTGATAACTTTTTATGATCTTTTCAGTGGCGTAGGTTTAATTTTTTTATATCCACTACATAATGAGATATTGACATGAACTTTGGTTTTTCTTATGGACGCCATTTTGGATTTTTAGATATTCGAATTCTGCTTATTTTTCTGATTAATTTGGTGTATCACATGCCACATTTAAAAAATTTGCAATGAACGTCCCATATAAGAGACATTAAAAACAACTGACAATCAAGTTATAATTAAGTAGTGCGAACATTTTAAGTGTAAAATTAATAATAATTCGTAGTTTGGCAGAACTGAAATATAATTTGACTGTCAGTTGTTTTTATAGTGCCTCTAATATGGGACGTTAATTGCATTATTTTTAAATGTGGCATGTGATACACCAAATTAATCAGAAAAATAAGCAGAATTCGAATATCTAAAAATCCAAAATGGCGTCCATAAGAAAAACCAAAGTTCATGTCAATATCTCATTATGTAGTGGATATAAAAAAAATAAACCTACGCCACTGAAAAGATCATAAAAAGTTATCAAAAAATGGTTAAAGAAATTTTCAGATATCTTCATAAATAAAAAAGTTATGGCCAGTTTTCAAAAACGGCAATTTTCACTATTTTCTAAATAAATCCATAGTGTGTCAAAATTCAATTGTTTTTTCGACGGGACGTTAATGAGCACATAATTCTGCACTACTTTGCCCATTTAACCGACTTTCTATCTCCACTAATAACAAAGTTACCCATGTTAACCAACGTCAACTTGGACACCTGTATATGTGTTCGCAGCATAACTCTCGAAAAACTTAATTGATTTAAACAAAATTTGGTACGCACGTTGGAATCCATCACTGCACGGAACCTATTTAAAATGGGCCAAATCGGACTATTTTAAGGGTGGTTTTTAGGGGTTGAAAAAAGTTTTTGGGCCCGAAAATACCGAAAAAAATTTCAGAATTGTTTCAAAATTGAAATTTAACCTTTTAGTAAAGATCAAATGTGTTGCTAAAATTTTAATAAAATCGGCCCGACAGAACCGGACTTAAAAATTTTATGAAAACACTAGTTTGCGGATAGTGATTTACTTACTGAAGGGTGTATTTAATTTGGTACAGAGGTTGCATTGATAATAATATTGAAATTA
This sequence comes from Mongoloraphidia duomilia, assembly GCA_039654895.1. Lineage (NCBI taxonomy): Eukaryota > Metazoa > Arthropoda > Insecta > Raphidioptera > Raphidiidae > Mongoloraphidia > Mongoloraphidia duomilia. The sequence continues at coordinate 39,741,672 of CM077516.1, read as the reverse complement.
AGAAAAAAAATATAATTTTAAGGGATGTATTAAGGGGTTAAATTTTTTATTTTGTCCAAAAACAAACTTATGTTCACATAATAACAGCACTATGCCTGTATTAGCAAATACACTATATTGTCGGCAGGGTTTTGGCACTGCGACCCGAGTTTTTTCAATTACCGACTATAGAGGTCAGTCACTTTAAATTTAATCGCGAATTATAACTGTCAATTAGACAACCTCTTTTTTAAGTCGGTTAAAAATTAAATAAATTAAGGTCTGATATTTCTAAGTTTCACTTTTTTTCTATTTTTCTTATTTTAGATAAGTGCATTTAATTTATATATTTTAAAATATCAATTTGTGATATTTAAAAAAAGAATTTTTCAAAACACACCGATTCTCACAATGAGGCTTTTTTGAATTTATAAAAAATAAAATCAAGCGTTTTTACTAATTAAAACTGATCATATAGAAGAATTAAAAATGAATTAAACATGCCTCTTTTATTTTACGTTTAAATGCAGCACATCAAAGAAAATTTTTTGTTTGAAACATTATTCTTTAATCAAATTATTTAAAATTTTATACAGTGTTTCGTGAAAAAAATATAATTTATCTCTTTGCTTTGATATATTTTTTTTGGTTGAGAATATTTTATAAATGACGGTCCAGAATCTGAAGACACCTTGTATGTTTGTATGTTGAAAAAAAAAACAAGAAAACAACAACATAATATATTTCACTGGCACGATACAGTGTATCGTGTTTCACTGGCATTATAGGGTTAAACCTTTTTTGAAATATTTGATGATTCATCTTTACTCTGTCTGGAAAATTAAATTTAATTACCATAATTTTAAAACAAACATATTTAAATATATACAAAACGATTTTATCTTCAGGAGCGGTGTTTAAAGACCAGTTAGAATTTAGTATCACTAAAAATAATATAAAAAATAAACTGTCCGACATAATTTGGACTAACTTTCCCATATATAGAAGTTTAGGCCTATTTTATTTTATAACAAATGTTTCGCACAAAATGAAGCCATTGTGCTGTGCCAAGAGTTGTTATAAAATGAATTTCTTATGCTGGGCTACAGAAAGTATTGTTAAAAAATCTGATTTGACAATAACCATAGATTGTGATAATTACAGTTTTTATTCATGTAGGACAGTATATAAGTCCAGTTGGCAGCACTAAAAAAAGGGGGAGTACCTTGCATTAAGTCTGAACTTAATGGAATTTTGCTATGTTGTATCTGCGTGGTATGTAGTAAAGAATCCAAGTTTTCGACCTCGAGAACCCTGTGGAAAATTGTGGGGTGTCGAAAAACCGCAAAATTTTGGCACTTTGCTCTATAACTTTTTTCCTTGGATCCTACGACAAAGCGCTCTCAATAATTTTTTGCAGAGAGTTAAATTTCCTACAATTTTCATTGGTCAAAGTCATTTTTACTCTAAATATTCACCAAGATACACAGCTTCAAAGAAAGAGCAAATTTCTCAAATTATGAAAAATACTCCAAATAGTGCATGTTTTGGCTGTACATCTCTAATCGAACAACATTTGTAAATACCTGATGGTAGGTACCTACCTGTAATGGTCAACGTTTGGCTATGTAAGTGTTTCAAAAAAATTTAAAAAAAATCAAAGAAGCCAGCCTACGAAGCAATTTTATCAAAATAGTGCCTTTTGACTAAAAATGGAAACACTTGACGCGGAGTGAGTTGAAAATTTTGGAAAATGTTGTAAGAAGATCAATTTTCAAGCTAAATTTTAATCAAAATGCGTAGAAAAATGTTGTTTCGAAGTGGAAATTTTTCAAAAAACTATTTTAAATAGATGTATACACAGTTAAAAAATAATATCCTTTCAATCGATCTATTATTTTTTAGCAAGATCGATTTGAAATTATTCTACAATGCTTTTCTTATGGAGAAATATGTGTGGTCACAATCTAACTAAGGTCATTGTCAATTCAGATTTTCTGACAATCCTTTCTGCAACCTAGCATTAATAGTGTAAATAATAATAATAATAATAATAATAATAATAATAATAATAAATTTATTCCATAAACTTAAAAAGTGTGGAACATGTCAATTCGAGGACTATGCGCAAAAATATTCATCAACAGAATAGAATGAATGGTTTATTAAGTATTTAAAAAGTTCAGTCTTAAATTTGCTTAAAGGCTGCAATATAGTAATATCATCTGGGAGATGATTAAATACTTTTATAGCAGCCATAGTAACATTTTTCTCAAACAATGACGTATTATGATAAGGAATTGAGAGACTGCTCGCAGCACGAGTATCGTAATTAGAATAATCACTATTTTTAGAAAATAGATTCAGATGTCTTTTCACGAATACTGAAAGCTCAAATATAACAAGACAAGGTAGAGTTAGAATATTATTATATTTGAAAATATCACGACAATGAGCTCGTCTGCTAAGTTTAAACATACATCTAATTACTTTTTTCTGCGCTACGAAAAGTTTTGATACGCAGGGAGAAAAACCCCAGATGATAATACCATACCGCAACCTAGAAACAACATACGCATTATAGAATAAAAGTAAAGAATGTATACTAACATAGTCTCTTAAAACGAAAATGGCATAATGCGATGAAAGCAATTTTGAGACTAAGAAATCAATGTGATTTTCCCAACGAAGGTATTGATCAATGAAAATTCCAAGGAATTTCACACAGCTCGATAAAGGCACTGTACGGTGATTTTGTCTCACAATGACAGAATAGTTTAGTTTGGATTTAGAGTATACCACTAAGGCTGTTTTATCAGAATTTAGATTTAAGGAATTTTGTGCACACCATTTATCCATAGACATTATAGCTTTTCCAGCCTTTTGTGACAAGTTGTCCAGAGATGTGCTTGAAACCACCTGTGACGTATCATCCGCAAATTGATACAGTAACTGTTGTTCTGAGTCTGTCTGACATGTCAAATCATTTGTATATATTATAAATAGTAATGGGCCAAGTACGGAGCCCTGGGGCACACCACGTTTAATGTGAACAGGTTCAGAATAAGAACTAGAAACAAGTACACACTGTGTTCGATTTAACAAATATGACTTTATCCACTGGAGCGGAGGACCTCTCACTCCATAAGATTCTAATTTGCGTAAAAGCATATTATGATCAATGGTGTCAAAAGCACTACTCAAATCAAAGTAAATGCCAAGAGTAAACAAATTTGTATCTACAGAGTTAAGAATACTTGAAATAGAGTGAAACAGCGCAAGACTGGTAGATTTATTTTTTTGAAAACCAAATTGATTTTTTGACAAAATGTTATGATCAGTAAAAAAGGAATATAGCCGTGTGTGAAAAACTTTCTCAAAAATTTTTGAAAATGCAGGTAAAATTGACACTGGACGATAATTACTAACTAAGGCTTTATCACCTTTCTTATACACCGGTATAATTTTTGCATCCTTAAGGGATGATGGAAAAATTCCAGTTGATAAGGAAAGATTTATTAAGTATAACAATATAGTAGTAATAAAAGGAGCTGCTACCTTTAGTATATGGCAGGATATACCATCTATCCCAGCAGATTTTTTTAAAGCTATTTTATTAATACATGTTTTTATTTCTGTCTCGGTAGCTGGATAAAGAAACATACTATGGCCATTACCCATAAAATTATTATCAATAGTATTGTTGTTATTTGTTATGTTTATACCATTTATTCGAGAAAAGTGATAAGAAAATTCCGAACTAATGCTTTTGGGGTCATTAATAGTACAGTTGGTCTCAGTATCTTTTATTGATGCAACTTGTGCTCTAGAGGCACTAGCCGTAAGAGTTCTCAAAGTCTGCCAAGTAGCCACAGATTTATTTTGTGCATTAAGAATTTTTGTATCGTAATATGCTTTCTTAGCAATAATTAACGCTTGCCTATAAAGTTTCCTCTTATTTACCAATGCAGAGTAAATGTTAGGGTCCTTGAAATTTTTCCATAGAAAATTAAGGTCTCTGATCTCATTGGCCCAATTTTTCAACTCATTAGTATACCAATGGTGAGGTGTGACTTCATTTTTTAACCTAATTTTTTTAATTGGGAAAGCCACATTATGATAAAATTTAAAAATATTATAAAATTCATCAAATTTAGCATCAAAATTGAAATAATCATGGGCATAAACACTCTCCCAAGTCTCCTTTTGAATCAACAAACAGAATTCAGAAACTGCCTGTTCATTATAACATCGCTTATAAACATAATTAATCGAATTGACATGTTTATGTACAGATTCAATATAAAAATCAAATATTAATGAATAATGGTCAGATAGGCCATAGTCATGTACACAGAAATCATATTCATCAATATTAGTTAAAATGTTGTCAATAACCGTATTGGATATCCTAGTTGGTATATCACAGTTCACTAAATTGAAATTATAACTAAGTGCAAAATTTAAAAGCTCTTTAGTCTTACAATCATCAAGTTTCAATACATCAATATTAAAATCAGCACAGATGATAATTTTTGAAAAAGGTTTATTTAAAAAGTCAATTGCAGTTTCAAGTTTAGACAAAGTAGTCTGCACATCACTATTTGGCGATCTGTAGAGGGAAATCACATTTATAGTCTTTGAGTTATCAAATACAAGCTCAACACCACAGCATTCGAACTGTTGCTCAGTACACAACATATTTAGTTTATCAATTTGTTTTACATTTGCGATATCCGCTCTGACATAAATACAAACGCCACCACGACATTTAACTGATCTTTGATAACATGCAACTAACTTATAATTATGCAAAATTATAGTTTGATCTATAGTCAACCAATGTTCATTCAAACACACAACATGAGGCATTATCGATAGGTGACAATTTAAGTATGTCTCAAAATCATTTATTTTGTCTTTAAGGGACTGAATATTTAAATGTAGAACTCTAATACACTTATTTCCGAAAAAACTGGGCTTTGTTTTGATGTATATAACAATGCCGAATAGTAATGCCAGAAGGCCAGAAGTCAGGATCCAGCAATTTATCACGAATATGGTAATTCATGCCAATTTTAAAATATCGCGCTCCACCATTAGTCGCACAGGTTTCAATCTCAAATTTTTGATCCGGGTATTTTGAAGATAGGTATCCTAAAACGTCCTTTTCATCCGTCCCGGCTTTAACCCGGCCAACAGATATCCAGAATATTCTGTCAGCCGCAGATAGAATATGATCATCACTAGACTTTGCAGTACCAATAATAACATTACGATTTCGTTTTCGAGCTCTTCTATTTACTGTTTTGAAGTCCTCATCTTCATCATGATTAGAGTTTTCAGCTGTATGACTATTGGGCTGAGTCTCATCCACAATATCAGCATCTTTCATATTATTATTATTGTTACAATTATTTTCAAATTCAGATTCACCTGAACTACCCCTACGTCCTTTAGAAATAGGTTTTATCCCTTTAGCATTAAGTTGTTGTCTGTAATACCGAGTATTAGGACGTGAATAATGTGATGCAGAATCTTCTAAGACACTTTCTAGATTATCACTTACAGAACCTCTTTTAACTGTCATGTGATGAATATTAGAACACGATGCAGTAGCTTCTGACACAATTTCTAAATTATCACCCAGAGAACCACCATTGACTGCCGTCTGTTGAGAGTCAGCTAAATTTCTAGCAATTGAGTCACTGCCATTAGAATTTTTTGACGTTTTTTGAGAAGCAATTTGCTCTGTAGGTGTGGCACTAACATTTTTATTTTGCCTATTACCTTTATTTTGTTGAATCATTTGATTTTTAATTGTCACAACTTCCCGCGACAGATTTTTAATTATTTCTTCCTGTTTCTGTGCTAGCAATTTTAACTGATTTACAGTATTATTAGTTTCAGTGATTAGATTCCACATATCACCAACATCGCTACATGCGTCACAAAACCACTTAAAATTTTTTTTATCAAACAGTAATTTACATTCCTGCTTTTTCAGTTTCGCACATTCATAACAAAACTTGCTTTTACAAAATCCAGTGCAGGTAAACACTTCTTCAACCGGTATATTTTTTTCACAACCACTACAACTTTCGTCCATGATTAAAATTTACCATGCTATCAGCACACTCCACTGCAACATTACACCAACATTACTAATTCATTAGAAATCAAATTGTGAGTTAAAAGAATTTAACCAATCCAAATTTAAAAGAAGCACATTAAAATAGGGCGCTTCAAATTTATAAAACTATGAATTAAAATTCAATATACATTCAATAACGGACGCACGAATATCATTACGCACACCATTCAAATAAATTTAAACGTTGTTTTTATTTAATTTTAAATGTATAGCATTAATTTAAATAGAGGTGTTCCGAAATAATTTTATACAAGGTATGTATAATTGATCAGAATTGTTTTTGGCATAGTATGCCTACGTCTTAATGTTTATTTTTAAATGACATATAATGAGTGATTTTAAAATAAAGATATCTAAAAAAATCATAATAAAAAATACATCTCTGGTTATCTAAAATGGACGGCTCCACGCAAGTGGAAGATGAGCTGAAAAGGTACCTTTGTCAAATGCGTTGTCAGCATAATTGTGATCTATAGCCTTGCCGATAACCCGAATGAGACCGTAAAAAATAAGTACGTATATGTTTTGCTTTACTTCTTCTTTTGTTATTTTCACTACCTTCTTTATTACCATTAACGAAGATTTTGATTTTTACTTCCCACCTCTACTATGGTAGGGAAGTAATGGATTTAGTCCGAAAAAAATATTTCGAGATTTTAACAGATCTTCACGTTTTGAGACCCTAGCAATCGTTTAAGATCATTTACTGACTGATGTATGTGTGTGTGTGTGTGTGTGTGTGTGTGTGTGTATATGTGGTCAATTTTTCGCCTCCGATATCGTAAAAACGGAACAACATACGGCCATGCCGATTGTTCTATTGTGTTTATCAGCCTTTAACTTAGATCTGATTAGATTTTGAGTCAAATCGGTTCAGTGGATCCTGAGATATTAAAAAAAACGTTCTCAATGTCACGTATTAACATAGGTAAAAAAAATATAAATGAATTCTAGATGTTATAATATGAAAAAAATGTAAATATTTTTTTTCTCTAAAATGTAGGTATAGTTTTTTGAGAAAAAAAATATTTTACTAAAAAAAGAAAATTGGGTTTTTAAACGAATTTTTTTTTACTTAAATGGAAGGACCACATCAAGTTTTAAAGCAAAACTGTTTTTATTTAATTTTTTTGCTTACTAATTAAAAAGTTATATTTAAATAAAAATTAATTTTTAAACTCAGTTCCGATAACGCGCCGAAAGAATCCGAACGCGTGTGACGTCATTATGTTATCTATGGTCTTTGTATCCATGGTTACCAAGTTAAAAATTTATTATTTTTGATAGTATGTGTAATACATATTGTGAGCTTTTGCAGGTTGCGCTCTTGTTGCGTAGTCTTGACTCCCACCTGTTAATTATAATAAAAAAGAAGAAAACTGGGAAAAATGGTCATTTCCGTATCGACCACTGACTGCAGGTGGTAAAAGTTTGGGCCTATTTGAATATTCTAAGAATCCCCAGAGAATATACAGTCAGTGGGCGATTCGGCAATGAGGTTAAAGTAAAAAAAAAATTCAAGTCGAGAAATAATAATTTTATTAAATATTATAAGAAGCATAAATGTACTGTACAATAATCAATTCGAACAGCTGTTTCGAAATTGCATAATATTTACAGAAAAAGTCGGTCAAGGTTAATGATAATAAATTGTTCGGGATTTTTATAATAATAAAAAGTTAAGTTGGCAGTACAAAATAAACACGACGTTGGAGTTTCAAAAAACAAAAATGGCTGAATGAACAGTCATATTTTAGATAAGAATCTAAATAATAAAGATGGGAATAATATTATTCGTTTAAATTAGGAAGGAAAAGAAAGTTTAAAAACTAATACGTTACCGAATTCCGGTGAGATATGGATGGATAATAAAGAAATTAAGGTAATACGAACTAATTAAGTAGATTGTTGCTATTCATGTTGACAATGTCTTGTGAAACTCCTTCGTTCTTGTAGAATAGAAATGGTGAATTATATACAAAAAAAACGCCCAGTGGAGTACCACCGAACGGACATCCGTACTCAACCATGGTCCAGAATCGAATGTGAAAAAATATGTTTATGTTTTGCCGATGTCAAGAAATATCATTGTTTTGACAATGGACGTGAATAAATGTTTTTGAAACATATTCACAGCACAGTCACTCAAAAAACACAAACTTAAGGTGACTGCACACGCAGATTGCAAAAAATGATCTCGGCAAATTTCAAACTGTGGTCACAAAAGTCATTTTAATACTGTTTTTATTAGCTACAATTAAACATTAAGCTTTATAGAAGGGCTCTAATTGCTTAAAAACTAAAAAAAAGAAAAAATCTGTTTAAAAAATTGTATCAAAAAACGTGATATTTATCAATATTTTCTTTACAGCACGACGTATTATTTCAAATTACGGGAAGTAAAATTGACATTTTAAAGTTTTTTCTTTACAGATGTATGCAAAAAATACTAAGGAAGAGGGCTATTTGAACAGTTTTTTTGAAATTAATTTTTTTCTACACATAAATTTGTGTTAAACTTACGCTATTTTTGTCATATTTACCTGATTTTAAAGCATATATTTAGATCAAATATTATACAACAATCTGGCTCAAAGTCATATGGGAAGAATGATACACACTTCTAGTTTATTTTGAAAGCATTACCATCAAAGTTTGATTAAGGTTTTTCATAGAAATTAGAGATTTTCGAAATAGTTTTTCACAGGGGTTGTATTATACTGAAAAGTCAATAGATGTCGTTAGCAGACTTGAATCGAATGATGTTTCATAATACTTTACAGAAACAAATATATTATACATCACACTTCCAGTGTGAACTCGTGAGTCGGGTCGCAGTGATAAATAAAATAAACATTTTCAATCACAATAACCACTTATTGGATTCTAATATAGTCATTCAATTTTTGGACAGATTTTATTATGATTTTAATAATTTATTATGACCTGCTGGGTTAGAACGACTGGTAACTTATTGACGTCGGTCGGATGGCGAGATTTAGTGATCGGATCAAAATTTTTTGACTTTTCATACCCTCCTGAACAATCTGACTCTGTCTGTTGGTCCGTTTGTACGCTTGTAACTCGAGAACCACTGATCCGATTTACATTTTTTTTTTGACATGAATAACTTTTTATGCGATTCTATGCGCGTTTTAAATTATTTCTAGTTTTGATACATCTTACACTTCAGTCAGGCGCTATATTCAGAAAGTTAACGTCACGAAAATTGCAGCGAAACATGCGACGGAAGCCATAATTTCGACGCCGTTGGGTTCATAATGTTTACGGATTGATATTTGAAAGTTTTACAGGACACATAAAAATAAAATGGCGTCTGGTTTCAAAATGGCGGCCATATGTACTTTCATAGAAATTATCGGATCCTTTCGAAAATTGATATTTGAGAGTTTCATAGAACACAAAAAAATAAAATTACGTCAGATTTCAAAATGGCGGCCATATGTACTTTTTTGTAAAAATTATCCGATTCTTTTGAAAATCGGTATTTGAAAGTTTCATAGGACACAAAAAAATAAAATGATGTCAGATTTCAAAATGGCGGCCGTATGTACTTTTCTGTAAAAATTATCCGATCCTTTTGAAAATTGATATTTGAGAGTTTCATAGAGCACAAAAAAATAAAATGACGTCAGATTTCAAAATGGCGGCTATATGTACTTTTTTGCAAAAATGATCCGAACTTTTTGAAAATCGGTATTTGAGTTTCATAGGACACAAAAAAAAATAAAATGACGTCATATTTTAAAATGGAGGCCATATGTAGGTACTTTTTTGCTAAAATTATCCGATCCTTTTGAAAATTGATATTTGACAGTTTTACAGGACACAAAAAAAAATTACTTCAGATTTTGTAAAAATTATCCGATCTTTTTGAAAATTAATATTTGCAAGTTTTATAGGACGCAAAAAAATAAAATGACGTCATATTTCAAAATGGCGGTCATAAGTATATACTTCTTTGTAAAAATTATCCGATCCTTTTGAAAATTGATATTTGAGAATTTAATAAGACATAAAAAAATAAAATGGCGTCAGATTTCAAAATGGCGATCAAATAATAACTTTTTAATTGTATTATTTATATCTTTGTTAAGTTCGGTTTTATATACAATGCGTAAGAAGCATAGCTTCTGTCGGGTGTCTTACGACACATCATGACTTTTTTTATTTAGCCGGTTACGAATTACGCTTAATAGTCAACCGTTGCTACGGAATGTTGTTTAAAAAATTCACTGTACTATTTTTTCTATGTAATCCAATACATATTTATATTAGGTCTTATGGCTCATAACCTACTACAAAATTATAAATCTTCTCAGTGTTATTTTCCCTATGTTCGATAAAGCCGTTTACACACAGTATACCTACATGAATATCGCGCCTTGTAATTCTTGAATTACTTGTATGTTCCAAAATTTTTTCTAAATATATTAGAAATTCGGAGTATTTGAAATGTATTTTCAAATTCAAATATAATTTATAAAAATAAAGCAATTTGAATACAAAATATAATAAATACTTATTACTTATTGTCTGGTACAGTGTTTGCAAATTAGTAAAGAACGCCTACGCCACTGGAATTTCATCTTTGAAAACAACGTTTCAACACGAAATGAAGAACTCCGTCGTAGATGGTCGTGTCATTATAATCAATCAAGTTTAAATGATCCGATCATTCACGAATCAGTTTTCGTCTTCAGTGTACTTTCTCCGACACATACATTCAAATGCCTATAAGATAGACCTCTGCGGGTGAATAACGGGGCATGTACAGAAATGCATATAGATATTTTTTGTGGCTGTTCAATCACCTTAACACTTATCACTGAGGCAACAGTTGATAATTAGTAAGTCAGATCTTAAAATAAATGAGCAGAACCCAATAAATAAACCAATAATAGTTGTAAGATAATTAAATTAAGGGTAGTAATAGAAAATTTTGTAATGAGAGAAAGTGCATCATTACAATATACACAAATACCAACAAATGCAGACACATTTTAACATAACGACGTCACAAACATTCCTGGCCCGTTTTGAAGTTACGTGATATTTTTTAAATTTTTATACATTTTAATTAATTTTTAGTAATTTATCTATAGCTTTAAAAAAATTTTTCTTTTCGATTTTCAATATTATTTATGTTAAATTATTAGAAAAAATTAAAAAATTAATAATTTTTTTTAAACTTAAATACCTAATTGTACGTAAATCAAGGTAACCATGATTTTTGCTATCTTAAGCTAGCCATCAGTAGATCACCAAACAAAAAAAATTCGACTGATGACCAGTCCTATACTTCCCACCTAGTAAATATTTTCAAAAAATAAACACTCTTTTTTTTATTCTTTGACTAGGCCTAAATAACCTTAGCTGTTGGTGGTCTTTAAAACACAATTTAATTTTTATTCTTTGAAAAAAGCATGGCCCTATTTTTTGTTTGGTGGTCTATACTGATGGCTAGCTTAATATAGCAAAAATCATCCTTGATTTACGTACAATTTTCTTTTTTTAGAAAAATATTTTTTTTCTCGAAAACTATACCATTTTAGAGAAAAAAAATATTTACATTTTTTTCATATTATAACATCTAGAATTCATTTATATTTTTTTTACCTATGTTAATACGTGACATTGAGAACGTTTTTTTGAATATCTCAGGATCCACTGAACCGATTTGACTCAAAATCTAATCAGATCTAAGTTAAAGGCTGATAAACACAATATAATAATCGGCATGCCCGTATGTTGTTCCGTTCTTAAGATATCGAAGGCGAAAAATTGACCACATACACACACATACACACACACACATACAGACATCAATCAGAAAATGATTTTAAACGATTGCTAGGGTCTCAAAACGTGAAAATCTCTTAAAATCTCGAAATATTTTTTTCAGACTAAATCCATTACTTCCCTACCATAGTAGAGGTGGGAAGTAAAAAAGAGGGCCATGCTTTTTTAAAAGAATAAAAATTAAATTGTGTTTTAAAGACCACCAACAGCTAAGGTTATTTGGGCCAAGTCAAAGAATAAAAAAAAAATTAGACTGATGACCAGTCCTATACTTCCCACCTAGTAAATATTTGCAAAAAATAAACACTCTTTTTTTATTCTTTGAAAAAAAGCATGGCCCTCTTTTTTGTTTAGTGATCTACTGATGGCTAGCTTATTATAGCAAAAATCATGGTTACCCTGATTTACGTACAATTTTTATTTCTTTTAGTAAAATATTTTTTCATATTATAACATCTAGAATTCGTTTATATTTTTTTTACCTATGTTAATACGTGACATTGAGAACGTTTTTTCTAATATCTCAGGATCCACTGAACCGATTTGACTCAAAACCTAATCAGATCTAAGTTAAAGGCTGATAAACACAATAGAACAATCGGCATGTCCGTATGTTGTTCCGTTTTTACGATATCGAAGGCGAAAAATTGACCACATACACACACACACACATACAGACATCAGTCAGAAAATGATCTTAAACGATTGCTAGGGTCTCAAAACGTGAAGATCTGTTAAAATCTCAAAATATTTTTTTCGGACTAAATCCATTACTTCCCTACCATAGTAGAGGTGGGAAGTAAAAAAAAGAGTGTTTATTTTTTGCAAATATTTACTAGGTGGGAAGTATAAGACTAGTCATCAGTCGAATTTTTACTTCCCACCTCTACTATGGTAGGGAAGTAATGGATTTAGTCCGAAAAAAATATTTCGAGATTTTAACAGATTTTCACGTTTTGAGACCCTAGCAATCGTTTAAGATCATTTTCACTATGTGTGTGTGTGTGTGTGTGTGTATGTGTGTATGTGGTCAATTTTTCGCCCTCGATATCTTAAGAACGGAACAACATACGGGCATGCCGATTATTCTATTGTGTTTATCAGCCTTTAACTTAGATCTGACTAGATTTTGAGTCAAATCGGTTCAGTGGATCCTGAGATATTTAAAAAAACGTCCTCAATGTCACGTATTAACATAGATAAAAAAAAATATAAATGAATTCTAGATGTTATAATATGAAAAAAATGTAAATATTTTTTTTCTCTAAAATGTATAGTTTTCGAGAAAAAAAATATTTTACTAAAAAAAATGAAAATTGTACGTAAATCAAGGTAACCATGATTTTTGCTATATTAAGCTAGCCATCAGTAGATCACCAAACAAAAAAGAGGGCCATGCTTTTTTCAAAGAATAAAAATTAAATTGTGTTTTAAAGACCACCAACAGCTAAGGTTATTTGGGCCTAGTCAAAGAATAAAAAAAAAGAGTGTTTATTTTTTGCAAATATTTACTAGGTGGGAAGTATAGGACTGATCATCAGTTGAATTTTTTAAATTGTCTTCCTGTTTTAACATCTGACGGTCGAATTATGTTTATCGATTTTTAAGTGGTTTTTCTGTTGTCTTCTAGTGCTTTTTTTTGTACGAAAACCAAACCGCTTCTCTAAAATATTTTGTACGATTAACTTTATTTTGTGGAAAATTGTTTAAAAATGTTTTATTTCTATATATATTTTAAATTCAAATCGCATTTCAAAACGGCTTATTAACTTTTTTGTGTAGGTACTTCAGTTTTTTTACAATTAGAATAGATAGTACTATCAAGCTGTCTTCATAATATTGCATAAGCGTTGTGAACGATGAGGCGAACAAAATTTATTCACCAACGTACCTAAATGTTAAATAACTCATTTTGAGTTATTTATGATATGAATTTTGCTCGACTTTCATGTGGTAGGCAGGTATCTCGAAGAACGATTTCGGCAATGCTGTCTCTTTTCATTAAAGCAAAAGCCGGAGAACTGGTTGGTTAAACTGCTATTACCGAAAATATATCGTATAACCACAAACATACTGTGTCTAGTAAACCTTCTGTAAGAGTAAGTCCTTAACCGGTATAAACAGGTCGGGACATCTGCTATCAAAATAACAAAACATAACCTCAGCAAAAACCTTGTACCACCTGCACTGCTTTCGAATTTTAAAACTTTTTTAAAATTTTGAAAACGCTTGTTTCCGGCCATAAAATTAATTAATATAAGATTAGAATATAGTTAGTAATTACTGAGAAATGAGATCCTATTCAATTAAATTAGAAATATCTTCTTATTGCAAAAAGTAATTTAGCTGTTTTGTACCATTTTGGAATATGGGTGAAATAAGCAAGTTTTTGAGATTATGGGCACAACATGCGTTTTGAAATGTGTTAAAAAAGTTTTAATATTTCTCAAACCGTAATGTCATGTTTTGTTACATTGATAGCACATGGCCAGATCTATCAGCAGCTTGTCTTACGCAGAGTTGTCAGTGTCATTACGTTCGTACTAGATCTAAATTTTATTTCCTAGTACGTCAGTACGCCGCAAAGAAATCTAGTACGTTTTAGAATATTCAAAAATTTATGCAATATTTACGTTTTTTCTAATTAAAGTTTTTGGTTTTGAGTAACTAATTACTAAATGTAAAAGTGTGGGGCGCTCGATGAAAATATAGATACAGTAAACGCCTCACTTTATTTTTTTTCTACATTTTAGTGCGTTGTAATAGATATAAGGTGTTTTTAGATAAATTTGGACTCAGTTTTTTCAAACGCAAATTTTACCGCGATTTTTCATATGGCAGGGCTTGTTTACTAGCGACTTCTAAAAGTGGCGCCATATTCATCTTATATCTCGCAAGTATTAAACTTTCAAGTCTCAGTACGATATTTTACAATCTAGTACAAATTGACAGACCCATCTATTACTAAAAAAATCTGTAAATCGGTTGACCCTGCAGGCAATCCCTGGAACTTCCCGCTATTTCCAAGCGCTTTGAGTTCGAAGCACTTGATAATATACCCAAAAGTAGTTTTTTGAGCTCTTCGAGCTCAAAAATCTGAAAATTGCTGATAACAACACTATTTAAACCTACACTATTAAAGCTTTAACTTTTGAATGCGTCGTTTGTTTTTGATTTTTCAAACGTTATTCAATGCGGCTTTTTTAACACAAAAACTGATAAATAAAAAAATCGCGCAGTTGAAAAATGTTGCAGTTATCTTACAAAAACATTTTTTTTGGAATTTTTAAACGGCTATAACTTTTGAATGCGTTGTTCGATTTTGATCTTTAAAACGGCATTTGTTTTTAAGCTCTAAAAATACTGTAAGAGGTATAAAATCAAAGTTATTTTGAAAAAAACACTTTTTTCAAAATCTGTTGACTACGATATCTCTCGAACGGATGAACCGATTTTGATCCCCTTAGCGGCATTCGACGCACTTTTCTGAGGGGAAGAATTGATTAGATTATGAAAACAATCGGTACAATATTCTAGTAGTTATTTTGAAAAAACATCGTTTTAACAAATTTTTTTTTCGGTTTTTTTTGGAATTTCTCAAAATCTATTGGGCAGAATCGGTTCAAATTTTCAGGGACTCTAAGTTCAGTGGAACCTTTTCGAATGCCGCAAATCGCGATTCGATCGGTCAAGCCGTTTAAAAGTTATGAGAGGTTAACACAGAGAGAGAGAGAGAGAGACATAATGACATAATCGTAAAAATAGTCAGAATAGCTTCCTAGGATCACAAAACGTCGAGATCTGATAAAAACTCGATTTTCGAAAATCGGGATGAAATCAACAATTTCCCTATTTTTGAAAATTTTCAATTTTCTTAGCGGAAAGTTAAAACTCTAACCACTGGAAACGTATGGTCTTACGAAAGGTTTACTGGACACCATGTATATAAATGATATTATGCAAGACTAAAACAGTATGTTTCACCATAATGTACTGTGCCTTTTTGTCTTGAATCAATATTAAACTGTGTTTTTTTATTAACCTCCCGGTCGTTTTGTTAAGATAAAATTGGGAGAAGCAAGGAGATACGATAATATATTGCAAAAATTGTATCCGTTGTATTTCCCTAAAAAAATAGAATGAAAAATAGCTATTCTTGCGAAATTCATTTTTAAGTATCTGCGTATATGTTTTTAAAAAGAATTTAAAAACTCGAGAAACATAATTTTTTTAAAAGCTATATTTCAGAAATATTAAATAAATGTCGAGATGGTTGGTTCTTTATACAAGACTTTTTTTACATAGTTGTTGTCTTTCTCATCCTAATTATCCGTCATTCTGCAGCTTATACTGAATAAATACAGTCATGAAAGTATGAAGAATACAAAATATTTGATGTACATAATCCTAAGTCGGTATTACACTGAATCAAAAAGACACGCTGTATCAATGAAAAAGTTAGTATACTTTTTAGCTAATATCTCTTTAAATACTTACATTGATTTTTATTACCAAATATTTTTTCAATTAACTTTCAATTGAATGTTCATTGGCGGAATATATTTTTTCAGGGTAGTAATTAAACGAAATAAGATCAACTATTGTCTGAAACTATCACCGAAAAAAAAGTAGAAAATCGAGTCGGCTATAAATTTCCAAAGTAGGCGGCAATATGGCCAAGAAGGCTATTAAAGTCAATTTGAACAACTCATTTGATTGTTTTTTCCTAAATGGCCATGTTCTTTAACAAAATAGATCAGTTGTCAAAATAAAAACTTTCCTCTTCAACATGTCTCTTTTTTAACATTGCCATACTCAAAAAAATGCCCTATCCAAATTCGTCAAAAAAAGTATAGGTTGCTATTTAAAAAAGTTTTCGATGACCTCAAAAACAAAACACAATTGAAAAATGCCAATCACAGACAAGGTTATTAGAGTACAGGTTGCCTCATTCCATCTGACCAATCAGCGTAAGCGCGGGAATGACGTCAGCTAGAATTTAGTTTAAATCAAGTACAAAAATTGTTGAAGATTATGCTTATTTATATTAGGTGCTTCGTGCAGATTTTTTCTTAAAATTGACAGGAGACAATAAATAGAAGAATAGATGTTAAAAAATAGGATAATTTTTATTTTTATTACAAAATTTAGGTTTTAATATTAGTCCAGTAATTTTAGATTTCTACTGCAGAAAAATTCCCAGTTAGCTGATTTTTTTTATTTACCTTCGTTATGGTGTTTTAACAAACGTGTAAAAAGTCCCCATCGATATCGTGCCGGCGTTGCCAGATATTCGAGGTTCAAGTTCACGATAGACGGTTTTTAGCGAATTTCTCGGTTCCGTTCTATTTTTTGTGAAAAATAGTTATTACTAATCTTGTAGAGGACGAAATTATCTACAACTTTTATATAAACATTTTTTGTCTACGATTTATAGTTTTTCTTATTAAAGCACCCGCGGCTTCCTCCCCTCGATTTTACATAACGGGATTATGCTGCTTCCCGAGGACCTAACAAAATGATTTGTAGATTTATTTTAAGTTGAACTTAAAGCTAACGATTGATTATAATTTTATCGAAATTAATGCAGTAGTTCTCTACTTATAAGCAACCAAACATACAAATCGACAGCGCTCAAACAGACAGACAGACAGACAATTTTTTTCGAAAATACGATATTTATACTTGACATCAATTATAAAGACCATTCGTAAAGTAATTTTGTAAAAAAAAATACAAGGGTTGAGAGAGTGCGGATTAAGTACGAGTATGCATTTGCATACCGTATAACGCACTCTACTAAGAATAGCTCGGAATAGCCATACTTTTAATTTTTTTTTCAAAATTCTTTTACGAATACTCATTATAATTGTTATAAAGACTATTCGTAAAGGACTTTTGTAAAAAAAATTAAAAATGTGGCTACTATTACTAGAGTGCGTTATACGGTATGCAAATGCATACTCGTACTTAATCCGCACTCTCTCAACCCTTGTACATTTTTTTTACAAAATTACTTTACGAATGGTCTTTATAATTAATATCAAGTATAAATATCGTATTTTCGAAAAAAAATTGTTTGTCTGTCTGTCTGTTTGAGCGCTGTCGATTTGTATGTTTGGTTGCTTATAAGTAGAGAACTACTGCATTAATTTCGATAAAATTATAATTAATCGTTAGCTTTAAGTTCAACTTAAAATAATGGTACAAATCATTATGTTAGGCCCTCGGGAAGCAGCATAATCCCGTTATGTAAAATCGAGGGGGAGGAAGCCGCGGGTACTTTAATAAGAAAAACTATAAATCGTAGACGAAAAATGTTTCTACAAAAGTTGTAGATAATTTTGTCCTCTACAAGATTGATAATAACCATTTTTTACAAAAAATGGAGCGGAACCGAGAAATTCGTAAAAAACCGTCTATCGTGAACTTGAACCTCGAATATCTGGCAACGCCGGCACGATATCGATGGGGACTTTTTACACGTTTTTTAAAACACCATAACGAAGGTAAATAAAAAAAAATCAGCTAACTGGGAATTTTTCTGCAGGTGGGCCATTTTAATATCTAAAATTACTGGAGTATATCTATAATATAGACAAACAAAAAATTAAATAATGCTCAAGAAATGGCAGATCTTGCTAATTACCTATTTTTTTAAATTTAAGAAACGAATAGAATTAACTAACAAATTGATAAATTAATTATTTTATCTTTTATATTCACAAAATATTAAAAATAACCACAAAACACCATAACACTTAACAGCTATCGCAAAATTGACAACTTATCATATTTTTTTCACTAACAGAAGAATCATGTTTCTATTAGGTATTGAAAAAACATATCACACTACCATGGTTACTGTGATTTTTATTTCCAAAAATTAGCAGCGTCCATGGTCTGATTTTTTCTATTGAAGTGAGCAAGCATGGTATATTCTGAGTGACGTCATCCCCCCACTACTATCTATCGAAATGAGGCAACCTATACTTTACTAACCTTGAATCACAGAAAAAAGTGACATAGATATTAAAAAATAAAGTTGACGTGTCCTATGATTTTTCGTGAAAACCACTGGGAAAAAAAAAAACAATTTATTCCAGACTTGAGCTCACTTTAAAATCTATAAACGTTCTCTCACATGGCTAATATTCACGTATATCTAATATTAATTCTGACTTTTGCCATGCCGCCGTTATAAGTATCGAACATTGAAAAAGCGAGAACAAAATTATAGAGTAAAAAATGTTCTATCGCTAGGCACTTGGTAGAACATGATTGAATAAAAATTAATAAACAAACACTTGAAAAATTCTGCACATTTATTAATCTCAACGATCGTTTCGGGTTCCTAACCCATCATCAGGAGTTTAATGTGAACTCCTGATGATGGGTTAGGAACCCGAAACGATCGTTGAGATTAATAAATGTGTAGAATTTTTCAAGTGTTTGTTTATTATTTTTTATTTAAAAAATGTTATTTAATTTTAAATAAACATAATTAATTACGTTAAAAAATATGAAGTGGGGATGTGTATTGCACCAAAATTCCACTTAGTATTTATTAATTGGGTTGACAAGCAATTATCGGGTGTATATTGTGTGTCGCGCTGGAAATTTATGCAACCGAATTTATGTGATGTTAAAAGCATTGAACTGTTATATAAAATTTTACACGAAAGCATAAAAAAGACCATTTTGCATATTTGCGTAATATATTCTATCTTGTGTTGATTTTACTCGTAGTTTTCACTTTAATTACTGAATTGTGATTAAACCGGCCGCCGTGGTCTATATATTACTAGAAATTTGCATTTTTATTTACCAGCTCTAAAAAAAGCTTAAATGGTTTGGTAATCATTAATGTCTCATTAGAATAGATATTTGGAAAATAGTCTACGACTGAACATAGAGAAAACACAATTTATTAAATTCGGCGAATACGGCAGTAACATCTTAAATTTAGTCCTACCAAATCATGGAAGCAATATTGCTCTAGAAGAGAAAGTCAAATTTTTAGGCGTTATTATAGACAAGTCATAAAAAAAATCAATAAATTCACCTTCCTGTTGAGATCACTGAAAAACATTGTCCCCGTTTCTGTGCTATTAAATATCTATTATTCTTATGTAGAATCGAATCTTCGGCATGGTATAGTTTTCTGGGGTTCTTCATCACATATGAAAGATCTTTTTAAAATACAGAAAAGGCTCGTAAGAGTTATTAATAATGTAAATCCTCGTCAGTCATGTAAACCACTATTTCAAACATGTAGAATTTTAACGATCTTTGATCTATATATTTATGAATCGGTTCTCTTTGTGAAAAAACACCCAAATATTTTTTTCGGTAATGTTAGTGTTCATGACCATGACACTCGCACTAAAGATAAATATGTATCGTCTCGCGCGTGCAACAACAAAAATGTTTGCAATAACTTGTTAAAATTGTATAATCATTTGCCAAATTCTTATAAAGAACTATCGCTAAATGCTTTTCAAATTAAGGTTAAAAACAATCTAATGTACATAAATTGTTACTCGTTATTAGACTTTTATCAAGTTACCACTTTAAACTACATTTTTTACCTATAGATGTAACAAATTTTATTTTTATTCATGTATATTTGACTCTTTCCATACCTATTGGTACCACACGGAAATAAAGACTTTATTATTAGATATTATTACTTTATTATTAAATGGCCAGTCGAGCTATACAAAAAATTAAAATTTGAGAAGTCAATTAAAAGTATAAAATATTACAAAATAAAACCACTGGCGACATAAAATTTCGTTTGAACTGTAAACGGCCCATGTAATTAAAAAATTAAGATTGGTTTTAAATATTGAATAGGTATTATTATTATTTTTGTGCCTGGGTGCTAAGAACTTATGAACCTACAGAAACCTTCGGGAGCATGAGCACAACTCGCCAAAGTTTCATGGCATGGTATATAGGAACGCATACGGGACAAACAAACAAACAACCAAACAAAGAAACACTTATTTTTATATACATAAATAATATTTAGAAGATACCTATATTTCGTTGCTAATGGAAGTTTGATGGCTTTTTTTACCATGAGTATTAGAATAGAATAATTTTTTATTGCAAAATAGTTTCAAAGTAGCTAGATTTCAATAAGTCAAAACATTTAAAATTAACGTAATTAGTTTAACGTCTGTATGAAATATTAATTCAAAAAAATGTTTTTGATAGATATTAAAAAGGGCCAACATCTTTTAACATTATATACTTGTCTGTGAATTTGGTTATTTTTATTTTTTTTTAAATTAACATTAAAAAGTCATTAAGATGAAATAGTCTTTAGTCAGTTTTTATATTATAGAGATTTAAGGACAGATTTCTATTATTGTTTTACAGATGGTTAAAAAACAATAATGCCTAAAAACTAGGGCTATATTTTTGCGTATTATTTTTAGACGTTTAAATTGTAACATTATTGCATCTTCTAAAGCTGTAATATTGTAAGAATGCGGTATACAGTATCTTTAGTTTGGATTAAGAAGGAACTTCCGTTTTCTTATTCAAAAGCCCACTCTGCAAGCCTACTGTATTTATCAAATACTCAACAGCTCACACATCCCTACAAAATATACTTAAAAACTGGCCAAGTCAAGTTTGACTCGCGCGTAGAGGGTTCCGTACCATATTTTTAACGATAATTACGTATATTTTATTTTGTTATTTTTAAAATTTATTTTAATTAATGTTTAAAGTAAAAAAATTCCAAAATGTTTACATTACAAAAAAAAAAAAAGAAACACGAGTTGTCAGTCGGATTTGAACCCGGCTATTCAGGGTGACATGCGAACGCCTTAGCGGTTAGCCATTGCGCTATAACAGACTTGTTACAGTGCACATCAGAAACAGTACACTGAGTCATATAATATAAAGTGGTTCAATAGATAATAAGATAGTATCTTGTATACAGGATGAGTTCGACCACCCGTATCAGTCGTTTTTTTCGAAAACGGTTAGTCGTAGAGAGTTGTGTTAAAAATTTGTATTATAAAAGCCCCAATAAAGAATCGAATGGTAATAATTTTTTTTCCGGGGAGGCCAGCTTCCCTATTAGTTTGCTCCAGAATGTCCAGAACTCCGGAATTATAAATAGCACGATAGGTCGAAAGTGGTATTGTTGAAAAGATTTTTAAAAAATAAGCAAGTTTTGTAGGAAATTTTTTTTATTACTGCCACCCCTGTACATTTCTATAAGTATAAATATAAATTATTATATTATGTTCAGAACTCCGGAATTTTAGATAGCACGATAGGTTGAAAGTGGTGCTGTTGAAAAGCTGTTTAAAAAATAGACAAGTTTTGTAAGACAAATTATTTAATTACTGCCAGCCCTGTTAAGTAACATTCGTTTGAAATTATTAAATTAAAATTTCATAATAACGAACGAAGTCGGCATTCAAAATCTAGCAACCTTAGACATTGTCGCAAGTGTTCAAACTCTCTTCCATTTACTCTTTAATACATACTACTGAGCTTTTCTGGTTATACTGTGAGTGTACTTCTTCAGTGTTTAATGATCGATAGATAGGTAACTAGATTTTAAATGTGGACTTTTAAAAAGTTCGTTATTATGACATTTTAATATAGTAATTTCAAACAAATATTAATCAACAGGGGCGGCAGTAATAAAAAAATCTACAAAACTTGCTTATTTTTTAAAGATCTTTTCAACAGTACCACTTTAGACATATCGTGCTATTTATAATTTCGGAGTTCTGGACATTCTGGAGCAAACTAATAGGGAAGCCGATCTTCACGGAAAAAAAATTATCACCATTCAATTCTTTATTAGGGTTTTTATAATACAAATTTTTAACACAAATCTCTACGACTAACCGTTTTCGAAAAAAAACGACTGATACGGGTGGTCGAACTCACCCGTATAGTAGGTATTGAATGCTCATATACGAGTATGATATATCCAATATCCATGCATGGAGAGCCTTAAACTTTGATTTTTATTACTTTCCATGATTCATGCCACAACAATTCACAAATTTCAACTAGCTACCTCTTACCGTTTATGAGATAGAGCCTTGAGACAGACGGACAGACATCGTAGGCTCAGTAATAGGGTTCCGTTCGGAGGTACGGAACCCTAAAAAGTATATTTGAACACACACAAAAATGAAAAATTCGAGATAATCGCTTTTGCGTTTTC
Organism: Mongoloraphidia duomilia; assembly: GCA_039654895.1. NCBI lineage: Eukaryota > Metazoa > Arthropoda > Insecta > Raphidioptera > Raphidiidae > Mongoloraphidia > Mongoloraphidia duomilia. The sequence goes on along the minus strand of CM077516.1, from coordinate 39,718,504 downwards.
GTCACAAATATTATCAATAAAGATAATAAAGCGTGTATGTTTATCCGTTAAAATCAACAAATCGTTCAGTATGAAAAAACCCTGTTAGCTTTAATATGCTGACACTCATATTTGATTTATGCCGCTTTGATTTTTACTGTAAATATTACGCAATCAATGCCTCGATACACATACATGTTTGAGCAAATAAAATGAAGCCATATACACTTATGTATTACGTAATTTAATAATTCCATCAAAAGTAGACGTCACCATTTTTAAGCTAAGGAATTTTAACGAAATTGAATTTGACAGACCAATATGTCGTACAAACTGAAATCCCTAGTTTGGTCACATCAACAAGTATAGATCAAACTGAGAAGATCACTTTATCAGGTTTCGACGTGTGACACGATGCGCCGAAATTACGAATAACGGATAGTAACGCCCAAAAATTTTAGAGCGTTGAATACGTAAACCTTACTATATTTTAACATATTTCGGAGTGTAACACCAACACGCTGTGTGGATAAATACACGGTGTAACTAATAAGAACCTAGTTTATTTTCTCTCTGAATATACTCACAGAATATGATTTTTATTTCCTCGAAAATTATTACTGAGTTGCAGAGCGCGTTATCAGAAAATCTGATTTGACAATGACCTTATAGATTGTGACCACACATATTTTTCCATAAGAAAAGCATTGTAGAATTTCAATTCGATCTTTTTAAAAAATAATTGATCGATTGAAACGATATTTTTTAAACCGCGTACACATGTATTTAACAGTTTACTGTACAATTTCTACTCCGAAACAAGCATTCTTTTACAAGCTTTTATTTAACTTGCAATGTATGTTAGTTAGTTAGTTTGTGTGTTTGTTTAGGTCAAAACTTGCAAGTCAATTTTGAACGACTTCCACGTATCCGATCGATTTGAAATTTTGTACACATATGTATTCCCGATGACAATACATGAATAAGTCGTTTTTAGAAATAAATTCAGCCCCTAAGGGGTTCAAACGGAGATGTAGGGTTTTTTTGACTAATTAACGCCCAGGCCAAATCGCTGAAGCTAGAAATTTGAGATTTGGACAGTTGGTTCCTTTTCTGACGTAAGCATCCACTAAGAAAGGATTTCTTGAAATTCAACCCCTACCGGTGTCAAAGGGGGGTAAAATTTTGAAAGACTAAAATAAACAAAATAAATATTAGTAAAAAAACTTTTTAGAGACAAGCTTCTATTTAAATGCACTAAAAAGGAAAAAATAAATTTTAATAATTTAGGTTCATAATTATTAAAATTTATTTTTTCCTTTTTAGTGCATTTAAATAAAAGCTTGTCTGTAAAAAGTTTTTTTATTAATATTTATTCTATGTAGATCAAGCATTTGTTTATGTGTGAGTACAATGTAATGTTCAATACAGAGAATTTGACATTAGACTGTTTCTGAATGTATAAAAACTGTAATTATATGATCACAATCTAAGGTCATTGTCAAATCAGATTTTTTGACAATAATTTCTGCAACTCAGCATAAGGATCATAATTTTTCACAAAGTTGAAGTAAATTTATCGATCACCTGTATTCTATTTAACAGATCATTTGAAAAGTCTACATATTATGACGTTTTGTCGTAGGTATCTTAGCTCGTTACGATAGCTGTCCTGTCATATCAGAAATTGTTTTCTGAAACGACATTTTGTGACATCATAGTCGCTATCGGAACGCTATATTATATTATGACGCAACACTACACTAAAATTTAACGCCCAATTTAACGCTATGAGGAAGGCATTTAGCCTCTAGCTGCTAGCAGAAAGCAAACATTTAACTAATAAGGACCTTATCTACCTATTTAAGCATGTTTACGTATGATTTATTCTCTTTTATCAGAAAGCAACCATTTAGGGCCAATGCACATATTATGCTACTTTTAGTAGCATATTTTGCGATTAAGTCGCTTGGAGATCGTCAGATGCACTTACCAACAGCGCGGCGTAATACCGCACATTCTTCGCTGAAATACCCAACTGATGGATCACGAACGCGCGATTGCTGAAAACACTTCAAATGGGAAACAAGCGCATCGATCGTTAGATCGAATGCATGCTGTTGCCAAATCACGCGATCGAAAGAGAAATTTCGAGTAAGTAATGGTTAAACCGCGATGCAGTATACGATGGAATCGCTAAATCGCGCGTTTTCGATACACAAAGTAGCATGTGTGCATTGGCCTCTTCCTGATCAAATTTTCTTTTATTGAGAAATTGTATTATAAATATTTTTAGTAAGTTGAAAGAGGAATCTCTATGGCGTAGGATCAATGATATGAATGAATACAATACTGATTAAATTAATTACATTTAATGTACTAACGTTTCGGTACACTTCGTGCCATCCTCAGAGTAGTATCAATGCTGTCTAGTTATCAGTATATTGTAAAAAAGAAAATTTTTAATACCCTCACAATCAGAAGAGGTTCAATTTTAATTGACATTTTTATTATATTAACAATTTTCAAAAAGTTTTCTAGTTAAAATTCAATTTCATGATGCTAAATACAAATTTTCTTTTTTACAATATACTGACAACTAGACAGCATTGATACTACTCTGAGGATTGTAAAAAGTGTACCGAAATGTTAGTACATTAAATGCAATTAACTTAATCAGTATTGCAATCATTGATCCTACGCCATAGAAATTCCTCTTCCAACTTACTGAATATATTCTAGGGATCACTATCTCTCTATAGTGTTCGAGTTATTTAACTATAAATATTTTTACTAAATATATAAACATTTAAATTTTTGATAAAATAAAATGCACGAACTGTTCAGGTAAAGGTCTAATCAAGACATACAATTGTGTCGAAACGTCGCCTATTTAATACAACAAAAGGAAATTTGATCCGGAAGAGGCTTTTTAACTTCCCATTGGAAGTTATTGTAATGGGTCCGAAAATCGAAATTAAAAAGGAAAAAAAATTTTTATGTTTCAAGGTCACTACACTATTTTTACACTACTTTTAGAAAGATGTCTGTGTGTGTGTGTGTGTGTGTACGTATGTACGTACGTACGTACGTACGTATGTATGTGTCAATTTCTTTCTAAGACGAAATCTCGAGAACGAAAAATGATATCGACTACGTTGGGGTGCCAATCGACGCGTATTAACGTATATATGATCTGAAAGGAATTTTTTTAAAATCGGTTCAGCCGTTCTTTTTTCTTAACCAAATAACCTCCAAAAAAGTAGATTTTACACAATATCTCGCGAATAAAAAATTATATCGACTTCGTAAGGGTGTCAATCGAGGCGTGTTAACGTCATTTTGATTCGACATAAATTTTATAAAAATCGGTTCAGCCGTTTTTTTTTTTTTTTTTTTTTTTAATTATTGATGTTTTGATGATTAAAATGATTACTTTTCTGTGTAATATCTAATTTAATTATTATTATTAAATATTTATCAAACTGGGAAGTTCGTCGTGTGGACCTCAAGGGTCGCACTTTAGTCCTAATAAACGACCCACCTCACGGCTTGTTTTATTAATCTTTAACTAATGTTATTACCGATCTTCAAATAATTATATTTGTTTAAATATTTATTAACTTCCCATTGGAAGTTATTGTAATGGGTCCGAAAATCGAAATCAAAACGGAGAAAAAATTTTTATGTTTATTTTTACACTATTTTTAGAAAGATGTATGTGTGTATGTATGTGTGTGTACGTATGTACGTACGTATGTGTCCATTTCTTTCTAAGACGAAATCTCGAGAATGAAAAATGATATCGACTACGTTAGGGTGCTAATCGACGCGTATTAATGTAAATATGATCTGAAAGAAATTTTTTCAAAATCGGTTCAGCCGTTCTTTTTTCTTAACCAAATAACCTCTAAAAAAGTAGATTTTACCCAATATCTCGCGAATAAAAAAGTATATCGACTTCGTAAGGGTATCAATCGAGGCGTGTTAACGTCATTTTGATCCGACATAAATTTTATAAAAATCGGTTCAGCCGTTTTTTTTTTTTTTAATTATTGTTAAAAATAAATAATAATTATGTTTTAATGATTAAAATGATTACTTTTCTGTGTAATATCTAATTTAATTATTATTATTAAATATTTATCAAACTGGGAAGTTCATCGTGTAGACCTCAAGGGTCGCACTTTAGTTCTAATAAACGACCCACCTCACGGCTTGTTATCTTTTAAATTAGGGACTTATCATTTTTCCAAAAGAATGACAGCATTATTATGGATCGTCCTGTGTTCACTCCTCGTTACGACATATTCAACCATAACGTGTGACAATGCATCTTGGAAGAGCAGGTCGGATATCGTTTTCCAGTTTCAATTGTTTCCATTGTGGTGCAACGTAACGCGATCATATGGTGAAGGTGCCGGTGTAAATGGGGGAAGTGGAGAAGCATTGCTGTAATTTAATTTGGTTTTTATTCAATTGTAGCATCCGAATAAAATGTTTCCAGCGAAGGTTCGACTTCTTCAATGAAAATGTTCATAAAATATGTCTGTAGCCACACAGCAAAGTGACCGACGACTATTTTTTATTCATTCAGTTAGGTTCTGTGTATAAGCTAATTCATTCATGCCCATTTTCCGAAAGGACGCAGGTAACTTCACGACGGTACCGGTTTTATGAACGATAACTACGGTAACAGCGTCGGCACCGTCATGAAGCGTGACCTTTCGGAAGAAAAAAATATTCCACAAAAAATTTAGAAAACGCTATGCACTAGATGTTACCTTGAACCACTTTATTTTCTGCCAATATGTATATATTTTATTGATCAGTAAGCCTATGTGGCCTTTTTCTGCTTATTTTTTCCTGTATATTATTATTTGACTATTGAAACGTGCTATTTTATATTCATATTGTTATTGTATTCATCTTTCCTGTTATAAAATCAAATTTGCAATATCTAGAATCATATTTCGTATGAACGTTTCTTACCGGGTATCTATTATACAAAACTGCTTTAACATTTCTCTAAAACTAAAAATTTTGTTTTTTAAAAATAATGTATTTCCACCATTTTTCCCGAATTTTTTTTAACTTTTTCAAATTTCAACTTTAGTTAATAATAATAGTACTACAGGGTGCGGCAGAATGGAGTTCCACATTTGACAAAGTGACTGACCCATTCTGATGCGTATGTAGAGCAGGGGCCCCAGTGGGGGAGGTGCCGTTCGTTCGGGCGGGTGGGCGATAAGGTTTGTCAGTAGACACCATATGCCTGGGTCAGCTGAACAACGGGGGTACGTAATCAAAGCGTTTTTTCAAAAACGCCGAAGCCGTGACCGCGACACAAAGAGCATTTTGTACGCGCTTCTGTAAACGCGGTCGTTCCAGATCGGAAAACGATACTGAAATGACAACTGGAGAGCTTCACCAAAGACCTCTTCACAGTCCGAAAATCACCGTGTAGTGGCGGTGTTCAGTTTGGGCGTTTTGGGGTCCTATTTTCTTTTGAAGAAGGTGATGTTACTGTAACTGTGACTTCCGACCGCTACTATGGCATGTTGCAGAACTTTTTTCAGCCCCAATTGGCAGAAGAAAATGATATAGAACACTTCTGGTTTCAGCAGGATGGGGCTACGTCCCACACTGCTGTTTGCTCCCATGCCATTTTGCAACAAACGTTTCCGAGACATTTCATGTCGCTACAGCTAGAGCGATATTGAATGGCCGACTCGCTTCTCTGATCTAAGCCCCTGCGATTTTTTGTGGGGCTATAAACATTGGCCTCAAACTCTCGAACAACGTAAGAAGGTTATAAGGGAAGAAATCGCCGCTATTTCTGGATATATGCTGGAGAGAGTGATGCAACACTTCAGGGAAACATCTTGAATGTGTATCGCCCATGACTATCGCCATTAGAGGACATAATTTTTAAAACCTAGGCAAATGAAACCTTATTACATATGTACATTTCAGAAATAAAAGTTTTTTTCTCGTGTCTTTTAGCGTTCTTTTTTATTAACCTTTTAAATGTGGAACTTAATTCTGTCGCACTTTGCATATTATATAAAATTTGTAGATGTGATAGTTCAGCCTAGTGAATTTTAGAAAAAATTTGGTTCGGAAAACCCTGAAGAAGAAAATAAATTTTTCGAAACGTCGGCTATTAAACAAATTTGAACATCTCTGAATATTATTTCTCAGCTTTTTCCGAACCAAATTCTTCATATAATTTATAATATATTTAAAACTCTTCCTACCTACTTTATTTTGATCTTAGAAGATCTATTTTGACCTCAAATTATAAAGATAAAGAATATGCATCTAGGCGCGTTACCGAGCATTTTAAAATACTTAAAATCTTTTTCAGTAGCTCTGACGTAAAACCATCAAATATTCAGAAAGGCGTTGTATGGCCTGAACTATTTTTATAAATTTGGTCCGTAGCACCGTAAGGCGGAATCATCCGTTTCATTAATTGTGTTTTAAAGACCACCAACAGCTAAGGTTATTTGGGCTTCATCATCCGTTTCAATTTGATGCAAAAAAATCTTTATCAAAAATACTATTGAGAGTGTGTAATAAATTTAAAACAAATGATCAAGTTTAACTTGAGAATGAGAAAATTACGTAATATCGATTTATGTTATTCTCTGCTGGGCACACTGTACCTACATAATATACAAACGGCTATGAAAATATGTATTCAGTTTGCTTCTTTGAAAATTTGTAATATGCCTATTACTTAGTAAAAAATGGTAAAGCGAAAAAATACCTTTGAGTTTATTTTATATCTTCATACATTATATTGGGAAACTTTTCAAAAAAAAAAACCAAAAAAAAAAAAACAAGGACGATAAAAATTGTAACGACATGCAGGTAAAAGTTACCCAGCTAATAAAAAGAATAGTATATTACGGAACAAATGTTAGAAGGTGCCTTTTTTAAAACGAGTACGATATTTTGAACGAGTTGGAGGCGAATACGCCGTAGGCACTCTCACCGGAAACGAGTTTCAAAATCATCACACGGATGTTAAAAAGGAGGCACCTTCTCACACTTGTCTGCACGCACGATACTTTTTATAACGAAATCATGTAACGGATGTGCGTAAAAAGTGATAGCCGTGTGTAAAAAGTAAAACAAAAGAGAAACCCGTGTCAAAAAACGGCTATTTACACCCGGATTATAATGAGATTATCTACGCACGGTTCGCAACCATGTATAAAAGCACAATTTTACATGTACGTGTTATAAAATAGTATATTGTTTAACTAATGTGCTAAATACATCTTTATACGTCAGGCGCGATGTTTTCAGTACAAGTAGTAGGCGAGCGTACACGAACCTTGGTGAGTGTGCATCCCGAGTCATATATGAAGGGAGCGATGTCATGAATGCGGAACAAGAAAACGAGGCCAGAATAACCATCGGCCGAACTAAGATCACGGACGACCGACTGAGTTTTGACAGTTTTATGGCCGAATACTCTGGGACCAGAAAGGTCCGTTTCGGTGTAACCACGGAGGTACAATAGGAGCTGTTTGGTGTCCCCGACGACTACTCGCTCGCTCACTGTGTCTCTGCAGACTTTCTCATGTTTGGAGGGATTGCGGCTGTGTTCCGATGACGATTTGGACGCCAAGAGGAACTCTATCGACAGACCCCGCGGTCAGTAGGGTCCTGCGGCTGCCAGACCAGTGACTTGGTGACGAAGCGACTGTTCCATCAGAAGCCAAATTACGTGAATCTGTGGCGTGCCCTAATGGAGTTGAAGGCCAACCTACTTCCTGACGGCGTCAAGAGATTAGCGATCCCTAAGCTGGGCTGTGGGCTCAACCAGTTAGATTGAAGAGTCGTGCGAAACATATTAGAAGAAATCTTCGAAGACACTGAAGAGAACATCCTGGTATGCAGTCTCGGGCCGGAAACTAAGATAAATCCACCGAAGAGTGTAGACTGCTATTTTTACCGAAGCGGAACATGCAGCCGACGCGAGAGGCGCCGTTTGAAACATAATGTTCGATCGCGCAGCCTTATGGATCAATGAAATATATATAATAACGTCTCAATAATGACGAAAGCGCCACCCTTGACTGAGAGTGAGTTTAGAATAGATGAATCGATTATAGAAATCAGTTGTCTTTGAACCGTTGGAGAGAGTGGATCAGCGAACAGTGATAGATAAATAAATAGAGAACATGGTGAGTTGTCTTTGGAACGTAGACAGAAGTGATTCGGACGAACAGTTATAAATAAAAGTGACAAATAACAGTTATAAATAACAGTTATAAATAACAGCTATAAATAACAGTTATAAATAATAGTTATAAATAACAGTGAATATGAATGGACAAATTGATAAACATAAGACGATAATTGTGAAGAGTTGTGTAGATCGTTTATGTACCATTGTCCTGCATTTAATAAAAAAAAGATTTTTAGCGAAATTACAATATTATACGGTTCTCCTACAATATAATAAAATCGTAGACGCTTTTATTGTCCTGTTTATCTATATCTGTGTGTGCACGCTAATCTCCACAATGGGTGAACCAATTTGGATGTTGATTTCAATGATGATTGAGTCTTGTGATAAAGCTTGGGCTAACATTTAGTGTTTGTTTCATTTAGGTAAATCAGTTGATAAATAAAAAAGATATGTCAATTTTAAAATTCGCCTCGCGCACGTTGTGACACCGTTAATTCAAATGCAGTCAACAATATAAATAGGTTGGGTTGACTGTTTATTTTTGTGACACCGTTAACGCAAACTATTTCCAAGTGATATTAAGCCCGACTTCGATTCGCAAAGGGAGAGATTCTCGCGGGGGGTATAAAAATTATACTTCGCTTCGCAGGGGGAGAATTTCTCGCGGAGGGGATAAAAAATAACAATATATTAATATACTCAAGCGAAGACACGGGTAGCCGCTATATCTAAATATAATAATATATATAATATGTATAATATGTATAGCATATAATAAATATTTTTTCGTGACAATATAAATTCTTTTAATAATAATAATCATAGGACAGCAAACACAACCATAAATCGTGTGAGAGCAGGTCTATATCATCCCCTTAAGCTTTATAAACTTATAAGTTTTTATCCAGTCACATTTCTCTTTTTTCATTAGATACTTCATGATGTTTGAAAAAAAAACTTTGTGCTATGTAGGTACTTTATATTATGTAATATTTTCATCCACTTCTTTTCCGCAAAGTCTTCTTATTTCTTTATTATGTATTTAATTCGTGTCTAGGATAAAAATTATAGCTCCTTTTATTTACAAAATAACTGTAAATCTTACGTTTTTCCGAAATTTTCTGAAAACATATTTTTATTTATTTATTTAAGGTCACCAACTATCAAAGTTATCTGAGTTACATCTTCGATTTGTATTATTTTTTTTGTATACATACTGTAAAACAGCTACTTTACATGCACTTGTGCCGGAAAGTTACTCTCCCGCACACCTACATGTGATATCAAAATTTTTGAAAAACATGAAAATGAAATGAAAAGCAGCTATTTTATAGTGGGTAAGGCAAAAAATTCCATATATATATTATAACAGGTTAAAAACTAACGTTAAAAAGTACTACATTATACGCGGCGAATACGCGGGTACCGCTAGTAGCAAATAATTTTGAATAAAAGATTTTTATAAAACGATTCAAAAAAAGACACTTCCATGTGTCGGAGAGAGAAGTTTTAAGTTTCAAATGCCGTGCGTTAGAATGAGATAGACAAAATCTGTCAACGCGACGTAATTGCTGTGATGTTACGAGATAGAACTGGAGAGGCTGGCCTAGAGAATACAGCTGCTGGACGAATGATTTTTTGATTTCAACTAATTATGCATTTTGACGTTAATTTGGCGAACTTTGAATAATAACGATGAATTAATATTCCTGGAGTGTAGTGAATTTTTCTGGATGTGCGTTAGGGATTGACAAGTTGTCGAATAACATACAGTTTTGACTGTACGGTGAAAAATAATACCCTACCCACTCTAACCAAAATTCCTATTATAAACCGATGCTTTCCTGGACTCTTGGCTTTTGCTGTCGAATTGTTAGGCACTTCGCTAGCTGATTAGTGTAGGAAGGATTGTTTCATGGAATAATTACGGATTATTACGTAATGTATCGTTTCGCCAAGTGACTGTTGATTTCAATAGAGTTGCGTTTATATTGCCGTCGCTACGATTTTAAACGACAATGTCCCGTCCACAACTAACAAGTTTACGTTCCCGAATTGCGATCTAGTGTAAATATAAATTTTCTATAACGCTTTAGCGTTTACCGTCTCGAAATTTAAAGTATCGATTTAGCGATTACCGTCTCGAAAATTAATGTACCGATTTAACTTTAACGTATTGATATTTAACGTACCGATTTATCTTTTAACTTACCGAAAATTTAACGTATCGATTTAGTGGCGTCAACAAAAAAAACTCGGGTCGCAGTGCCAAACCCTGCCGACAATATAGTGTATTTGCTAATGCAGGCCTTGTGGCTTTATTATGTAAACTTAAGTTTGTTTTTGGACAAAATAAAAAATTTAACCCCTTAATACATCCCTTAAAATAATATTTTTTTCTTAATTTCAATAATATTATCAATGCAACCTCTGTACCAAATTAAATCACCCTTCAGTAAGTAAATCACTATCCGCAAACCAGTGTTTTCATAAAATTTGTAAGTCCGGTCCTGTCGAGCCGATTTTATTAAAATTCTAGCAGCACATTTTAATCTTCACTAAAGGGTTAAATTTCAATTTTGAAACGATTCTGAGAATTTTTTCGGTAATTTTGGGTCCAAAAACTTTTTTCAACTCCTTAAAATGGTCCGATCGTGCCCATTTTGAATAAACTTCGTGCGGTAATGGGTTCCAATGTGTGTACCAAATTTCGTTTAAATCGATTAAGTCTGTCGAGAGTTATCGAGTACACACACACACACACAAATATATATATTATATATATACATACATACATAAACATTTTTAAAAATGGTGGCAAACTGTTCAGGAGGGTATGAAACGTCGAGAAATTTTGGCCCGACCCCTAGGTCCCGCCATCCGACTGACGCCAATAGTGTATGTGCCATATTATGGCAAATACACTAATAATTAATGATCGCCTATTTAGGGTTTCGATTTGTGATGAGATCTCCCGTTCTCAAACTTTTTATCTTTTAATTTTAAGTGTGAATTAATCGCGATGTCGCATTACGTCCTGTTGTGATTGTCGACTATATAGAAGTGTCGTCCCGATTTTAGTGTTTTTTGCTCTTTTTTTTGGTAATTCCGTTCCCTTGATCTAATGTATTGATTTTTCGTATTGCCGCATGTGTTTTCGTTTTAGCGTTCCGTGATCGATCTACGTTGTATGTTTTTTATTGTATATGTTTTCTTGGATAATTTTGGACTGCTGGTTCTGGCTGGGTTTACTCCCCGGATATTGTTTCTGGATTTTGATCCGGAAGAAATCTTCGTCAATTACTAGTCCCAGTAGTCGACGGCTTTTAGGTCTTTTGGATATTTTCTTGCTTATTTCCACAGGTTTGGACGACCTGTAAGTACGTGTGTGTCCAGTTGTCCTGGCGCCTTTTCCAACTTTTTAGTTGGTTTAATTCTGGATACTGACAATTGTCTCCAAGTGATTTTAGTATCCAAAGGTTTAGTGTATTTCCCTGTATTGTCTTTAAGTTATCGTTTTGAATTGAGGGTTTATCTAAATTAACGGCTCGTGCTTCCTAGAGTACGTTACCTGTCAATTTTCGTAATTTTGTTTGTGTTTGTTTACGTGTCGAGTGGTAGGTGGTAGGATTTTAAGAAAAATTATTAAAAAGTTTCTGTTACGGTTACAGAAATATTGAGGTATTGAGTGGTCGGTGGTCGGATTTCGAAGCCCAACTGGGGCATTTTAATAATAACATCAATTCGATAATGGTGAACCGTGGACTCACGTCCCAGCGCCGCATGAGCTAGCCGCGCTCTGAATTTATTCAGGTTATTATAACCGTTCACCAAAAGAGTTTAAACTCTAACAAAATAGCAAGTTATAATATATCGTGCGTAATGATATTATCACTCGTGTGACTGTATAAACTCGCTGCGCTCGTTTTAACATAGTGTCACTACTCGTGCGTAATATACCTCATTACGACACTAGATATACAATGTTCTATTAATCAATACTTTTTCTACACTAATATATAAAAATAAGGTGGTGTTTTGTTTTTAGTTAATGGGGTTGACCCACTATACCTATGGCTGCTTATAATTAGAGAACTTCTCTATTAATTTCGATAAAATTTATTAATCGTCGGGAAACAGCATAATGTCGTTATGTAAAATCGAGGGGAGGAAGCCGCGGGTATTTAAATAATTAAAATTATGAATCGTAGACAAATAAGGTTTATACAAAAATTGTAGAGAATTTTGTTCTCTACAAGATTGATAAAAATAGAACGTAACCAAGAAATTCGCAAAAAACCGTTTTTCGTGGACTTGAACCTCAAATATCTGGCAACGCCGGCACGATATCGATGGAGACTTTCTATACGTTTTTTAAAATACCATAACGAAGGTGTATACAAAAATTCAGCTAACTGGATTGTTTTTATGTCTAAAATTACTGGGCTACATCTATAACAGAATGATTACTTTATAAAAAATTGTTGTTTAAAATTATTGGCATTAGTAGCTCCATGAATTTTAATTAAGGATATTTATGTTCCTAATTATTTTAAGAAAAGGAATAGGTAATTAATATCCTAAGAAATTTTTCCTTTAGGCGAATTAATAAAACATGATATTTTTTTAAACGTTGTCAGTTAATATAAATTCCTTGGAAGCTACTATTTTTCCTTTTTCTTCATTAAAATTTCTCATTTTTTTAAAAATGTCAGGTGTTATAAGTCATAGTTAATTAATTACTTGTACATTATCTCGCTAATTAGTGAAAGCATTACATAACTCAATATAATTATCGCTTCATTAATTAGTTTTTAAAAGTTAGGTATGTACAATCTTTTTACATTGTAAAGTATATTAATATAATATATAAAAAGGATAAAACATAATGTTTTCACCTACCTATAATTATAAAATTTTTTCATAAAACAGCTTTTCTTAAACTTATAGTTAACAAACTTTTTCTGTAGCTTCGTTCACGTGAACGTCAATTTTACCCGCAGGAACCCTATTCTAACCCGAGTATAGTCATAGAAAGTTTTTTTTCGTCCAAGTTATATTCATCTTGTCTCGTGGAACTTCTGAATTTTTCTCCGGAACTTATTTTGGGAAACACCGATCCAGGTGATACAAACGAAAAATCAATTGAAGAATTTGTATATTGGGTCGAGTTACTGTACTTTGTCTACTTGCAGTCTTTAGTGAGAGAATTAGGCGAAGTTTTAAAACACGTCATGTATGCAGCACTGGGTTATTTAAACAAAGCAATTGAGAAAGAGAAGCCATTAAGATACAATTGAAACAATACTATAGAACAACTTTTTTTGAGAAAGGTTTGATATATACCGGCGTAAAATTTTATGAACAATTTCCAATTTATAAAAAAAATGAACAACATTTCAAAAAATTTAAGGAGTACCTACTATATCATAACTAAAGAACCGTATAACATAGTATGATACATTTTTAGAGTGTTGGGTCTCCAAGTCACTATATGAATATTATGAAGTATTAGAAATACCTTGTATTATGTCCGTCTTATGACTTCTTGTGAATTTACACTACGCGTTTCAGCAAAGAGTTGCCATCTTCAGGTGTGGTTAATTATTTTTTAAAAAACGCATATGGAGTATTCGTAACACTATATAATATTATGATGCTAAGCACTGTGTATTATGTCGTGGTTTGTGAAGTACTGATTTAAATTTCGAGATTCTATGATTTATATAGTAGGTAAATGAAATGGAAATGTGAGTGTGTGTGTGTGGTAATTGGTAATTGTGTTTTAAAGACCGCCAACAGCTAAGGTTATTTGGGCCTAGCACCAATTCATATTTTCAATTCATTATTATTTTTTTTTTTAATATTAAATTGAAAATCCAATTGACACTTTTACCAGCTCTCGGGCTAGAACCCGAGAACTGGGAACTTGTAATAGAGGAACCATAGCAACGCCATGTAAACAACAGCGCCGCTACACTCTCGGCTATTCTCAAGCCTGTGTGTGTGTGTAGACGATTACTGAGTATTGGGTGTTTGTGTGTTGTTAATTATTGTGTCGTATATTATGTTCGATTTTAGAGTTAACACTAACACTAAAATCGAACATAATATACGACACAATAATTAACAACACACAAACACCCAATACTCAGTAATCGTCTACACACATACACCACACACACATTTCATTTACCTAATACTAAAATCATAAACTCTCGAAATTAAAATCAGTACTTCACAAACCACGACATAATACACAGTGCTTAGCATCATAATATTATATAGTGTTACGAATACGCAATGTGTGTTTTTAAAAAAATAATTAACCACGCCTGAAGATGGCAGCTCGTTGCTGAAACGCGTAGTGTAAATTCACAAGAAGTCACAAGACGGACATAATACAAGGTATAACATATTATAATATAAATTATAAGCAAACTTTTGTACTTTGTAGCTCTCGCATGAAAATCGAGTTGACAGTTTAAAAAGTTGTATTGCAGCTTATTTAAAAATCATTAACTCTCGCATGCAGTGCGTTTTCATTTTTGAAATTGCTATATATAAGAAGGGATCAGATTCCACTTTCGGGCAATGTGGAGTAATTGGAAACTCACCTAGCCGAAAACTGGGAGTTTCGGGTTCAAGTCCCGACAATGGTCATTTGATTTTTTCTTAGATATTATAGTTCACAAATCATGGCAGCTTGGCTGTCTGATATATTATTCACCTCTGATTGTTATGTGAATAGTGTTGTGGATAAAAGGGGTTAAAAATCGGTTGATTTTATAATTTACCTAATATATGAATCAATATAAAATTATGTACCTATGTATTTTTACTTGTTATGTAACTTTTGTAGTATGTATTTTTTTTTTGCATATTATGCAACGATTGTATCCTATCGGGTATCGGGCTATGCAATAAATTCATATCATATTATCATCTTTTTAACTTAGGCTTCAACTTGGATCTATGAATAATAAATATACTGTAGGTATTTAAAAACTCAATCGCTTTTAAAGAAATATACCAGAATTACTTTTTCGCTTCAGATAATTTTTAACAATGAAACATCTGAATTACAGAAATTGAAACTTACTGTTGTGCGAAAGTAAGTTTTATCAATTTGTAAAGGTTACAGAAGTGAAATAAATCGGACAATATATAAGCACTGTCCACACTGCTCTGAAAAATAAATTATTGCAGTTCAACGAATCGTTCAATGTTTCTCAGATTTTAGATTTTCGTTCTGCATAAGAAAACAATCCTTAATCATTCTTTAGTTTTCATCAGGGTTGGCAATAATCTTTTTTTTAATCGAAACAAAACAAACATTTTTTAAATTATGTTTTAAGATTTATAACAAGTTTTAATGATTAAATAGTAGACTGTATATCTAGATACGTGTAATGGGCTATACTACTAACGAGTGAAGACAGTATGTAAAAACGAGCGATAGCGAGTTTTTATTACCACACGAATCATAATATCATTACGCACGAAATATACCTATATAGTATTTTTTTCTATACCCACTATACCTACAAAATACCTACTTTTCACTTCATTTTCAAAAAATTTTGACTGGTCATTTGCGTCGCCATCTTTACTTTTACAGTATGCCGTAAAGGTCGCAAGTAATCGCAGGCGCACGCAGGCGGATAGAGCGAATAAACAGAAGTTGCTATGGAAACCGTGCACTTACCGCACTAGTGCGGGTAAGTAAAACACTTTCGGCACGCCCGCCAGTTGAATGACCCATTACAGGCCAGTATACATGCATCGAAAATAGCTATTTTGTAGTGGGTATGGCAAAAAAAATTTTTACATTTAAAACAACCCCAATTTTTATTATGAAACTGAACCATTATTATTCACAAATAGGTAACTTATGTTAGCAAACCACTGTTAGAAAACACGATGGGTGTTTCCTAACAGTTGTTAAGCTACATTTTTGCTAATTCAGTGTTATACGAATAACTCGATCGTATGAAATTATTTAATATTATGATTATTATTATTATATTTCTAGAAGTTACGGGATACAAAGCAGAATATAACAACAATTTATACTTGTTAAATGTTTAATGGTCAACGTTTCAGCCTTCTTCAGGGTCAGTAAAAATATGTAGGTTTTTCTTACAATAAAATTACTTAATTCTAATTTAAATAAAATTAAAAATATAAGTATATATATAAAATATAAAGAAACTTATATTAGGTATTATTAAAATCTATCAAATTATAAGGAAAAGAAAAAATATTGTTATATCTATTAATGTGAACAATTTGGAAAATTAGAATTAAGTAGGTAAGTAATTTTATTGTAAGAAATACATATTTTTTGTACAGGTCCTGAAGAAGGCATGATTATAGGCCGAAACGTTAACCATTTAACATTTGAGCAAGTTAATTGTTGTTATATTCTGTCTTGTATCCCGTAACTTCTAGAAGATTAATATACAACAAGGGTACTAAAACTTATTATTATTATTATAACAATTATTTGTAGTAAGTACGGCTACCCGCTACATGGTAGTAACTTTGGCAAAATTAAACCTTTTACCTTTGGTTAAATATTAAGTAGAGAGTGAAAAATGGACTCTCAGTAATGTCACCGCGGTCTTTAAAAGGACAGACTGTAAAACGTTGGGTGGAATTACAAACACGCTAGCATAACTTCCCAGACACTTTGTTTGTGGCTTTGCATAGTCTGTCCAAGCAAATAAAGACCCTGAGGAGATATGTAAGGTGCTGTATAATGTCATTGCTAGGGTCAAAAGTAGACTCTGAAGAGATTGCGTTTGAAATAAAATATCACGTATGTTTTGTTTAGAATGAGTACGTTAATGCAGTGGCATAGGCGGACTGGCTATATTTTTTCAGGGATGCTAACATTTGTAGGGGCCAGAGGGAGAGACTTGAGTATTTTTTTATTTATTGGGATTGAAGAATGGAAGGGC
This sequence comes from Mongoloraphidia duomilia, assembly GCA_039654895.1. NCBI lineage: Eukaryota > Metazoa > Arthropoda > Insecta > Raphidioptera > Raphidiidae > Mongoloraphidia > Mongoloraphidia duomilia. The sequence continues at coordinate 39,701,347 of CM077516.1, read as the reverse complement.
CCATGCCTTCTCCAACTCCGGGGCCCCGGTATACTCCAGCGCCCAGCGCCCCTGGCCAGTCCTCGCCTGTGCAGCGGTCTCCAAACTTTTTATGTAACATTGTCAACTTTAGGAAGGTGTGCGGGCCAGGAGGCTCATATGCTGGGTTTTATCGTACAATTTTATTTTTTAATCACGCTGTAAATTACGGTTGCCATAGCAATGATCAATAATTTTCCAAAATGAAAACGCGGCAACCAATGAACACGTAGCAACTAGCAATCAAAATTTAACAGTGTGATTAAAAAAACAGCCTGTTAAAATTGTACGATAAACTCAGCAATAGTATTGTAATCATATTTGTAAGAATACCCGTTGGCAATCCCTGAAAATATAAGATAATTATTATTATTATATTGTCATGAAGTAAGTAAAAACAAAAATGGTGCCACATTGTTTAGGAGGGTATGAAACGTCGAGAAATTTTTGTCCGACCCTTAGGTCCCGCCATCCGACCGACGCCAATTTATAGTGTATGTGACATATGGCAAATACAATAATAAATGTATGAGTAGTTACAATTGTTTACAAAATTCAACGTAGTGCTCATTCAATCTAGTATTACATTGATTTTTAATATAATTTGTACTCAGAGTTCTTGAATTTCTTTTTAGTGTATTTGCCATATACAGTGTGTCCCACCGTAATTGAGACATAGCATTTTAACATGGTGCTACGATAATTTGTTAATATTTACTCCCCGTTAACTGTTTTTGTTATTTTTATTTTACGATCTGGTTCTAAATGTCCTCAGTAATGATGTTGTAGACTTATTTTTATTTAAATGTCTTTAAAAATTAATAAAATCACATTTTTAAAAAATAAATCACAATCTTTGCTTTGTATACCAGTTTAATGGTCAACTGCTCATTGCCGCTGATAGCTTAGTTGGCTAGTGCGTTGACTAATATCATTAACGTTCACGCCAAGCCCGGGTTCGAATCCCGACGAGAGCTCATAATTAATTTTTTTTTTTTTTTAATAATGAAAATACATTGGAGAACAATTAATAATACTTATTATTTACAAATAAAAGTTTAGCGATTTTATTAATTATTTTCATTAAAACTAACACGTACATGTTTTAATGGAAATAATTAATAAAATCGCTAAACTTTTATTTGTAAATAATAAGCATTATTAATTGTTCTCCAATGTATTTTCATTATTAAAAAAAAAAAAAAATTAATTATGAGCTCTCGTCGGGATTCGAACCCGGGCTTGGCGTGAAGGTTAATGATATTAGTCAACGCACTAGCCAACTAAGCTATCAGCGGCAATGAGCAGTTGACCATTAAACTGGTAGGTACAAAGCAAAGATTGTGATTTATTTTTTAAAAATGTAATTTTATTAATTTTTAAAGACATTTAAATAAAAATAAGTCTACAACATCATTACTGAGGACATTTAGAACCAGATCGTAAAATAAAAATAACAATAACAGTTAACGGGGAGCAAATATTAACAAATTATCGTAACACCATGTTAAAATGCTATGTCTCAGTTACGGTGGGACACACTGTATATGGCAAATACACTATTGGCGTCGGCCGAGGCGAGACCTAGGAGTCGGACCAAAATTTTTCGACGTTTCATACCCTCTTGAATAGTTTGGCATCATTTTTGAAAATGTACCTAATAACTTTCGAATGAGTTAATTGATTTTAAAGAAATTTGGTATGCACGTTGAAACGCTATTTAAAATAGGCCAATGAACAATTTTTAGGACTGTTTTTAGGGATTGAAAAGTGTTTTTGGTAGATACCTAAAAAAAAATCCAAATTGTTTAAAAATTGAAATTTAACCCTTTAGTAGATATTAAAATTGGCTGCTAAAATTAAAAAAAATCGGCCCGACTGGACCGTATTTATAAATTTTATGAAAACACTAGTTTGCAGATAGTGAATCATTTACTGGAGGGTATATATAATTTGGTGCAGATGTTGTATTGATAAAATCCAGGTCGAATATTGAAATTAAAAAAAAATTATTATTTTAAGAGATTGTATTAAGGGGTTAAATTTTTTATTTTGTTCAAAAACAAACTGAAGTTCACATAATAAATCCACAATGCATAGTATTAGCAAATACATTATTTAGTCGATCAGGGTTTGGCTCTGCGACTAGGGTTGCCAGGTGTCCGGACTTAGCCGGACATCTCCGGTTTTTTACGGTCGTGGCCGACCTGTCCGAATTTGGTTAGGCTTTTTAGCGATGAAATAGAGAACGCACAACGAAGGCCCGTTTCAAGTTAATGACGTAAGCGCGAGGAATAAGTATAAGGAGGAATAAGGGGATGTAAAGGCTGTTTACTGATTGTTTTTTTAGTTTAAGCACGTTTAAGGTTGATCTCGGCAAAAACTGACTATAATTGATTATAAAAGATTGCAAATACCTTACTGACTCTATTTCTATTTAAAATAGGTTGTCCGGTTTTTAGGGCAAAATGTCCGGTTAAATATAACGCCGAGTCCGGCTTTTCTATTTTTGAACCTGGCAACCCTATCTGCGATCTGAGTTTTTTTAAAATTTTGGTTCGCATATTTTCAAGATTTCTTGGTCGTGCTGTAATAATTCGCTCTCTTTGTTACATAACTACAGGTTATACATTAAAGGAGATACGCTAAGCCACCTCGATCTCTTGCGCCTCCTGTCTCATGTCCCGTTGAGCGCCCTGAAATAAGACATGGAAAAGCTTTAAACGTCCTGAAACAAATGGTAGCGAAGACAAATAATCCTCCAGCGTTCGCGGGCCGTCGCCTGGCTTTTTGTTTTGTAAGAGAGACTTAGCTTTAGAGTTGTGGTTTAAAGATGTTAGAACTCTGATGAAGCTGCACTCACATAAGTATTAATCTAGTTTCAATATAAACAATGACTAATCTCCTTCAAAGTTAGTTGGTTGTAACGTGAATTTCGCTTTTATAGAGTTTTAGAGTTGTGGTAAAGGTGTGGGCACAGATAAATCTGCATTACCGTTCATGCATCATCATCATCATCATCATTAATTATAAAACAAAGTCCCCTGCCGTGTCTGTATGTCTGTCTGTCTATCTATCTATCTGTCTGTCTGTCTGTCTGTGCCCGATTTTCTCCGTAACTACTGAACGGATTTTATTCAGCTCTTCACGATTAGATAAATTGATTCACGAGGAAGGTTTAGATGTATATGATTGAAACTGGCTGGCTCGCCTTCGCTCAGGTGAAAATCTAGGATAATAGAAAATCGAGTTTTCTGTAAATACTAAAAGGATTTTGTTCAAGTTATCACGATTAGATAGATTGAGTTACGGGCAAGGTTTAGATGTATAACTGAAACTGACCGGCCCGGTTCGCCCGGGCGAAAATCGGGAGCTATCTCAGAAAATCGATTTCTCCGTGACATATTATACTGAACGGATTTTGTTCAGTTTTTTACGATTAGATAAATTGAGTCACGAGGAAGGTTTAGATGTATAATTGAAACTGGTTGGCCCGGCTTCGACTGGGTGAAAATCGAGGGTGTTCTCAGAAGACATTTCAAATTTTTTTCTGTGTTCGATAGGTGATACTTTGGAGTAAAGTATTAATAAATTATAAATTCATAGCACCCGGGCGAAGCCAGACCGGTTCGCTAGTGAGATATCGAACAACTGTATATTACTCCAGAAATATCTTTGTAAATTATTATACCTAATATCCATTAGGTAATCTAGCTCATTAATAATTCGACCTCTTGATTTTTAGTTCATTTTATGTCTGTTCTATTGGCTGTGAAAAAACAGACCAGCTGAATTTTATTTTATTCGCTTATATTCTATTGGCTGCAAAAAACAGGTCAGTTAAATCTCATCTTATGCGATTGTTCTATTGCTTCCAAAAAAGCGGATCAGTTCATTTTCTTGTTTTATTGTTTGCGAAAAAGCAATACAAATTAACGTCATTTTTTATGATTTTGTTGATAGGATGCAAGCCTTCTTTACTGCTTTTGCGTTCTATTGGCTGCAAAAAAGCTCAGTTAAACTTCATTTTATGCTATTTTTTAAAGAACGCAAAATTCGAGAGTTGTATGGGTCTGGTGCCAATTTGAAAATCTGAATTTCGTTGCCAAGGAGCAAAAAAATATTTTATATAAAAGGTTAATGCTCTATGTCTCTTCTGTCAGTTGTGCGTAGTTTCCGACGTATTATGGGAATTCCATCCCAAGGTGTAGAAACCGGGTGAAATTTTCAAACAGTGACCCCAAAATTGTCAAATTTTTAATTTTAGTTTTATTTTGTTCAAGGTCTGAATCTAGTTTTCGAGGTTACAGATCTTTATACAGGGTGTCCAAGACTTGCGTTGTCGGCCGATATATTGATTTTGGGTGAAGATAGAAAAGAAGTTTAAATACAAAAGTTGTATAAATTTTAATGGTGTATAACCTAAAAATATTTTCAATTATACAGACTGTCCAATTTAAGCGTGGCAGACCACATTTATGTTTTTTTTAACCTAGCACCCTGTTTTTATTTGTTTTTTCAATTCTGCACCTAAATGTGAATAGAAATTGTAAGGAAAGCTATGCTCGAAAATTCAGTAGTTTTTGAGTTATTCAAGTTTTTTAGAAATTTTTGACACATGCAGACCTTTACCTAAAATTCGACATAGCCAAAACAGAAATCTTTATCAAACTGAAATTTTGAGGATCACTAGATAATAGACGGACAAATCAATGTCTGTCCTAAAAAAATGAATTTATTATACAGGGTGTTCAAAATAATGTAATTCTATAACCTAACTTTAATCACGTGTAACTTTTGATTGTTAAAAACAACGAGGTTATTTTTTTGCTGGAATTGTGTTCTTTAGGATATTTACTAACACTTTTATTAAGGGTTGTCCAAACCTAAACCTAATATTTTCGTATTAAAATATTAGGTTTAGGTTTGGACAACCCTTAATAAAGTGTTAGGAAATATCCTAAAGAATACAATTCCAGCAAAAAAATAACCTCGTTGTATTTAACAATCAAAAGTTACACGTGATTGAAGTTAGGTAAAAGAAGTACATTATTTTGAACACCCTGTATAATAAATTCATTTTTTTACGACAGACATTGATTTGTCCGTCTATTATTTAGTGATCCTTAAAATTTCAGTTTGTTAAAGGTTTCTGTTTTGGCTATGTCGAATTTTAGATAAAGGTCTGCATGTGTCAAAAATTTCTGAAAAACTTGAATAACTCAAAAATTACTGAATTTTTGAGCATGGCTTTTCTTACAATTTATATTTACATTTAGGTGCAGAATTGAAAAAACAAATAAAAACAGGGTGCTAGGTTAAAAAAAACATAACTTTGATCTGCCACGCTTAAATGGGACAGACTGTATAATTGAAAATATTTTTAGGTTATACACCATTAAAATTTATACAACTTTTGTATTTAAACTTCTTTTCTATCTTCACCCAAAATCAATATATCGGCCGACAACGCAAGTCTTGGACACCCTGTATATATAAACGTGTGGGAGAATATAGATTTCTTATACCTTATATACAGGGTGTTTCATAATATATGCGCAGGACTTCAGATGTGATAGCTCTCCAAAAATATGAAAAAAAGTTTCTATTAACTTACCCTCTAAAATGCACCATTTTAGAGATACAGGGTGTTGAAATTGAAAAAAAAATTTCGTTTTTTGCGAATATCTCCGGAACCGTTTGTCGTACAGAAAACAGCTTTTGTAAGCATTTTCTACTCATAATAAGCTATGTTTTGTGCGGATTTTTTTTTTAAGTCATAATTGGTGAAGATTTTGAAGGGGTAGTGGGTGTTTTTCTCCCTAACTTCTACGCTATTGGAAAAAGTACGGTTTTGAGACGCCCATTTGAACCGCCAATGTTTTCTACACAAAAAAGGTTCTCTTGGTCATAAGCTCTAAAGTCGATCGTTTTCGAGAAAAATCAACTTTTATGTTGAAAAACATGGTCAATTTTTTTAAATAAAATTTTTTTCTTACTAATTAAACAAAATTTATTTAAACGTTAGAACAAGTAACAAAACCAAACGTTAACTTCATAATTGCAAAATTAAAAAAAAATGACACAAAAGTTGTATTTTCAAAATTCCCCAAACACTCTGTATCTCTAAAATGGTGCATTTTAGAGGGTAGAGTTAAGAAACTTTTTTTCATATTTTTGGACGAGCTATCACATTCTGAAGTCCTGCGCATATATTATGAAACACCCTGTATAGGTACCTACAGTACCGTTTATATAATAATTAATTTGTTTCATAATATGAGTTCCACTATTTCAAGTTTTAGATATTATAGTGAATAAAGCAATGCAATGGTATTAAGGCATTCATTCGCAACTAATATCAGTTGATTTGTTTTTAATGAAGCAGTAATTGAATCTCTCCATTAATTAAATTTGATGTGAACGAAACTTTATACAACGCTCTGCTACATTGAATGGTTTTGCTAGCGGTTTTAACAGCACCAGTGCCAACAGGGTTACATGTTATATTTAAGTTTGTGACTTATAAATCTGCTTTTGCGGGGATGATTACGTCCATTAATTTTATTTAACGGTAACTGAAAGACGTACACTAATACAATAACGGGCAAGAAAAATATTTACAACTCTTATTCGATCTGTACCCACTACAAAATAGCTAGTTTCCGTGCATGTATACCTGCAGCCTGTATTTGGTCATTTAAGAGGCAGACGTGCCGAAAGTGTTTTCATAACATAACTAGTGCGGTAAGTAAACGGTTGCCATAGTAACTTATGTTTATTCTCTCTATCCGCCTGCTATATTACATACTCACGGCCTGCTGTAAATGTAAAGATGGCGACGCAAATGAACTGCCAACATTTTTTGAAAATACTGAAAATGAAGTGAAAAGAAGGTATTTTGTACTGGGTATGACAAAAAATACCATATATATCTCGTGCGTAACGGTATTATAACTCGCTGTGACTGTCAGAGTACTCGTCGGTAATATACCCCATTACGCATTTAGATATACAATCTACTATTATGCCTGCATGCAGATTTGTGTAGATTTTAATATATTATTTGCAAATTTTATTATGGTGACCACATACAGGGTGTAAAAGATTTTACCGAACATAGGGCAAATAACATTGAGAACATTTACAATTTTGTAGTAGGCTATGGGCTATAAGATCTAATGTAAATATTATGTAGTAGATGCTTTGTTTGTTTTTTTCAGTAGGTTTCGGGTTACTCTTAATAGTCAACCGTTGCTATGGAAAATTGTTTAAAAAATGCACTATTTTTCTATCTAATCCACTACATAATATTTACATCACCGCACAAAGCCTATTTAAAATGGGCGCAATCGGACCATTTTAGGGGTTGTTTTGAGGGGTTGAAAATTGTTTTTGGGCTCAAAAACACCCAAGAAATTAGCGGAATTTAGTAAAAATCGAAATTTAACCCTTTAGTGAAGATTCAAACGTGGCTCTAAAATTTTAATAAAATCGGTCCGACAGGGCCGGAAATTTTTACTTACTGAGGAGTATAATACATACCTATACAATTTGGTGCAGATGTTGATTGATAAAATTCATATCGAAAATTGAAATTTATAGAAAAATTTAATTATTTTAAGGGATGTATTTTTTTTGTCCAAAAGCAAACCTAAGTTCACAGAATAAAACCACAACGCACGTATGAGCAAAATAATGCACTATACAATAATACAGTGTGTCCACGAACTCATTCTCAACATGGGATCTCCGTTATTATGAGAGATAGAGATTTGGTTAAACGAGATGAAGTATTCCTTAGGTAAAGTTGTATCAAATCACATAAATTGCGTATTTTGGGCGGTATAATAAAAAAAGTGAATTTTCGAATTTTTTATTTCTGACGATGCCTGATTTATTTTAACAGACAGTCAAATTTAGTTTGATTTTGTTTAATTTCGTGGTGAATTCAGATTTTTCAAAAGTGTTAAAAGTAAAAAAATTCATTTTTTTATTATAGCACCTAGGCTACTTTATTTATGTGATTTGGATACAACTTTACCTAAGGAATACTTCATCTCGTTTAACCAAATCTCTATCTCTCATAATAACGGAGATCCCCATGTTGAGAATGAGTTTGTGGACACACTGTATCGTCGACAGGGTTTGTCAGTGCGATCCGAGTTTTTCTTGTCTTCTTGCATAATTGAAATGTTTTGTTTGTCCAGAACTGTAGTGACGCGACTGCGTAAGGGGCGGGTATGTTATTGTGTGTGTATTGGTCTGTAAATTTCTCATTGTTGTTAGCGAATACCGCGCTATAACTGATATATCCAACCGACCCGCGCTTTTTGCGTATAAATATCATAATACCTCCATGTATTGTGTTCTGGTGTGCTATTATAACATCAGCAGACTTGATAATAATTATAGACCGATGCGTAATGAAACATAAAAACATGCCGCCATGAATATAATGACCGCAAATTAGGTTCAGATATTTTGGTTTAACAGTAATTATGTTTTTTTTGTCTTACCCTTCTCACAGAAAAAAATTTGCAGACGATGCAAAATTTGTCATATTTTTAGTGTGAGATGAATATGAAAGATTAAAGAAAATCTTTGTTTTAATATCCTTTTTATTAATTTAATTTAGGGTTACCAACTATACCTTGTCCAAGTACTAATTATATAAACTGATAATTCAATTTTGGGCTTTTTTTGCTGAGGAGGGGAAATCCCCATGGCCATGGGACACCAAACGTTTTCAAAATATTTATATGTAAACTCTTTAACTTTTAAAAAGGAATTTATTTTCAATCTCGCTGAGTCTCGGTTAAGAAGAATTTTTGGAATAGCTTGAATAACAATATTTGTCTTAATTTGCATCATACTCCAGTGGTCGTTTGTCTGAATAAATGAATGAATTGTAAATTATAGACGCTCGACAACTGAGGTCATTAACGTCTTGGTCCTTTGTCATTGATTTTAAAATAGGTACACCATATGTAGGCTTATTTTTATATAATGAATTCATTTTATTTTTGAATCATTTTTCTGTTACGTCAACGTAATGTACATTTATCAAACAAAATTGCGTAGATTTATGTTGCATTTTAAAAACTGTTGTCAAGTACAGAAATTCGCTTGAATACTTAAAATTTTATTATTTTAAGCTGGCTGAATTAAAACGCGCGGATACAATTTAAACTTTTTCTTCATTGCATAACGTCATGTCAAAACTTTTTCGTGAACAATATTATATTTTAATTATTCAATTTAACAAAACAAGTGGTCAGTTTTTGGTTCTAAAAAGAATACAATAAAAAAATTATAATATACAGTGATGCCCTCTTAACGCTGTGAATTGATTCTATGAAAATGGAGCTCTACTAAATAAAACAGGCAATTTTAATTCATAGATATTTCTTCTTCTTTCGTTAGGTGAAGTGTGACGTCTGCTCGGAAGTGAATCCCCGAAAAAAGTGCTACCGACTATATGGTCGCTGAAAGATCGCGTTCATGGTGGCAGAAATGGAAACTATGTGAGTTGCTTTGGTATTATTATATTAATTTTTACAAGCTTTTATTTATTTTTTTTTTAACTTGCTTTCCTGTCTGTCTGCTCGAGACAAATCTGTCCGGGACAAATTTGGCAATCGAATTTTCGACCACTTCCCGATATCCATTCATGCTGAAATTTTGCACACACCTTTGGTTCTGAAGATAATACAATATAGTATAAAGGTATATTTTAATATTATGGTAGATCCAATATGGTGGCCACCACAAAATGGCGGATTACATTTTTCTTTACAACTCCCTCGACATGCATCTCAAATAAAAGGGTATGACAAGCAGGGCCGCCGCTACAATATGTGCAAAGTGTGCGGGGCACACGGGCGGCCATGTCAAGGGGCGGCCGGACCGAGTGGCCGTATATTTAGGAAAAATAAAAAATAAAACTAGCAAAGACGGTATACTATATCTATAAAAATCTATATTTGGAGGGGCGGAAAAAATAAATCCGCACACGGGCGACAAGCACCCCAGCAGCGGCCCTGATGACAAGTAGAATACAATAAGCTGTGTAAAGTCATTCTAAATTCAATATAGCGGCCGACACAAAATGGCGGATAACCTATTTCTTTACAACCTTCTTGATATGGGTATCAAATGAAAGGGTATGACGAGTAGAATACAATAAGCAGTGTAACATCATTATAAATCCAAAATGGTGGCCGAAGATTTTGGAAGACTAAAAAGAACTAAATAAAATAGGTATTAGTAAAAAAAAATTTTTTTAAGACAAGCTTTTATTGAAATGGACTAAAAAGAAAAAAATAATTTTTAATAATAATTTAGGTTCATAATTATTATAAAAGCGTGGGTCGTGACTATTAAACTATCATAGAGTTTACAGCCCACGCTTTTATATTATGAATCTAAATTATTAAAAATTATTTTTTCCTTTTTAGTCAATTTCAATAAAAGCTTGTCTTTAAAAAGCTTTTTACTAATATTTTTCAACTTATAATTATTATTTTTTTAAATTCGTGAACTCAAATATCTTCATCTAATAAAGAAACGCCTAAACAAAGATGTTTTTTTGTTTTTTAAATTTGTGCTGAATCATAAATAGTCTGAAAATACTGAAATATTTGAGCTTGCGGATATTAAAAAGAAATTAAAATAACGAGATAACGAAAATAATAAACCTGATTATGAAAAAAGGTATGTGTTGTGGCACACACGACCGAAGTGGAACTTCATATATGCATGAATAATATTATAAAAAGGAGCACTTGTACACTGTGCGTCGTGCGAAGTTAGAAGTCGAATGACTTGCTCCTGGCTGTTTCGGGGTATAATTATATAATATGTACCGGTAGGCGGAGCCGAACCACGGTTCGATCAATCACAATCGTTATAACTGCCGTTCACAGACCCCGCGGAGAAGAGAGGATACATTCCAAACGTTCTTTTCCGTGTCGTATTCTCTGTTTCATCGAGATGATATTTTACCCTTCAAATCGTCGAGACAGCGGCGCCGCATAAGAAGTTTTACTTCAAAAAATGTAACCTAAAAAAATGAAAAGGTTGTTGACTTGAGATAAAATTCAGTTAATAAAAATACAACGAGATTGTAATAATATAAAAAAAACTTGTTTTCCAAAAGTTTTCATTTTATCGACTCAATATTCAAGCTATAAATTGATCCTGCGTATTCCTATGAAATGGAGTCGACTTCACATAAAGCATTTCTTAAAATTCCCTTCCTTCGAAAAAAGCTAGTTTAGGTAAATAACAGTTTGTATAAAAGTCTATTTGTATGTTAGGGCGACGTAGCAGAGGACGTAGTACCATTTTGTTGAATATGGGTAATATGCGCAGGGGCGTCCCGCGTGCGCTAAATGACAACAGACAAAAAGCTTGTGGTGGGTTACGCCACTGTCAGATGATAAGGGTAAGTTCGGTTTTGCACTCGTTTGATCAAGCAGATTTTTAGTCACGTGAAAAGAGAGCAATTTGAGCCATTTAAACAATTCCGAACATATATTCTAGCAGATTTTTCCAAACGTCAGAATAAAATGGCGCCAGTAAATTAAATTCTTATTACTAAAGCCGATATATTATATTCTCTATAATTATTGTTCCTCATTTTTTTTTCAACATTGTTATACCAATAAGTCATGATTTATAACTTTTTCGTTTTATTCGTTTATTTTAGAATTAATAGTAGGTACTTACTACCGGCTGTTGATTTTTTTCGACCCATAGATATAATAAATATTTTATTATCATTCTGCAGTGCAATATAGATTTATTGGTTATTACTATTCTTTGAATAAATATTATATGTGTATTTTTACTTATTGAAAAATTAGGTACCTAATACAAAATAAACTTCGCAATTTATCAATTCTTACAATACGTGTTTCCGCTCATTTTTAAAATGAATGCTCTGAAGATGGTTAAATCTGCTTGCTCGCTCGTTTTCCTCGGAGCTCATAGAGCGTGTTCGATATCCTTCAGATGTTAAATCCGAACACAGGATCTTTCAGAGCATATAAATGAATGAATGAATGAATGAATGAATGAATGTTTATTGCACATTAAAAACGTACAAAAGGCACGGTTCAAATTACATTGTTTTTCCACCTAGCCCATAAAAAATTACATTGAAAAAAATTACAAAATTAAAAATATAATAAAAGAAGAATTACTATCCCAGTTGTTCTGTCAGTAGTTTATTATAAATAAATGCAGAAAACTTATTTTTATTATAATTTTTTACATGAGCAGGTAGATCATTCCACATATTTGATGCGACATAACTAAAAGATTTTTGATACGCCGATGTACTATGTACTTATATCAATTAGAAAATTCGATTTGAAACGCGTGGAATGATCATGACATGCTGTTTTAAGTTTCTCTAATAAATGTAAAGGCTCACCGTTTTTTAAAATATTATAAATAAAATTATACAAATGCCATTTTCTACGATTCAACATGTTTAAAATTTTATATTTGTTGAGATATGGCGTGAGGTTCTCTCTATATGAAATACCGTAAACAAAACGCATGCATGCATTTTGTACTCTCTGTATTTTTTGTTTAGAGGCATAATCAATTGATTCACCGTACACTATATCACGTTGTCGGGCGTCTATAATTTACAATTCATTCATTCACTGTATCACCATAATCAAACAAAGATAAAATCAAAGTTAATGTTAAATACGAACACATTACAGCACTCAGATCGATCTGAACGCAAAACCGAACTTACACATAATAAATTGTTCATTGATGTGAAACATCTTACGTTTTAACTGAACCCCCCTCGATTTCTGCCATGATGACTCGCTGAAATGTCTCAGAAATTACGCCTGTGGCGGAAAATACGAGCGTATGCGGCCAGCTGTCATTACAGTTTTTGAGACTTTTAAATTTTTTTTGTCATATCCGATGGCATTTAAATCATTTCAATTTATAAATTCTTTTCATTTTTTATAATTTAAAAGTATTTTTGCAATTAACTTTTACCATCTTTTATAACAATATTCAAAAGGACATTAAGCATTTTATTAAGGGATTTGGTCCAATGTTGCCCACTAGTGAATTTTATTTTCTGGTGCATAAAAATATGATAGTACCTACTTTAAAATCCGTCCTGGGATTTGATTTTGCCATATCGAAACTGGACACACTCGAATTCTTGCCTAGCTTTCAAACCGCAAAAAGAAAAGGAAAATCGTTTAGTTTTAAAGCAATTGTACAAAGATAAATAATATCCTTTATTTTAAATTATTGTAAGATATAACAATTTCTCCTTCAGTATAGATTAGTTAAATGCTTATGTAACGCATTTTATTTACACCTATTTAACACAAATTCATCTTTACAGTGTAATTTGTTCCGTTTCCTCTATTGTGCTTTACATCGTGATAATTTAATTAAACTTCAGATTACACCATATTTGTTTCCTCTACTGTACCGCCACTGTTGTTTGTGTAGATAACTAAACAGTAGAATTTCGATTATTCGACATAAATGAGACCGACATATGGTTCTATAAAACGGAAATAGTAAATGCGGAATTGAAGTCCACTATTATAAGTTTCCAATGATTAGTAACTAGTTATACAACTACATTGTACTGTTATATATTTTTGGAGAAATGAAATTATTTTAACTACATATTTCTGAAGCTGAGTACTACTAGCCAATTTCAAAAACGTCCGTCCTCTCTGCCTCACCCTAGAAATTGGTGCCATCAGAAAGTACATTTAATTATGAAAATAACGCATATTGCTTTTATTACTCTGTATTTTTCTTTTAATGAAAGTCCGCAACAATTTTGCTATTTTCTGGGTTCCGAAGGTGAAAAAGTTTAGGAAATGCTACTCTGCATCAAAAATACGGACAATTATTAACTTTCCATTGGAAGTTATTGTAATGGGTCCGAAAATCTAAATCAAAATGTATAACAAATTTTTATATTTCAAGGTCACCACACTATTTTTACACTATTTTTAGAAAGATGTCTGTGTGTGTAGTGTGTGTGTGTGTACGTACGTATGTGTCCATTTCTTTCTAAGACGAAATCTCGAGAATGAAAAATGATATCGACTACGTTAGGGTGCCAATCGACACGTATTAACGTAAATATGATCTCGCGAATAAAAAATTATATCGACTTCGTAAGGGTGTCAATCGAGGCGTGTTAACGTCATTTTGATCCGACATAAATTTTATAAAAATCGGTTCAGCCGTTTTTTTTTTTTTTTTTAATTATTGTTAAAAATAAATAATAATAATTATGTTTTAATGATTAAAATGATTACTTTTCTGTGTAATATCTAATTTAATTATTATTATTAAATATTTATCAAACTGAGAAGTTCGTCGTGTGGACCTCAAGGGTCGCACTTTAGTCCTAATAAACGACCCACCTCACGGCTTGTTTTAAATAGAATTATTCTAACCAATTAAGTGAAGTATTTGTCGTCGGAGTGCCCTTAAAATATGTTGTCCAAAATACGTCCTTGTTTCGTTAGTGCTCGTGGAATGTCTGATAAAAAAGAGGTGGACAATTGGAACCCTACTGTTCTTCATTTTATATGTAGCGTATTCTGTCCTCAGGTTAAGTTCAGGACAATCATCATTGGTATTTGAACTGTTGAAGCCAGATATTGTATCTACACTCCTAATAAACTTTTCATAAAATGTGCTATCGTTTTGCCCGTCAGGCAGTAATATATGAACTTATAAAATTGTTTTATCAGTCGTGAAACACACATTTGAATTATTAAATTTTAAAATGTTCTCTTTGCGTATAATTCCCACATTTCACGTTTAGTTTGCTGTTTTTTTTCAAATGTTTCATTGGATATCTAACAAAATTTTTTTATAATATGATTTACGAGGAAATGCAGATTAACTAGCGAAATTCTTTTTTTAAAAGGTTTTCATTCTTATCATCTGAATTCAATTATTTAAACCAACTGATGTAGAAAATTTTGATACTGACGTTAAAAAATCTTTTTTGCGTAGGTATTTAAATTATGAAAAAAAAATCGAAATCTCTTAGAACTGTTTCACGTTTGTAGAAAAACATACGAGTCGAATTGATAAGCTCCTCCTTTTTATACAGTCGGTTAAAATTAACACGATTATTATAGACGCTCGATAACTGAGATCATTAGCATCTACGATTCCAATTGTGCACACAAATGACAATCTTCTATTTTTTAGATGTCTTCGTTGTGATGTAAGATCAGTCTGTTTAACAAAAAAAAACAAAAACAAAAAAAACCTCCTTCAAAAAAGCCACTAAAAAGGGGAAAAAAATAAAATTTTAAGGGCTGAGCCAATTTAATAAAATATGAAGTCTGTTAAAAAATATAGTATCTATATATATATTAACTAGCCGTTACCCGTGGCTTCGCCCACGTATTTTACGATTTAGAATTTATTATCCCCCCCGCGAGAAATTCTTTTCCTGTGAAGCGAAGCTAGGCTGGTAGTGTTTATTCGCTCGAATTTTATAATACATAACTCACTCGCTTCGCTCGTTCGCTCGGATTTTATTAATACATTACTCACTCGCTTCACTCGTTTGCTTGAATATTATTAATATATTACTCACTCGCCTCGCTCGTTCACTTGAATATTATTAATACATTACTCATTCGCTTTGCTCATACGCTCGAATTTTATAAATACACTACTCACTCACTTCGCTCGTTCGCTCGAATATTAATAATACATTACTCACTCGCTTCGCTCGTTCGCTTGAATATTATTAATATATTACTCACTCGCTCCGCTCGTTCGCTTGAATATTATTAATACATTACTCACTCGCTTCGCTCGTTCGCTCAAATTTTATTAATACATTACTCACTCGCTTCGCTCGTTCGCTCGAATATTAATAATACATTACTCACTTGCTTCGCTCGTTCGCTCGAATTTTATTAATACATTATTGCTCATCTACGATACCTATATAAGGAACTCCTGTGCAAAATTTGTTATCCCCCCGCGAGAACCTTCCCCCCTAATTTGTTATCCCACCGCGAGAATCCCCCTAACTTGTTATCCCCCGCGAGAAACTTACCCCCTAATTTGTTACCCTCTTAGAGAATTTCCCCCCTAATTTGTTATCCCCCCGCGAGAACCTTCCCCCTAATTTGTTATCCCACCGCGAGATTCTCCCCCCCTAATTTGTTATCCCAGCGCAAGAATCTCACCCCCTAATTTTTTATCCCAGCGCGAGAATCTCCCCCCCTAATTTTTTATCCCACCGCGAGATTCTCCCCCCTAATTTGTTATCCCCCCCGAGAGAATCTCCCCCCCCTAATTTGTTATCACCCCGCGAGAATCTCCACCGCTAATTTGTTATCCCCCTAAAAAATCTTCCCCCCTAATTTATTATCCCCCCGCGAGAATCTTCCCCCCTAATTTGTTATCCCTCCTCGAGATTCTCCCCCCCCGCGTAGCTTTCTATTAGTGAAAGAATTTTTAGAATCGGTTTAGTAGTTCCAGAGATAAAACAAAAACAAATCTATCCCACGGGAACCATACATTTTTCCGGGATAAAAATTAGCCTATAACATTCTCTGACCCCTAAACTACCACTATGCAAAAAATCATGTCGATCCCTTGCTCAAAGAAAAACAAAACTATCCCACGGGAACCGTACATTTTTCCGGGATAAAAAATAGCCTATGTGCTATTCCAGACTATAATCTATCTCTGTACCAAATTTCATCCAGATCCGTTCAGCCGTTCTGGCGTGATTGAGAAACAAACATCCATACATCCATCCATCCATCCATCCATCCATCCATCCATCCATCCATCCATCCATCCATCCATCCATCCCCAATCTTTCACATTTATAATATTAGTTAGATTAATATCTACTCTTTAATCGACTTCATATTTTATTAAATTGGCGCAAACCTCAAAATTTTATTATTTCTCTTTTTAGTGGCTTTTTAAAAGGAGGTTTGTTTTTGTAAAAAAGTTTTTTAATTTTTACTTTTTAGTGGCTTACGTTATAACCGACTTCTGTCTTGATATTTGACATTTACCTTAACGGTGTTACATCCCGAATACTCACTTTTTATTAAAATCAGTCAAAGTACTGAACCGATTTAAATAAAACAGTAATCATCAAAATCGGTTCACAAATGCAGGAGAAATCGCGTAACATACATACAAAAAAATACAGTCGAACTGAGAACCTCCTTCTTTTTTTGAAGTCGGTTAAAAACAAGGAAATAATCTGTCAATCTCTTGTGTCAGTTCAATCAAGGTCCGCATCGCGGCGACGTGGTGTACTGTTATCGCGAATAGAGTATTTTTTATTCAGCTACGTGTTTAAGATAAGTAAGTAATATATATTGCAGTCGTTCCATACAGAGAGTAGATATAACATTGTCAATTGTCATATCTCATCAAAATCGACATTGCGTCTATGACGTTAGAGACGCCACGAGCCAAAGCTAGTCCGAAATACATAAACATAATGAACAAATGTTTCATATGTACTTAATAGTAGATTGTATCTCTAGAGCGTAATGAAGTAAGTGTAGGTATTTTTGACGAGGTGTGACATTATGTTTAAATATCATTGTGCCCTAGATATACACTGTATTTTTTGTCCTAACCCCTATAAAATAGCTGCATTTGTCTTCATTTTCTGTATTTTCAAAATTTTTGATATTTTACTTGTGTGGCAAACTTAACTTCTAATAGTATTTTAGGTAGTCTAAACCCGTAGTCATTGCATGGTGTACAAAGTATGTATAAGTAAGTAAACTCACCCCCCCCCCTTCTCTAAAGCTGGTATATGCACGATCAAAAGACTTTCCATACCTATATATAGAGAAAGTCTTCTGATTGTGCAAAAATTCGATTTTGAGTGGAATCCCTGAATTTTCGTATGAAACCTCGGGGTTCCGCGGAACCCTGCACTTTGGGAAACACTGTAATAACTGGATTGCTGTTCATTTTCTATAGCTAACTTTTGGTAAGTCGTTAATATATATATTGTCGTTAAATCAAATTTGAACGTGGTACATTTGTGCACACTGATTGTACACAGCCACCGAAAACATCGTTCCGCAACCCCTTTACTAATGAAAGCCTACATAAATATACATATATGTATTCCCTGCAGGGATATCCCCAGTGGGGATACCCTTTCATTGCTGCTGACAACGTCAAATCAATGTCACTAGAAAAAATATGGTTTTAAAGAATTTACAAATCTGCTGGTAACACCTTTTTATTCCAATTGTGAAATTCACTTTTTTATAACCTCTTTTTTCAATCTTTCATGCGAAAATATGCTACGAATTTTTATTGTGTTTACTTTTTTTTGTGTTTACATCACTTTTTTTATTGTTTGAGTTTTTAATTTGTTTGATGTTTTCCTTCAGGATCGGCTACGATATTTTTTATTTTCTTATTTAGGTATATTATAGTTAACGAATTGTTAAAAATGCTGCAAAAGCAGGTTACTTTCTTTTAGTACTGCTATATATATGAGTAATGCATTTTAATATCTATCGATTTTTTAAATTTTCAGTGTATATAAATTATATATAAATTTCTTTCTTCCGGAACTTGTTCCAGACTTTTCTTTAAAAATTAAAACGAAACCAGAAATGCAATTACCTACTTTTCGAGTTCGGTATCAAAATGATAAAAACCGATCTTAAAATATTTTTTAAGAATCTTTCCATTAAAAAAGTACGGCCCGACAAAAACGGGACAACTTTCCCATTTAGGAGTGGGCCTATGCAGTAATACATCGTTACTACTTACTTCTATAATTCATCGATACCCTTACAGCATCTCTAGCCCTGCATTTTCTAGGATGAACTAGCCAGTAACCATGCTCTTTGGTCAGGACTCATGTGATCTCAAATTGGTACCAGATGAGTATTCCGTGTGTAAAATTCAAACAGAATCATTACAGCAGTAAAAAATATTTTACCGTTTTTTATATATTTTAACGGTTTTTAAGGGCCACTTCCGTCTCTCATATTTGAACTAAGACCAATTTTGCGAATTTGCCTCGAGGTGTGCGTGTGACCGACTTGAATAAACCTGCAAAATTTGAGCAAAATCAATTCAGTGGTTTGGGCTTTAGCGGACGATAGACAGATATTTTTTAAAAATCACTTTTTTGGGTCAGAAAACTTGAAAACGTATAAAATCAACCCAAAATAGACAGATAGACGACAGGCAGACATTTTTTAAAAACCACTTTTTTGAGTTGAAAAAACTTGAAAACGTGTAAATTCATGTAAGAAACTCAAAATCAAATTTTTGCAGGATCACAAGACTTCCCCATTTATACTCCGGATATGGCAAAGAAAAAATAATTTCATGATATTTATATGTGCTACCCCGAAGTTGTATAAAACGTATGTGGATTATATTTCAAGTGTATTTTGAACAAATTCTGTTTGAATAGCAATTGCAGAATAATGGGGGCTATTGAATGAATTGGCGATTAACATTATTGCGGAAGCACATCAATATACATGCAAATAAACGCAAACAAACGGTACTGCAAGTACTCGAAACAAGATGAGAAATGGCTAATTTAACTCGACTCTTGTATATCACGGAACTATAACGTGTCTAAAGATACCATTATCTTAGTTAATTGTTGAAGTTAAAAAGTTTTTTGAAAAAGCAGCCAACGTTTTTTTATTTAATTTATTTATTTTCCATTACCTATAAGTTTCATAAAAATATCTAGAAATTGTCAATAGCGTAGCTGGGCTGGTAAAGGATGCAAGGGTGAATTTTTGATTTGACAATGGCCTTAGATTGTGACCACACATATTTCTCGATAAGAAAAGCATTTTAGAATATTAAATAGATCCTGCTCGATGATCGATATAAACGATATTTCTTTACATGCTTTTTTTTAACTTCACCTGTTAGTTTGTTAATTAGTTAGGCCCAATGCACACTGATCAAACGAAAACAAAACGTTTTGTTGCATTCAAAAACATTTTGTTGTGTTGAACAACAAATTATTGAACGTCAATGCAAATTGATTAAACAAAATGTCTTTCAATAAAACATTTTGTTGGTACTGGTAGGTGTTTGAAACTTGAAAGTGTTGTATTCTGTTTTAAGACGTTGTTTGATCAGTGTGCATTGATTTCATTTAAAAACATTTGAAAACAGTTTCAAACAGATTTGAACAAAAAACGTTTTGTTTGATCAGCGTGCAATAGTCCTTATGTGTGGATCAAATCTTGCAAATCAATTTTGAACAACTTACACGTATCCGATCGATTTGAAATTTTGTACACACATGTATTCCCGATGACAATACATGAAAAAGCCGTTTTTGGAATTAAATTTACCCCTAAATGGTTCAAACGGGGGTGTAGGTTTTTTCTGACTAATTAACGCCCAGACCAAATCGCTGAAGCTAGAAACTTGAAATTTGGACAATAGGTTCCTTTTCTGACGTAAGCATCCACTAAGAAGGGATTTTTCAAAATTCAACCCCTACGGGGGTCAAAAGAGGGTAAAATTTTGAAAGACTAAAATGAGTAAATTTAAATATTAGTGAAAAAAAAATTCGACTGATGACCAGTCCTATACTTCCCACCTAGTAAATATTTTCAAAAAATAAACACTCTTTTTTTTATTCTTTGACTAGGCCCAAATAACCTTAGCTGTTGGTGGTCTTTAAAACACAATTTAATTTTTATTCTTTGAAAAAAGCATGGCCCTCTTTTTTGTTTGGTGATCTGATGGCTAGCTTAATATAGCAAAAATCATGGTTACCTTGATTTACGTACAATTTTTATTTTTTTTAGTAAAATATTTTTTTTCTCGAAAACTATACATTTTAGAGAAAAAAAATATTTACATTTTTTTCATATTATAACATCTAAAATTCATTTATATTTTTTTTTACCTATGTTAATACGTGACATTGAGAACGTTTTTTTGAATATCTCAGGATCCACTGAACCGATTTGACTCAAAATCTAATCAGATCTAAGTTAAAGGCTGATAAACACAATAGAACAATCGGAATGCCCGTATGTTGTTCCGTTCTTAAGATATCGAAGGCGAAAAATTAACCACATACACACACACATATACCACACACACACATACAGACATCAGTCTGAAAATGATCTTAAACGATTGCTAGGGTCTCAAAACGTGAAGATTTGTTAAAATCTCGAAATATTTTTTTCGGACTAAATCCATTACTTCCCTACCATAGTAGAGGTGGGAAGTAAAAATATTTTAGAGACAATCTTTTATTGAAATGTACTAAAAAGGAAAAAATAATATTTAATAATTTAGGTTCATAATTATTATACAAGCGGAGGTTGCGACTAATAAAATATCATAGAGTTTACAACCCACGCTTTTATAATAATTACGAAACTAAATTATTAAATAGGTTCCTTTTTAGTACATTTCAATAAAAGCCTATCTCAAAAAAAATTTGTTTACTAATATTTTATTTAAACTGTGTATTTCTACATGTATTTAACATATGTTTTTTTTGTGCAATTTCCACTTTGAAACAACGTTTTTTTATGAATTTTGATCAAAATTTAGCTTGAAAAGCGATCTTTTTTCATCTAGATAAATCATTTGTTTTTGTGTGAGTACAATGTAATGGGAGTTTCACAACGACATTAGACTGCTTCTTCGTGTATAAAAACTGTAACGATATACTCACAATCTAAGGTCATAGTCAAATCAGATTTTTTGACAATGCTTTCTGCAACCTAGCATAAGTCGCATTTTATCCACTTTTTTACAGTTTTCAGCCACAGGTGCTTTTAGTTTTCTTTAAATTTCATTTGATTAAAGATAATTGTGTATCGGACCAGAATGCATGTTTCTATGTGTTGTGGTGCGGATCAAATCGGCTGACTTCAGATAGCACGGGTAATAAATATAAACACCATCCTATAAAGTATAAACTCGAACGGAGAGTACATTGAAACAGTCCAGACTAACCAGATAGAGACTAAATTAATTATCGAATTTCTACAGCCCTCTAGCCGCCAGATCACTTGTAATGCAGGCTACGGCTCCGGTATAGCCCTACGGAATATATACAACTGAATCAATCAGCTTGGGGTATTGTTCCTGTTATTTGGCTGCAACATTGTTGTATCCACAAATTGATGATTACTTACAACGCTGAATACTAATTTGTTTTTTAGTCATGTTCAATTTTTGTTAAAACGATACTAAAATCGGGCTTGAAACTAACCGAGTTTATATGGCGTTTCCGTGGCTCCTTTATTGTAGAACCTTGGATCTGGGTGATTGTAATTTACAATTCCCCAGTTCCAAGGTTCTAATCCGAGAAATGGTAAAAGTATCAATTGGAAATATTAAATTGAAAATATTAATTGATGCTGGGCCTAAATAACCCTGGCTGTAGGTGACTTAAAAATGTACCTATATTATATGTAGGTACTAGAATTTTTCCAAAACTTATTGCTTTATTCTTTTCTATTTCCATCTATTTCTATTCACCTCTCTGGTTTCCATATTCTGCATTGCACCTGTAAAATGAAGTTGAATAAAAAAAGGCTTTTCAGATTAATTTTTTAATCTTAAAATTAAAAATATTATTTACATTCAGTTTTTGGGATCCCTCCTAAATCTAATCGTCATTTTTTAGTGTTGGTTTTTTCTGATGAAATTTTTCTAAATACATTTTTTTAATATCAAGCATCTCTTGAATTTGTAATATTTTTCGGAGCGGTATAGTATACTTGCCTGGGCAATCTAAGTTTTCTAATCCATCAGACTTTGATGGCAACATATATTATAGAAACTACAACTGTTTACAATATTATGTATTATCTATTATAGTAGGGGAGCCCACGATGCTAAATGGGGATTTACTCGAGCGTTATGGGGACCTATTGGATTTTGAAGATTAGATGGTAGAAAGAAAAAAAGGTTATATCATGTGTACCTTTTCACCGGTGGGGGGAGCGATTACAGGCTTTCAAAAATGTAAAAAAAAACAGTCACATGAAAATACTCGAGCGCGTCAGATATTGATAGTGTTACAGTGTATATGCCCCACGTGTCTCTGATGACGGAGGTATATTAATCTGGTGGTTTGGATGGTCGGGGCGACCGTACGGAAGGGTTAAAAATGGTGAAAAATTTTACTCGAGCGCGTCAGATTTTCATACAGACGGTTCAGCTTGATGTCCTGGTCGTGCTGATTCATAATATGACGATTATTTGAAGGGATTTTCTTAATCTGACCGTTTGAAAAAAAATTTTTTTCATGATTTTTTTCTTGAATGATTGAATGTAACAAATAAAATGCACGGAAAATAGCATGCACATAAAAAAAATAACAAATTTTGTTGAAATTTGTAAGAAAGTTTTTTATTTCATTTTCCAAGATATTAATTAATTTATTATTTATAACTTTACAAATTTCAGAAAAAATTATTAAAATAAAATAAAAATGTTAAAAATAATTTTTTTTAATCTTTATCTTCATCCGTGGAATTATCATCATACAGCAAGGTCTGGTTCGATTTAGTCATCAATTTCTTTTACAGATTGCATATCTGTAACAAGAAATCGTTATAATACTTGACAATGTTTTTTTTATTTTATTGAAGTATTGGAAAGTAAATATACCTGAATCTGTAGTATCCCCTAGAATATCTGGTGTTATGACTACATCTTCACGCGCTAAACTTTATTGACGATTTTTGTTACTTCGGCTTGTAGAAATCGACAGATTATATTTTTCCCGTTATTCTTGAATTATTTCCTTTAAAATAAAAAAAAATCGACCGCTCTCGAGAATGTCGAGGCGACGTTTTTTTTGCAAGTTTGTGACCCTCCCATTCCCTTACGTCACGCTCAAATCGTCAGATTATTGAAATGCACACTTTTCAGCATGTAATTAACCCATCATACCCTAATCTGACGCGTTTGAGTATTTCCAGCTATCGATTTTTTTTACTATTCTGTTCGGCTGCCCTACACACGCGGTCCTATATAGAGGGCTTAGATATGGTAGAGGTACTCAACAGGGTGCAAGGTATCCCCCCTAAGTTAATCTGCCGTTCTTGAGTAAATCCCAAAATCCCTTGTTGGGCTCCCCTACTATTAGTATTAACTAATTTACATTTCCAGGAAGTTGTGAACGATATTGATAACACTGTAATATTACTCCACTAGTCGTCAAATTACGGATAAAGCTATATAAGGGAAATTATTATAATTATCTAAGTAGATAAACTGACGTTAATTGGACTATAGCATAGATCAGGGATGGCGAACCTATGGCACGCAGGTCATAGGTGGCACGCGACAGAATATTTTTGACACGCCATTGATTCACGATTGAAGTACACAATCGAAATAATTAAAAAATATGTTAGATGCTGTCGATAAAAATTGACTACCATTCAAATAACAAATCGACGAAAGTTTCGCATGGCACTCAATGCATTATCAAAATAATTCTTCTCATCTAAGTTTGAATAATTTTTTGTCCACTAAATTTCTATAGGTGCTTATTGGCACGTCATAGCCACATTAAAATTGAAAAAAAAAATTGGCACGTAGATGTAGAAAGGTTTGCCATCACTGGCATAGATAAATGATTAGTTTGAAACTACTGATTGACAATTATTTATTCCAAAAATTTAAAAATATATAAAAATGAAAATTGTATTTGAGAATTTTCGTTGGAAAGCAGTTATATAATTGATTCGAAACATATTGGAAAAAATCATTTTACCAACCATAGTCACTGTGACTATGGTTGGTAAAATGAATTCAGCCGTATAAATCTATTAATTTATCTTATGAAAATTGTATGTTTGTTGTTCACCTTAACTACTGAACGAATTTACTTGAAAATTTGTATGGATATATAGTTGAGGTACTAGAATGAAATATAGGCTATGTTTTATTTCTTATCTCCGACTTTCTTATAAATAAATTTGTTGTTTAGAGAATAAGTAAAGCAGGTACCTACTGCGTACACTAACGCGCACGTGTTGTTATGCAGTAGTGCATAATGGAGGGAACTCTGGACTCTGATGCCGCCTGCCAGTCGCGAACGGACGTTAATGACAAATGGTTTTCTGTTCGCTACGTTTTTGTCAAATATTATAGGCAGTGTCTGTCTCCTGTTTGCTTAGATTCGGAAACTATTCAACCGATTGTCATGTGATTTTTGCGAATATGAAGATAAAATATATGGGAAGGTTTTAGGCTATATTTCATTATGCTATCATAACAGATGGCAGTCATTCCTGAGCAACGCCAGGTAAATACGGCTAGTGTAAAATAAAACTCAATTTTTATTAAACGCTTTTATTTAGTTTAACTGCTACCTAACTAACAATCAAATCTTGTAATCGAATTTTCATCCACTTCCCGTTAACCGATTGACTTGAAATTTTGCACAATTGTGTAGTTCCGATGACAATATAATATTACGGTAACTAGCTGATCGGCTCGACTTCGTCTTGCATAAAATGGCGTTCTTTGCAAAAACCTCAGATGTCATTTTTTTTTAATTCTCGTTTATGCCGCCATTAGACGCATATAGCGTCATTGTCGACAGTCCTAACTTAAAATAATTCCGCTAAAACCCCATAGTCTAGTCACGAGAGCTTAAAAAAGTAGGTCCACCTTGCGTTTTGTGCAGCAAATGATTTTATTTTTTTGTGTCCTCAAGCATGTTTAGGAGATGTCAAATCCAAGTTTGCGACCTCTAAAACAGGGTGGGGGAGTTTTGGTGGGCTAAAGACCATGATTTTTTTGCTCTTTTTTCGGTTTTTTGCTTATAACATAAAAACGGCTGGTCCTATCGAAAAAATGATCCTGTTCAAAATTAAAGGGCACAAAATTTACTTCAAAATCCACCAGTTAAATATGTTTTTGTTCCGATTTTTACCGACTCTACAGAACTAAGAAAAACAAAAGAAAAAAATAAACTCTTTTTAGGCGCGATCTTAGCGAAGCTAGAAGCGCCTATATACACTCGCTTTGTCTGTGACGTCTGTGAATCTGTGAATCTGTGAATCTGTGAATCTGTGAATCTGTAACGGATTTTTTGTATCAGTCGTACAGCCCAAACGGGTTAACCGATTTTAAAAAACTTTTTTTTGTTCGATTCCTCTCGGGGTCTATTTGATCCTAACGTCGCCCGATTTTTGAATTTTGGCCCCAGAGGGGAGCAAATTAGAAAAAACGGTGTTTTTTGCTTATAGTTTGCTCAATTTAAGTCAGATCGATTCGAAACCTGTCTTAAACGAAAGAGCAGAAAATTTTAGATAGATTTCATGTATAATATTGTGTCAAAACAGTTTTTTTATACAGATTTATATGATTATTAAGCTAAATAAATGCGACTTTATCTAATAAATCGCGAACTTGTTTCGGTTGTCCTTGTCTGTTGCACAGTGTGATATGGATATTGGAAGATAGCGTATGCTCTGTCTTATATTGCATTATTTCAATATAGTTATTCAATTTTTTGACTGCTGATGTTTGAATTTAAGTTTAAAAACCCTGGCCTACTGAGTTAAAATGACGTGTAACTAATTATTGACGTCGATCGGATGGCGAGACCTAGGGATCGGACCAAAATTTCTCGACGTCTCATACCTTCCCGAACAATTTGACATTCTCTGTCTGTATGTCCGTTTGTACGCTTATAACTCGAGAACCACTGATCCGATTTACATGATTTTTTTTTCAAGTAAATAACTTCTTATGCGACTGCGAGTTTTAAAATATGCTGGCATCACGCAAAAGCAACCGAACTGATTCTCAAATAAAAACGTATGTTCTGGCATCACGCAAAAATAAGTAAGTGATGCATTGTTTTTTAAACGGTGGTTTTATTTAGCTTGATCCCGTATATTTGTTACAAATCTTGCGACCGACTGAGTTGAAATTTTGCACACAAGTGTAGCTCCGGTGACAATACAATATTATGATAACTAGCTGACCGGTCCGGTTTCGTCCGGGTGCAAATCGTACTTTTGAATTTTCACCCACTTCCTATGATCCGATTGAGTTGAAATTTTGCACACATGTGTGGCTCCGGTGACAATACAATTTATGGTAACTAGCTGACCGGCCCGGCTTTCGTCCGGGTGTAAATCGTACTTTTGAATTTTCACCCACTTCCCGTGATCCGATTGAGTTGAAATTTTGCACACATGTGTAGCTCCGGTGACAATACAATTTATGGTAACTAGCTGACCGGCCCGGCTTTCGTCCGGGTGTAAATCGTACTTTTGAATTTTCACCCACTTCCCGTGATCCGATTGAGTTGAAATTTTGCACACATGTGTAGCTCCGGTAACAATACAATATTATGATAACTAGCTGACCGGCCCGGCTTTCGTCCGGGTGCAAATCGTACTTTTGAATTTTCACAGGCAAAAGGTCTTTCTCCGGTAACGTTTCAGTGATCGGATAAATGTTATAAAATCAGACTAAGGAAATAAATCACACTAAAAAATTAAAAATAAAAATAGATAAAAAACTTTTAAGTTAAACGGTTTTATAAATGTACTAAAAAGAAAAAAATAAAATTTAATTTAGGTTCATAAGCATAAAAGCGTGGGTCGTGACTGTAATAAATTATCATAGAGTGTACGACCAACGCTTTTATTCTTATGAACCTAAATTAAATACTATTTTTTTTTCTTTTTAAAACATTTATAAAACCGTTTAACTTAAAAGTTTTTTTACCTATTTTTATTTGAAGCTATGCTTCTTAACGCACGTTTCAGATGGGGACCTAAAAATAATAAAAAGTGAAACGTCACGTCACGAAGTAGTGTAACGTCACTTTTGTAAAAATTATCCGATCCTTTTGAAAATTAATATTTGAGAGTTTTATACGACACAAAAAAAAAATGGCGTCAGATTTCAAAATGGCGGCCATATCTACTTTTTTGTAAAAATTACCCGATTCTTTTGAAAATTAATATTTGAGAGTTTTATAGAACACAAAAAAATAAAATGACATCAGATTTTTCAAAATGGCGGCCATATGAACTGTTTTGTAATAATTATCCGATCCTTTTGAAAATTGATATTTGAGAGTTTCATAGGACACCAAAAAATAAAATGACGTCAGATTTTTCAAAATGGCGGCCACATATACTCTGTTGTAAAAATCATCCGATCCTTTTGAAAATTGATATTCGAGAGTTTCATAGGACACAAAAAAATAAAATGATGTCAGATTTTTCAAAATGGCGGCCATATGTACTTTTTTGTAAAAATTATCCGATCCTTTTGAAAATTGATATTTGAGAGTTTCATAGGACACAAAAAAATTAAATGGTGCTAGATTTCAAAATGGCGGCCATATGTACTTTTTTGTAAGAATTATCAGATCCTTTTGAAAATTGATATTTGAGAGTTTCATAGGACACAAAAAAATAAAATAACGTCAGATTTCAAAATGGCGGAAATATTTAGTAGGTACTCCTTTCTAAAAATTATACGATCCTTTTGAAAATTGATATTTGAGAGTTTCATAAGGCACAAAAAAATAAAATGACGTCAGATTTCAAAATGGCGGCCGTATGTACATTTTTGTAAAAATTATCCGATCCTTTTCAAAATTGATATTTGAGGGTTTTATAGAACACAAAAAAATAAAATGACGTCATATTTAAAAATGGCGGCCAAATGTACTTTTTTGTAACAATTATCCGATTCTTTTGAAAATCGGTATTTGAGAGTTTCATAGGACACAAAAAAATAAAATGACATCAGATTTCAAAATGGCGGCCGTATGTACTTTTTTGTAAAAATTATCCGATCCTTTTGAAAATTGATATTGAGAGTCTCATAGGACACAAAAAAATAAAATGGCGTCAGATTTCAAAATGGCGGCCATATGTACTTTTTTGTAAAAATTATCCGATCCTTTTGAAAATTGATATTTGAGAGTTTCATAGGACACAAAAAAATAAAATGACGTCAGATTTCAAAACGGCGGAAATATATTGTACTCCTTTCTAAAAATTATACGATCCTTTTGAAAATTGATATTTAAGAGTTTCAGACGCAAAAAAATAAAATGACGTAAGATTTCAAATTGGCGGCCGTATGTACATTTTTGTAAAAATTTTCCAATCCTTTCGAAAATTGATATTTGAGAGTTTCATAGAACACAAAATAATAAAATGACGTCAGATTTAAAAATGGCGGCCATTTGTACTTTTTTGTAAAAATATTCCGATTCTTTTGAAAATCGGTATTTCAGAGTTTCATAGAACACAAAAAAATAAAATGACGTCAGATTTCAAAACGGCGGCAATATGTACTTTTTGTGTAAAAATTATCCGATCTTTTTGAAAATAGATATTGACGAGTTTTATAAAACCGTTTACACACAATACCTACATGAATATCGCGCCTTGTAATTCTTGAATTACTTGTATGCTCCAAAATTTTTTTGTTTGAAGGCGCTAATCTCAGGAACTACTAGTCTGTAGAAGAAGCAAAGTAGTAATCATTGAGACCCTATACGAGTTTTTTAAAAATTCAATTCCAAAGGGTGAAAACGGGAGTGTAGGATTTATTGTAATAACAAGAAATCCTACACCCATGTTTTACCCCCTTTGAGATTGAATTAAAAAAAAATCGAATAGCCTATAACCTTCCTTAATAAACGGGCTATCTAACAAAAAAATTTTTTTCAAATCGGACTGGTAGTTCCTGAGATTAGCGCGTTCAAACAAAAAAAAAATAAACTCTTTTTTTGTTTGAACGCGCTAATCTCAAGAACTACAAGTCCTATTTATAAAATTTTTTTTTTGTTAGATAGCCCGTTTATTGAGAAAGATTATAGGATATACGAGTTTTATTTAAATTTAACCCCAAAGGGGGTAAAACGGGGGTGTAAGATTTTTTGTAATAACAAAAAATCTTACACCCCCGTTTTACCCCCTTTGGGATTGAATTTAAAAAAAACTCGAATAGCCTATAACCTTCCTTAATAAACGGGTTATCTAACAAATTTTTTTTTTTAAATCGGACTTGTACTTCCTGAAATCAGCGTGTTCAAACAAAAAAAGAGTTTATTTTTTTTTGTTTGAACGCGCTAATCTCAGGAACTACCAAGCCGATTTAAAAAAATTTTTTTTCTTAGATAACCCGTTTATTAAGGAAGGTTATAGGCGATTCGAGTTTTTTAATAGTTAAAAGCTTGAAAAAATGCTTTTTTTTCATTTTGGTAAATGTTGGCGATTTTCTAAGTACTGGAGAGCCGGTAAAAATGGGAACATAACATATTTGACTAGTGCATTTTGAAGTAAATTTTGTGCCCTTTAATTTTTAATAGGGCCATTTTTTCGTTAGGACTAGCCGTTTCCATGTTATAAGCAAGAAACCGAAAAAAGTGCAAAAAAATCGTGGTTTTTAGCCCACCAAAATTCCCCCGCCCTATTTTAGAGGTCGCAAACTTGGATTTGACATCTCCTAAACATGCTTGAGGACACAAAAAAATAAAATCATTTGCTGCACAAAACGCAAGGTGGACTTCCTCTCGTGACTGGACTACCAGTAGTCTGTAATATACGGCTTCAAAAAATCAGTGTTTCCGCAGAAACACCATAAGTCAAGTAGGTTTCCCGCAAAAACAACAGATCTGTCGATGACATGTGTGGTTTTTACAGGAAACACATTGTTGCATATTATGTCAGTACCTAGTTTGTTATAGAATATTTAGTGGTATGTTCAATAGTGCTCTTATTATTTCATTAATTTGCAAGCTTTTAAAATGAGTGAAGTTTATGAACGTCAGGATCCTGGTGAAAATGTACCTTTCAAAAAGAAGAAAAAATATTAAAATGCATACTGATAGCACCGAAAGTTATGATCCAGAAGAACAAGATATTGAAGCGGACGACAACAACAGTGGCTAATAGCTATAGCGATGACAAATGACAATAAAACCAAGTTTTAGAATATTATAGTGTATTATATCTTTGTTCTTATAATCAGTGTTATAATATGTACCTGCTTATATATGAATAAAAAAAAATTCGTTCAATAGTAAATCTTTTCAAATAATTTTTAAAACTATTTCTGCAAAAACAACACATGTCAAAGAAAAAAATTGTAAAAACAATACTTCAAAAATAAAAAAATGAGACAATATTTATTGTAAAATTTGCCTGATGGCAGAGGCTTCAAATTAAAAAATAATCAGTAGTAATTTAATTTTTCCTTTCGAAGTTAAGAAGTTTTTATTGTCTCCTGAAAAGTTTATATTTAATAGAAAATTTTTCGTTGGAAAGCAGTCAATTATATAATTGATTCGAAACATATTGGAAAAAATCATTTTACCAACCATAGTCACAGTCAGGATTCTGACCTAGGGATGTGAAAAAATAATCGATTTTTATATTAATCGATTATTTTTTTCTTATAATCGATTTTTTTAATAATAATAATCGATTTTTTATAAATCGATTAATTTTTTAATAATAATAATCGATTTTTTATAAATCGATTATATAAATTATACTTTTAAATCGCTTATATAAATTACCCTTTTTTTTATTTATTTTTATTTTTTTTTTTATTAATATTAATATTAAGAAAGAATATAGGCTTTGGGAAACCCAATGCAGCCAACATTTACAAATTACACGTTTTAATCGATTTTTGTAAGCAACGCCATCTGTGCGACGGATGAAAAAACGTAAAATAAGTTCACTAAACGTAAACTAATCAGTCGGAAAATTGCGCCATCTGTATGTATTATGTAAAATAGTTTCATATCGATACCCTTCCAATTGTTTTCATTCATTATAAAAGTACGCAATTTTTCGAATAATATAGAAAAAATCGATTTTTCCCAAAAATCGATTTTTTACAAATCGATTTATATTGAAAAGAGAAAAATCGATTATTAAATAATCGATTTTTTTACTCAATGTCACATCCCTATTCTGACCTGAACCTTTCCACTTTCGCGGTGGAATGAGCTTACAGTACTCAATCGTGACATGACTACCAAACTAATATTCTCCTTATATGCTTCGGAATCAATAGATTTTCACTACATGCGAGTGTTAATTCGATATAGCTAGGTTGTAGAAGTGAATCTTCGTACTAGCGAGAGCTCATCATGAAAATGAACATTATTTCAAATACCCTTAATAGTAGTCCAGTCACGAGAGGAAGTCCACCTTGCGTTTTGTGCAGCAAATGATTTTATTTTTTTGTGTCCTCAAGCATGTTTAGGAGATGTCAAATCCAAGTTTGCGACCTCTAAAACAGGGCGGGGGAGTTTTGGTGGGCTAAAAACCACGATTTTTTTGCACTTTTTTCGGTTTATTGCTTATAACATAGAAACGGATGGTCCTATCGAAAAAATGGTCCTATTCAAAATTCAAGGGAACAAAATTTACTTCAAAATGCACTAGTCAAATATGTTTTTGTTCCCATTTTTACCGGCTCTACAGAACTTAGAAAATCGGCAACATTTACAAAATGAAAAAAAAGCATTTTTCAAGCTTTTAACTATTGAAAAACTCGAATAGCCTATAACCTTCCTTAATAAATGGGCTATCTAACAAAAAAAAATTTTTCAAATCGGACTGATAGTTCCTGAGATTAGCGCGTTCAAAAAAAAAAAATAAACTCTTTTTTTGTTTGAACACGCTAATCTCAGGAACTACAAGTCCGATTTAAAAAAAAATGTTTTGTTAGGTAGCCCGTTTATTAAGGAAGGTTTTAGGATATTCGAGATTTTTTAAATTCAATCCCAAAGGCGGTAAAACGGGGGTGTGAGATTTTTTGTGATTACAAAAAATCTTACACCCGCGTTTTACCCCCTTTGGGGTTAAATTTGAAAAAAACTCGTATATCCCATAACTTTCCTCAATAAACGGGCTATCTAACAAAAAAAAATTTTTTTAAATCGGGCTTGTAGTTCCTGAGATTAGCGCGTTCAAACAAAAAAAGAGTTTATTTTTTTTCTCTGGAAAACCAGTCAGGAACTACCAGTCCGATTTGAAAAAAATTTTTTTTGTTAGATAGCCCGTTTATTGAGGAAGGTTATAGGCTATTCGATTTTTTGTTTTAATTTAATCCCAAAGGGGGTAAAACGTGGGTGTAGGATTTTTTGTTATTACAATAAATCCTACACTCCCGTTTTCACTCTTTGGGATTGGATTTTTAAAAAACTCGTATAGGGTCTCATTGATTACTACTTTGCTTCTTTTACAGACTGGTAGTTCCTGAGATTAGCGCCTTCAAACAAAAAAAGAGTTTATTTTTTTTTTGTTTTTCTAAGTTCTGTAGAGTCAGTAAAAATGGGAACAAAAACATATTTGACTAGTGCATTTTGAAGTAAATTTTGTGCCCTTTAATTTTGAATGGGACCATTTTTTCGATAGGACAAGTCGTTTTTATGTTATAAGCAAAAAACCGAAAGAAGTGCAAAAAAATCGTGGTTTTTAGCCCACCAAAACTCCCCCGTCCTGTTTTAGAGGTCGCAAACTTGTATTTGACATCTCCTAAACATGCTTGAGGACACAAAAAAATAAAATCATTTGCTGCACAAAACGCAAGATGGACCTACCTTTTTAATCTCTCGTGACTGGACTATAGGTTGTTTCGAATCAATTATATAATTGGCTGCTTTCCGACGAAAAATTTTCTATTGCAATTCAGCCGTATGAATCTTATTAATTTATTTTATATTTAAGACTTCTGGTGTTATTGCAAAGAACGCCTTAAAATGTACTAAAAAAATAAAATAATAAGGGTCATAATTATAAAAGCGTGGATCGTATTTATTACAGTCACGACCCACGCTTTTATAATAATGACTCTTATTATTTTTTTCCTTTTAAGTACATTTATACAAGTCCGTTTCCTCTCCGTAAATACGGAACTGTTACGTGATCAATGTTAGATAATGTGTGATTTTATGAATTTGTATATTTTCCTTAACAAAAAACCGCAAAAAACATACAAATCTGACCCTCGCACGTTTTATTTCAGTAGCAAAAGAAAATAGTCCATTATGACAGTTTTATTTTTATTTTAGTTGTTTTTCACATTCTGTTTCCACAATTTTCGTTTTTGTATTCAAGAGTGTTTGCCTTGTTTATGCTTTTAGGTATCCATAAAGATGCATTTGTTTTCGGTCTTGTTAAAATAAGTTTCGTTGAATGCGGTAAAATAATTCGAGAGTATCGTAAAATAACACACGAACGTCAAAGCTTTCTTGTTTGTTGCCAGTACTTCAGGAGTCTATTCTGTTACGTATATTGCTACCTTCTGACAGAATCTATTATACAGACGTACAGTGGTAGGTGGAATCGAGTTTACGACGACATGCTATTTAGTTTAAACATAGACCAAGTGCTTCTAGCGCTTAGTCAAACTAAATTTATTCACGAACGTAGATATATTTTAATATCTATATATAAACTAAAACTTATTTTAATCATAATTTTACTATCTATACAGAATGTTGCATGTCGTACTATACTTAAGAAACATATTTCTGAGGTAATTTCAAACAAAAAAATGTCCTATGAACAAGTGTCTAGTTTGTCATGATTACTGAACTACAGACATTCAAAGATTAAGATACAAGCTTTCAGACGCTAATGACCTCTGTTGTCGAATGTCTATAATCCACAATTCAAATTCAAGATGCAAGCTTTAATATTTAGCAGTGTTTTAATGCAAAAAAAAACCAAGAAGTAACAACAAAAGAAAAATCAAAAGCAATAGAACTATCTTATGTGTGCATGGGAAATTTTTAATGATCTCAGGAATATGTTCCTTAAGTTTGTACAGTAGGGGAGAGTTGGATAAAGCAGGATGGTCTGGTAAAACGGGATACCATGTTTTATTTTAAAACAAGTAGTACGATTTATCGGGTAGGGGCGGAACTATTAACCCTCGATGTCTACCTATTTCCGGCAAGTGATGTATCTACTTTAGATTCACTGTAGATGACGTAACAGGTGAAAGTGTCAAAAAGTTAGGGTAAAGTAAAATGTTGGGCGTGTTTTCAAAAGTCGATTTCCAGTTTAAAGGCAAAATTAACCGAAAATGAGTAGATTTAGAGAATACTATGTTTGTTTACTAAAGTTATGCACAACAGTTTTTAGGAATTTGCTTTGTTTATTTACTAAAATATGGTCACGTGTTTCGCCATCAACAGTTGGGTAAAATCGGACACTGTGTGATTGCTTAAAACGGGATACCTCCCGTTGTAATATAATAACGGGTAATATAATACCGGGAGGTATCCCGTTTTATCCAACTACATGGTTTTTTATGAATATATTTTAAATTTACCATGTTGTGTCTTTTTTCCTGAAGGATAAACGTTATGGAACTTATAAAAGTATAGGTATCCCGTTTTATCTGACTAGGTGGCTAAAACGGGATACTTCCTACTTTTTCAAAAAAATTTTTTTTATCTTATGTGACTTCTATTTTCTTATAAAGGATGGTGACAATCAAAAGTCCATTTATAAGGGAAACAGGAGCCAAAAAATAGTCCTTTGCATTACTTCATTCAAAAAGTTGTGAGACTTAGAACACTAAGTATCCCATTTTATCCAATTCTCCCCCACGTCATGCAACAGATTTTTAGTAAAATTGACATTCATGACAAACTAGCTGCCCGGCCCGGTTTCGCCCGAGTAGAGCTTAACTTACTGTAATAAGTTATTACAATTGAGAAGGGAACGACGTAGCGAGCTTATGTAGTCACATTCGTCCGGATTGATCAAACACTATAACCTGTATAAAATTATTTTACGACGCCATAGCTCATTGGTTATGTAGTTTTGGTGTTATAGTTAAGATAATCCAATTCTAGGGCTTCACACGAGAACGACACTTTTCTCGTCTCGTCTCGTAAAACCGAGACGAGAGCGAGACGAGACATTTTCGAAAATTATTTAGGCGATAGCGAGACTTCAGAAGGCGGGGACCGAGAGTCTCGTTTCTGGTCTCGTTGATATTGCTTCAGAAAAAATTTCTGAGAATAAAAAGAAACTGGCAGCAGTATTAACATTTAATTTTTTTCTATAATAAAAAAGGTCTGCATAGGTACCGATACATTTCCGAAGTTTAAAATCTGGTAAACATATGTGATGAAAGTTACCTACTGCATGGCAAAACGAAGAAATTGATAAAACATACAATACGATGCAAACTTTATCTTATAGGGAGAAGGACTCAATAAAAACTCTAAAATTTTTTAATTAGTTTATGTTGAATGTTTCGTCTGCAATTGAGACTTCTTCAGCAACTACAAATTATTAATATAAATATCAGTAATAAAACATTATTTTGCAATTATATTTTTTTACATTATAATTACCTTAAGCTTAGATATTCTATTGTTCATTTGTTTTCACAACTATAAACATTCTTCTCTTTTTTACATTACAATACAATTTTCTCTGACCTTCCTTTTTAGGGTTCCGTACTGGAGAGACTCACCGTTTGTTTCAGTTTATATAAAATTAAGATTTTGTTACTGAAAGAATTTCACTAGTTTGCTAAAGTCTCTCAAAGTTTTAGAATGTTGCTTTGACAATACTGCTAATGCGCTATCTTCCTTAAATTAAGAACTTCGTATCGCAGTTATGTATTGAAAATCTACCGCAACGGTTTGCAACGTTCATTAAGTAACTGAAGTTTACGACAATGGCTCGTAACATTTTGCTATGCAGCTGAGTTTATGGTGTCGTATATTATTCTGTACATGTGTTGCAGTCATCTGGTGTAACTGGACATTTCATGAAATGTCTAAACAGTTCATGAAACGCTGACAGGCTAACATGTCTAGACACTTCACAAAACTCTTTTGGACATTTTAAAAACCTGTAAATTGCATGTTACATATAACTGGACATTTTATGATCGGTTTAATAATTGTTAGATACTTAATTTCAATTTGAGATGCAGAATATAGACGCTCTATAATTTAGGACATTATAATTTATTAGCAGAGTTGTAAGTAGTGAAATACCACTAAGAACAAATCATAAGTACATCTGATTTGTTTTTGGTGGTTAGTTATTTGTTGGAGATTGATCGCATTTTTGTTTTGAAAATAATTTCTTCTTTGTCTTACCAGATACCACTGTAACATCATCATCACTAGAAATAGGTATGTAAAATTTGAACGGGACCTGCGGGCTCCGACCTATGCCCATAATTTCGTTTTCTTGCACAACAGTTGGAAAATGTGTTTCTAGAATTTTTGTCTGGCTCATCAACACTAGTATAATCACGATACTAGCGCCAGTAAGTTACAGCGCTTTATACTTAAGAATTATGTATATCATAAACTCTGGAAAGTTGAACTTTTGATGAAATTTGTTTGAGTTACACAATTTGTTAATGTTTTATGAACTGTCTATACACTTCATGAAATGACTATTTTTACAGCAGATGGCTGCGACATATATGTTATGATATAATCTTTTTGTTGAAAGTTTGTTAGTTGAGATTCTAATTTCATAATTTGTCAGAAGGAATATAAGTTTGTCCATTCAACTACCTTCCTGTCGCTACAAATTTTGAACTTTCCATTTTACAATGTGCATCTAATCCTGTGAACTCCACTTTAATAACGACTAGCTGCCCGGTACAGTTTCGCTCGTGTAGATTTGCTAATATAATATAATTTTTAAATCTTATACTAATCTATATTATTTTAAACTTATTATTTAAAACTTGGAGAAGTTTCAGTTCTCCGAGGAAGCGTTGTTTCTTATTGCGAAATCTTCGGCTCCACCTTATAACGGTCTTGCCTCGCGGAGCTGTGCCTCGCTCGGCAGCAACAATAGTAGCAGAGCCTTCGGCTACACCGTGTAACAGCTTTTACAGTCAAACATCATGTATTAGTGTATTTTGCAAAACAGTTTGTTGCATTTTTAACTGTCAAAACAATATAAAACTTTTGTGATTCACCTGAATTCATATCATAATAAAAATTCGGCAAAGCGAGTATGCAATGTATTATGTTCGCTTAAAAATGGTTCTGGCTCTGCCGACGCTATTTTTAAAGCTAAAGGGTTCGGGTTAACGTCAAATGAAGAACCAAGAATCACATTACAGATCCCTCAAGTGAAAAGTTAAAAAACTTAAACTTAAAAAAAGTCTTTGTCTGTTTCACTGACTGTATGTCTAAATATTTGCTGTCACTATCTATAGCTGCTGATTTAAATTTTTCGTCTTTTTTTTGTCAAAACTTATCAATGTTTTTATAAACCCTTATGGTAGCATATACTCTTAATGGT
The DNA here is from genome assembly GCA_039654895.1 of Mongoloraphidia duomilia. Lineage (NCBI taxonomy): Eukaryota > Metazoa > Arthropoda > Insecta > Raphidioptera > Raphidiidae > Mongoloraphidia > Mongoloraphidia duomilia. The sequence goes on along the minus strand of CM077516.1, from coordinate 39,662,975 downwards.
CTACCTAGGCCAGAAATATACAGGTCTCGTACAGCAAAGTACCAATTTCAGGCTTAGATACACAGGTCAAGTATTTGTGCTTCTGATGATGGGTTAATAGGCTGAAACAATCGTTAAGTGAATAAAAAAAAATTTGTACATCTTTTCCAAGAGTTTGTGTTTTCATAATATTTAATAATAATAATAATAATAATAAAATTTCTTTATTAAAAACCAATACAATGGTATAATGCATCAGATACATCGAGTTTAAACTATACTTATACTATATTATGTCCATTTCCAAAAATTCTTCAATTGAATAAATACACTTATTTATTAATAAATCTTTTATTTGTTTTTTGTATTTTCCTATTTCCAAGCTTTTTGTTGTATCTGGTAGTTTGTTGTAAAATTTTATACAGTAAAAGTTTGGACCATTGGCGGATCTTTTATTATTCAATCATGCCTAGCGATGAATCAAACTATTGTTATGGCACTGATGAATTACAATTTCGATAACTTTTCTCACATAGAGTTTTATTATCTTCTTGTAATATAAGTTGTACTTACATAATATAATCGACCTATAAAAATTTCAAGACTATTGAACTAACGCTGACCTACTTTGTTATTTTATTCAATACTTTCATATACATATTACGGAAGTATCACTGAATTTCACATAACACATATTTTAGAATGTTTAACAGCAAACATGGGCGCCAACTTAGCGGGGCAGTCAAATGCGGACCCCACATGGGAAATGACATGTGGTAAAGCCCCACAATGAATTAGACTCTGAACTTTATTTGTAATTATAATTTACAATGATAGATGTGATTGAATATATTATTTCAATTTAGAAAACATTGTCGATTTAAAAGACGAAATATATTTTAATAAGTTAGTTTATTAATTACTTTTTCCAGTAATTACTTTAGTTAAAATAAAGTTTATTTTTGTTTTATATTTTATTTTGTACGTTTTATTAAAAAAAACAGTGTTTTATTGATTTACGCTTAAAAAACTTAAGTTGCTTTATAATTTTTTTCAGTAGGTATAAATCAATGAAATGTTTTATTGATAAAAAATTTTGGAGCATACAAGTAATTCAAGAATTACAAGGCGCGATATTCATGTAGGTATTGTGTGTAAACGGTTTTACCGAACATAGGGAAAATAACACTAAGAAGATCAATTTTGTAGTAGGCTATGGCCATAAGACCTAATGTAAAATATGTATTGGATTACATAGAAAAAATAGTACAGTGAATTTTTTAAACAATTTTCCATAGCAACGATTGACTATTAAGCGAAACTCGGAACCTGCTAAATAAAAAAAGTCATGAGGTGTCGTAAGATACCCGACAGAAGCTATGTTTCTTACGCATTGTATATAAAACCGAATTTATCAAAGATATAAACAATACAATTAAAAAGTTATTATTTGACCGCCATTTTGAAATCTGACGCCATTTAATTTTTTTGTGTTTTATTAAACTCTCAAATATCAATTTTCAAAATAATCGGATAATTTTTACAAAGAAGTATATACCTATGGCCGCCATTTTAAAATATGACGTCGTTTTATTTTTTGCGTTCTATAAAACTCGTCAATATCTATTTTCACAAAGATCGGATAATTTTTACACAAAAAGTACATATTGCTGCCGTTTTGAAATCTGACGTCATTTTATTTTTTTGTGTCCTATGAAACTCTCAAATACCGATTTTCGAAAGAATCGGATAATTTTTACAAAAGAGTACATATTTCCGCCATTTTGAAATCTAACGTTATTTTATTTTTTTGTGTCCTATGAAACTCTCAAATATCAATTTTCAAAAGGATCTGATAATTCTTACAAAAAAGTACATACGGCCGCCATTTTGAAATCTGACGTCATTTTATTTTTTGTGTCTTATGAAACTCTCAAATATCTTTTCAAAAGGATCGTATAATTTTTAGAAAGGAGTACCTACTACATATTTCCGCCATTTTGAAATCTGACGTTATTTTATTTTTTTGTGTCCTATGAAACTCTCAAATATCAATTTTCAAAAGGATCTGATAATTCTTACAAAAAAGTACATATGGCCGCCATTTTGAAAAATCTGACATCATTTTATTTTTTTGTGTCCTATGAAACTCTCGAATATCAATTTTCAAAAGGATCGGATGATTTTTACAACAGAGTACATATGGCCGCCATTTTGAAAAATCTGACGTCATTTTATTTTTTGGTGTCCTATGAAACTCTCAAATATCAATTTTCAAAAGGATCGGATAATTTTTACAAAACAGTTCATATGGCCGCCATTTTGAAAAATCTGACGTCATTTTATTTTTTTGTGTCCTATAAAACTCTCAAATATTAATTTTCAAAAGAATCGGATAATTTTTACAAAAAAGTACATATGGCCGCCATTTTGAAATCTGACGCCATTTTTTTTTGTGTCCTATAAAACTCTCAAATATAAATTTTCAAAAGGATCGGATAATTTTTACAAAAGTGACGTTACACTACTTCGTGACGTGACGTTTCACTTTTTATTATTTAGGTCCCCATCTGAAACGTGCGTTAAGAAGCATAGCTTCAAATAAAAATAGGTAAAAAAACTTTTAAGTTAAACGGTTTTATAAATGTTTTAAAAAGGAAAAAATAATATTTAATTTTGGTTCATAAGTATAAAAGCGTGGGTCGTACACTCTATGATAATTTATTACAGTCACGACCCACGCTTTTATACTTATGAACCTAAATTAAATTTTATTTTTTTCTTTTTAGTACATTTATAAAACCGTTTAACATAAAAGTTTTTTATCTATTTTTATTTTTAATTTTTTAGTGTGCTTTATTTCCTTAGTCTGATTTTATAACATTCATCCGATCCACTGAAACGTTACCGGAGAAAGACCTTTTGCCTGTGAAAATTCAAAAGTACGATTTGCACCCGGACGAAAGCCGGGCCGGTCAGCTAGTTATCATAATATTGTATTGTCACCGGAGCTACACATGTGTGCAAAATTTCAACTCAATCGGATCACGGGAAGTGGGTGAAAATTCAAAAATACGATTTACACCCGGACGAAAGCCAGGCCGTCAGCTAGTTACCATAAATTGTATTGTCACCGGAGCTACACATGTGTGCAAAATTTCAACTCAATCGGATCATTGGAAGTGGGTGAAAATTCAAAAGTACGATTTGCACCCGGACGAAAGCCGGGCCGGTCAGCTAGTTATCATAATATTGTATTGTCACCGGAGCTACATATGTGTGCAAAATTTCAACTCAATCGGATCATAGGAAGTGGGTGAAAGTTCAAAAGTACGATTTACGCCCGGACGAACCGGGCCGGTCAGTTAGTTACCATAATATTGTTTTGTCACCGGAGCTACACATGTGTGCAAAATTTCAACTCAATCGATCGCAAGATTTGTAACAAATATACGGGATCAAGCTAAATAAAACCACCGTTTAAAAAACAAAGCATCTACTACCTACTTATTTTTGCGTGATGCCAGAACATACGTTTTTATTTGAGAATCAGTTCGGTTGCTTTTGCGTGAAGCCAGAATATTTTAAAACTCGCAGTCGCATAAGAAGTTATTTACTTGAATAAAAATCATGTAAATCGGATCAGTGGTTCTCGAGTTATAAGCGTACAAAGGGACCTACAGACAGAGAAAGTCAAATTGTTCGGGAAATTTTGGTCCGATCCCTAGGTCTCGCCATCCGATCGACGTCAATAATTATTTACACGTCATTTTAACTCAGTAGGCCAGGGTTTTTAAACTTAAATTCAAACATCAGCAGTCAAAAAATTGAATAACTATATTAAAATAATTCAATATAAGACAGAGCATACGCTATCTTCCAATATCCATATCACACTGTGCAACAGACAAGGACAACCGAAACAAGTTCGCGATTTATTAGATAAAGTCGCATTTATTTAGTTTAATAATCATATAAATCTGTATAAAAAAACTGTTTTGACACAATATTATACATGAAATCTATCTAAAATTTTCTGCTCTTTCGTTTAAGACAGGTTTCGAATCGATCTGACTTAAATTGAGCAAACTAAAAGCAAAAAACACCGTTTTTTCTAATTTGCTCCCCTCTGGGGCCAAAATTCAAAAATCGGGCGACGTTAGGATCAAATAGACCCCTAAAGGAATCGAACAAAAAAAGTTTTTTAAAATCGGTTAATCCGTTTGGGCTGTACGACTGATACAAAAAATCCGTTACAGATTCACAGATTGACAGATTCACAGACAAAGCGAGTGTATATAGGCGCTTCTAGCTTCGCTAAGATCGCGCCTAAAAAGTATAACATTAATTTAAATCAAGTAAAATCCAAATCTAATATCTATTTTGTATTTTATTGCAAAAAAATGATTTTGTTGGGCTGAAAAGGATTAATTTTAAACGTTTTGAATTTGATCTTGTTTGGATGGGAAGAATAAGTAAATGAATAAATGGTACGGCTCTACCGCGCACTAACTTTCTCTCCCAATTGTATGACCGCAGATTTTGTTCATTAATAAATTTTTTTTTTTTTAGATTTTTCGAGTCAAATTAATGGTGGCATATTGTAGGATCATTAATGGCATATCGATTTATGAATGAACAAAAAATAGAGTCTTTTTCGAAAAAATCTAAATTTAGATTTGATTTCATCAGTAAGCTTTCCTTATTTGGAGAAGTAGGGGGTAAATTAAAAAAAAACTGAAGAATCATCTAAAACCCTAAGTTTAAAACGTATTTTCGTTCCGTTGAGCGGTGTGTCAGCCAGGCCTCTGCACAAATTACGGACGGTATATGTAAGGACCACAAAACGTCTAAATCTCGGATTTGATTTTTTCGCCATTACAAGACTTCCTTCTTCTGGGGTGGCTCGAAACTAATACAAAAAAAATACTTTATTATTCTGCTACATTTTTGTTGTATAATAAAATTCGCAGGGCGAGTCGTTTCTTTTTACTTTTTAAATCCAAAAAAGTGAATCGATTCACTTCTTAAAAGGGGACTGCACAACAAGTTGTCGGTAATAAACCATTAGAGGCGCTGTCGTCGCTGTAATTGTAATATTTTTCAAAATATTGTGAGTATTTCGTCTACTAGCGTATAGAGGACACTAATAGAACAATAATTTTTATAATTGACCTATGATGATAGCAAGGTTAGTAATGATATAATATTTCTGAAATCGCCATGGAAACAATGTGAATAAAAAATTTAAATATTTGAGAAATGTTGACACAAGTGGACACAAGTCGTGTCATAAATAGTTAATAATGTTGAGTTGAATGTTGAAAAATTATAATTTCAGAGCAGAAAATTAATATAAAAGGACATTTATGAAATCTTATGGAACATGTGCGAAAAAATGTATAAATAAAATCTATAAGTCAAGAAGAAAGCATTTATGAAATTTCTCCTATTAGAAAAAATAATTCTATGACAGATCTTGGAATTAGGCAATTATAATACGCATATTTAGAACATCTTTGAATTCGATATTTTTATGTTTTCATTTTAATTGAAAATTGATTATTCATATTCATAGCAACCCGTTGCCTTGAAAAAAAATCTATTTGCAAAACAAAATCAATCACAAAATCTTTGAAAAACACGAACTGAACAAGAACTCGAAAACTGACATTTATACCATAAATCAAGATGTAAACAAAACGTACGTAGCGCCATTTCTTAGACAATAGCTACACTTTTTTAGTTATTGATAACACCGCAGTCGCATTATCTGTCATTAGTGACTTTTTATTCAACAGTCTGCTGTTATTATTAACAGTTTCGTCTTGAACTTTAGCATATCCATTTGTTGTCCTTCAAAATATTTTTTAAATGTCTAAAAATCCCTTTTCATTGAAAAAAATATTTCAAGTTCAATCTGAATTCCTACTTTTATTAATTTCAATACATGACCCCAAATATGTTTAATACCAAGAATATCATCTATAGAATCTTACAGATCTCACAAATTGACTGTATTGTTTATATAAAAGCTGATTTCGTGATAAAAAAATTCGGATAAATGACATATGGTAGCGTCATCTTTTGAAATCTGTGCCAGGCAGACCGCTATTAAGGATTATCTTAAAACTTGCAAAATCAACCTGCTTATAGAATATTTTTAATTCTGACTCACTGTTTTAGTCATCACCATTTACATAACATATATTAACTAGCATAAGTGTTTTATAACCGTTATTTTCAGTGCTTTAATATGAACTTCATTATAGAGGAATGTATCCCCCCTCCCGAATTCCCAAATAAAAACAAAACAAAAAAACTACCCAGTGATTCACTTCACCCCTAACATAGCCGCTCCATCACTGTTGACAAGTAATTATTACCAGGGTTCACTGGTCACTGCATTTTCGCTACATACATTTTTTTAGGCCAGAGAGCAGTTTCCCTGCCCCTCTACAAACTGCCTGAAAATGGTTGTTATATATATGTATGTGTGTGTGTGTGTGTGTGTGAGTTGTGGTTGATACAAAACTGGAGTGGTTTTTATCCTAAAATTATTTTTAATAATAATAATAAACTTATAATACGATATAGATAATATTATAATATGCATACAGAAATTTTGTTGGTTCATTCATACTTATCTTAAATTGTTATAAAATGGAACACACTTGTATCTGTCCGTCACACAAAAACTCTCCAACAGTGAGTCATGGCGTCATGAAATTTACACATTTTGTTGTGCTTGGAAAATCCGGATGAATGTGACTATTTTCAGCTAGTCACATGATTTATGTTAGAGTATGTCAGCTCTACTCGGGCGAAGCCGGGCTAGGTAGCTAGTATTTCTATAGTTTTGCCATTAAATAAACAGAGGCGCTCTTTAAAAAGATATTCGTTTAACTTCTGACATTTTTTTAATTGCTTTTACCGTATTTTTTTATTCATTTTTTTACCATATTTTTTCCACAGTAGTTAGCCCCACATGGAATTTTCTTTTTAACACCTATGACACTCAGCCAAATAGTAATTTACACGTGTCACATACATAATTCATATTTTTGAAAACATCGAAATATTATCTTAAAAGTTGCGGTATTGCTACATAATATTTTATGAGTTGCAATGATTTTTAAAAGTTTCAATTTTTATTGCAGTGATGTATACCAAATGTTCACCCCATTCAAACCACAGTGTAAAGCATACAGATACAATGATTCACTTACTGTCGGCACCTTTGATGTTCTGTTACCGAGTTTTATTTTTTTTACTCTATACCACCGACGGACATGCGCGTTAGGCAGCCAGTGAGAAGCCAGCGCTCTGTGACTGTGTGTCTATAGAACAGAACCTGATTCAGTGCCATAGACACATTAGCTCGTGATTTGTGCATAGGCCATAGAGTTAATCACAGTTGGTACACTGTGAATTCTTACGCAATCAAATAATGTTTCTAAAACCACTTGGCAAATTATTAAAAGAAATACTGCCTCCAAGGGTAAAAGTGGTACTAACATTTCAATAAACCTACCTAATAATATTGTTGAAAATCCATCTGAAGTTGCTGAACTGTCCAATAACTTTTTTATAAATGAAATATCCAAGCTGACAGACAAATTTTCTTTTAATCAAGGTCAGTATTCAAAGAAAATTAATAATATCTCTGAGACAATATTTTTATATCCAGTAACACGTGAGGAATTGTTACTCCATATTTCTAAATGTAGCAGAAACAATTCAACTGGTTGTGATAATTTCCCTGGCTCACTATTTAAATTTACTTTTGAAATTTTAGTTGACCCATTATTGCACATTATCAATTTGATATTAGTAAATGGTGTGTTCCTGATCAATTAAAAACATCAAAGATTATTCCAGTTCATAAGAAAGGATCTCAACATGATTTAAATAATTATCGCCCAATATCTCTACAGTCTGTATTTTCTAAATTAATTGAACTAGTAATATATTCAAGATTTGTCAATTTTTTAGAACGCTTTAATATTTTATCTACATCCCAGCACGGCTTTAGAGAAGGTAAATCCACATCTACAGCAATTTTCGAATTCATAAATCAAGTATATCAATCGGTAGATTCTAAGAAATCAACAACTGGATTATTTTATGATCTGTCCAAAGCATTTGATTGCATAAATCACGAACTCCTTCTGTATAAACTGTATACTGTTGGTATAAAAGGCGTTGCTAACAATTTAATCAAATCCTATCTGTCAAATAGAAATCAATACGTCTCTCTAAAATCTGAAACTGTGAACAAGATCCAAACCATATCTTCCAATTTGATTGTAAATAATTGTGGCGTTCCTCAGGGATCCATTCTAGGTCCTTTACTTTTTATTGTTTTTATTAATGACTTGCCCCTCAACTTGTCTAACTGCTACACCACCATGTACGCTGATGATACAAGTCAAGTGATTTCCACCAAAAATAAAAACAACGTTGTTCCCTCTCTTGTAACTAGTGCCATGGAAATGCAAGATTGGTGTAAGCAAAACGGTCTGTTGCTCAATGTCAATAAAACTGTGGTAATGAATTATCATTCTAATAGTAATAAGCTAGACCATTCTTATTATGTCCCATTAAATGGAGTATCCTTAAAAACTGCTACTCATACCAAGTTTCTCGGTATTACAATTTCTGACACGTTAACCTGGGACGCACACGTCACTGAATCTAGTAAAAAATTGAACAAGACTTGTTATTTACTATGGCAATTTCGTACAATGCTCAATAATCTTGACATTCTCAAAACTATTTATTATTCTAACTTTCAATCAGTCTGCTCTTATGGCATAATTTTTTGGGGAAATTCTTCTTCTCTACAGAGACTTTTTGTCATCCAAAAGAGAGCTGTTAGAATAATAACAAACTCCAACCCAATTTCATCTTGTAAAGAGCTCTTCAAGTCTTTGAAAATTCTAACTTTACCTAGTCTGTACATTTATGAATGTATCTGTTTTGTCTTCAAGAATAAAGAATTATTCTCCAGTAATAGTGATTTTCATACCTGTCATACGAGATTCAGGTCTTTATTAAGAGTTCCTCAACACAGGCTAACTTTGTTTCAAAGTGGTGTGTATTATAATTGTGTTTGTTTTTATAATAAGCTGCCAATCTCTATAAAAAACATTAAAACTTTAAATAACTTCAAGCGATCTGTTAAATCTTTTTTGATACAGGAATCTTTTTATTCGATAAATGAGTATCTGTCGCAATGATAATGACTATGAATGTTTAAATTTGTATTATATTATATGCATTTTTGCATTTTATTAATTCTTTTAATACCGCTTAATTTAATTTAATTTTCTATTGCAACTTTGCAATTACTTATTGATGACGCACCTTCCTGTTTTGTACAGTGTTTTTTTTGGGGCAAAATATATTATTATTATTATAAATATAATATGCCGGTCCTGCCTTCAAAACTACACTAGACTGACGCATGCGCACTGAATTTCTTGTCACATAAATATTGCCGAGTGGAGAAACTGCTTGTATACGTTTAAACTGTGTTCAAACCTATCGTCTTTTATGAGCGAAAGCGTGCTGCGCTAAGGGAGTCAGAAAACAATGCCGTTTATAACACGTTTAATTTATTTATTTATTGTAAATTATAGACGCGTCGACAACTTAGGTAATTAGCATCTTGATTACATTAAATAACATAACTCACTTAAAACTAAATGACATCACAAAACATCCATGAGAGGAGGTGAGATTCGAACCCACAACAGTCTGATCGAGAGGCCGCGACGCTAACCATTGGATCACACTGTCCTCACGTTTAATTTATTTTATTTTTGCTGCTGTATAGGCAACATGTTATCGAAATCAAATTCTGATTACGTTTACTATAATAATTTATAATCTAACTAATAATTGTACATATACGTACGCTAATGACCTGAGTTATAAAGCGTCTACATTCTACAATCTTTCTCTTTTTTATTATATAAGTGAAGTACGATAATCAATTATCTAAATTCCTTCAAATTAATTTTTTTGGTTTATCTAATACTGTTATTTTTTGTAAAATTGATTGTTACTTTAACTAGCCTATATCCCGTTCTAGGTATCATTTTGATAGTCGCAACTTGCAGGACAGTTGTTGAAACTTTATAGTAGATTGTATGTCTAGTGGCGTAATGAGGTAGGTACATATTTGACAAGTAGTGACAATATGTTAAAACTTCACTTCTAATAGTAGGCTGAGTACTACTGTACAGCAGTCGCACGCGCCCGCAACATAAATTAAACTATGGATTTTACTTTCCCGCACACGGTTTGTAAAAAGTCACTTTACATGCACGTAAAGCAGCCATTTTATAGTGAGTAGGGCAAAACATAACTTACAGTTTATTTATATTTGGCATAATAACATTTCTTTTTCGTTTTCATGGTAACTTTACAATGTAGTTGTAACTAAATTCATGCGTTACATATTTTAAACAAACAAATACACGTTGGATCATTATATTAATAATATTCGAGCGAACGAACGAAGCGAGTGAGAAATGTATTAATAAAATTCGAGCGAGCGAGCGAAGTGAGTGAGTAATGTATTTATCGCGTCATAATAACAACCTTCAAAACTTACAAGAATCATACTTACATGATACATCTAATCAAGTTCCCTTAGTACTTACCTAAGTCTTTTACAAATTAAGTATTTAGATTTATAATATTATCTATTAGGGGAGTCAAATTAGTCAAAAAAGAACCCGAACTTCGGAATAATTCCTCGATCGATGATTTTTATTGAAACGTGTTCAGAAAGGTGTGGAGAACAAAATATCAAAATGCCACCGTGAGAAATTGCGTGGAAATTTTTTTATTAAACAATGTAGATGCTAAAATACGATATTTCATGAATAACTTTTTAAATTCAATTTGTATGAAAAAACTGATAGCACCGTTGGAAAGAACAGAAAATTTTACTAAAGAAACATATATGACATGTGTTTTTCGAATGAAAATTGAGCGTGCAGTAATTTGTTAACTAATACTCCAAGTTGCCCTACGTCGGCCGTTCGCTCACGCTGGAATAGGTTTGCGAGAGCGCGCGCGCTGTACAAAAGTTGCTATAACTTTTAGTTGGCAAAAGCAAATGATATAAAACCAATTGGACATTAAAAAGTAACATTTTCTCGAAGTATTACGTGTGTTGCAATAATTTTTCAAGTATTTTAATTATTGCATATATCACTTGAAAGTGCAATGCATGAATTCTCGATTATTTCATAAAATTCGTAGAAATATGAATAATTTATTGAAAAAAAAATAAAATACTTGGATAGCATATTTAAAGGGATTATTCAAAATACGTCTTCAGTAAAAAAAATTAGAAAAATTTATTTCACATAATTATTTTACTTTGTTCACACGTGAATTTTTCGATTTATTCGTTGAAAATTTAAAAAACCGGCTTGTTAGAAAAAACAAGAATGAAAGCTTATATTTATCGCAAAATCAATCATTGTTGGTTATAATACGTATTTTCAGCTTTAATTTAATCACCTATAAAGTGCCGATATCACTTTTCAAAACTTTAATATTCACGGTCAAAGTTAGATGCTCATAGCGGAAAAATACTTTTTTCGAAAATTGACAAACTTTGAAAGCCTAGATTTTGTGAAATAATTTTTTCTAATTTTTTTGACTGAAGACGTATTTTAGATAATCCCTTTAAATATGCTACCCAAGTATTTATATATTTTTTTTTCAATAAATTATTCATATTTCTACGAATTTTATGAAATAATCGAGAATCCATGCATTGTTCCACTTTCAACTGATATATGCAATAATTATAGTACTTGAAAAATTATTGCAATTTGCAACACACGTAATACTTCGAGAAAATGTTACTTTTTAATGTCCAATTGGTTTTTTATCATTTGCTTTTGCCAATCAAAAGTTATACCGACTTATGTACAGCACGCGCGCTCCCGCTAACCTATTCCAGCGAGCGAACAGCCGACGCACGTGGGCAACTTAGAGCGTTAGTTAACAAATTACTGCTCGTTCAAATTTCATTCGGAAAACACATGTCATATATGTTTCTTTAGTAAAATTTTCTGTACTTTCCAATGGTGCTGTCAGTTTTTTCATACAGAAATGCATTTTGATATTTTGTTCCCCACACCTTTCTGAACACGTTTCAACAAAAATTATCGATCGAGGAAGTATTCCGAAGTGAAAATCTAATTTGACTCCCCTATATGTATATAATCTATATATATAAAACAGTTCCGTTACTGACTGACTGACTGATTGACTGACAGACAACGCCCAGGTCAAACCGCTGAAGATACAAACTTGAAATTTGGACAGTAGGTTCCTTTTGTGACGTAGGAATCCACTAAGAAAGGATTTTTTGAAATTCAACCCCTAAGGGGGTTAAATAGGGGATGAAAGTTTGTATGGAAATTCGTCATTTTTGAAGTTAGAAGCATGAAATTTTGCACAAAAGTTTCTTATATAACGTAGGTTAGCACTAAGAAATTTTTTTTTGAAAATTCATCCCCTAAGGGGGCTAAAAAGGGGATGAAAGTTTGCATGGAAGTTCGTCATTTTTGAAGTTAGAAGCATGACATTTTGCATAGGAGTTCCTTATATTACGTAAGTGAGCAATAAGAAAGGATTTTTGAAAATTCATCCCCTAAGGGGGCTAAATAGGGGATGAAAGTTTGTATGAAAATTCGTCATTTTTGAAGTTAAAAAAGCTTGAAATTTTGCACAGAAGTTTCTTATATAACGTAGGTGAGCACTAAGAAATTTTTTTTGAAAATTCAACCCCTAAGGGGGCTAAAAATGGGATGAAAGTTTGCATGGAAGTTCGTCATTTTTGAAGTTAGAAGCATGACATTTTGCACAGGAGTTCCTTATATTACGTAGGTGAGCAATAAGAAAGGATTTTTCGAAATTCAACCCCCAAGGGGGTTAAATAGGGGATGAACGTTTGTATGGAAATTCGTCAATTTTGAAGTTAGAAGCATGAAATTTTGCACAGGAGTTCCTTATATAACGTAGGTAAGCAATAAGAAATATTAATAATATTGGAGCGAAAGAGCGAAGCGAGAGCGTATCTCTATCTATATATTGTGACATTTTGTGCCGCAAATTTTTCAATTTTAGAAGTAACTGTCACGAAACAGGCCTATCCTTGCTACATATTTATTATGTCATACCTTGTGACAGATTATTTGGTAATCGTCAATATTTGTTAAAGAAAGATCGATGGTTCTTTATCGGGTGAAACTGACCTTTTGTGTTGACATTACAGGACAGATGTGTCGTCGCTACATATAAAATAAAACGTTTATTATTTTTCAGGCATCAATGTTTCGATTTAGTTTTGGGCGACAATCGATAATAATTTGAATGAATCAGTAAACTAACCTTTAGTTTTTAACATTTTGTATGCCTACTTTGTATGTAAATAACCATGAAATTATGACAATATTTCTATAAAGTTGAATGTATCTGTAAAAGAAATGAAATGTACAGTTATTAGTTATGACATTATGTTTAGATGGTTAAAAATGATATTATATTGTATATGTAAAATACCATACCATGTGAGATCAAACACCATTTATAAGTTTGTACTTTGTATTTGACACTTCTAATAGCTTGCAAGTTTGCAACCTAAAAATTAGTTAAAACTCACAATCCCTAAAAAGTAACTAGATTTTCAATGTTTACTGCCTGTTGGTACGCTCGAGCGACCAACAGATGGCGTTAAGTTCGAATCGTGACCTGCGCTGTTAAAACGCGTTTTCGAGTACGGCCGCTATTCGTGAGATGCAGCTATTTGCTAAGTCAGGCGTGTTTTGCAATATTTGTCAGTTGAATTTGATATTCAATTGAATTCGACTCATTACCATATGTTGCGTCTCGACTTATTGGTAAGTGCAGCTGCAGTCTAGAACCTATTGTGCTGATGAATTGTGTAGGCAACGAGGCTCAATACGGCCAGGATATGCTAAAGGCTGTTTTGTTTAAATTAAATCAAATGTAAGGTATAGGTTGTGTGCACGAAGCCTACTAGCGCCGCTAGTGGGCAATAGTGTACGATTGAACTATTTTTTATTGTTGTCTTATATCGGGAAATTTTTTAATAAACGAATACCATTTTATCTAGCTGTGTGCAAATAGTATAAATAGCATAGCATAAAAGGTACGTGAAAATTATTTATTTTAAGTTTTTTTCTTCTTCAATTTTGACGTATAATAAAAAAATAATCGTGTATGTTTTCTACTGACAGCTGCATAACCTCAAACTATGGCGCCGGTGATTTGTGGACTGGGCTTGAAAGTATTAAGCACGCGATCTCTTTTATTGAGGCTGCATTGAAGAAAGGCGAGAAATTAGCTTTCTGTCATATTAAACATATTGAAGAATTTCGTGATGACACCGTTAAGAATAGAATTATTGCAAAGTGCATCCGGCAAACTTCTGCCACCGAGACACCGTTTTTGAAAAAAAATTACTGTTACGGGTGGTCTGCCTCACCTATATATTATAATGTTGATCATTTATATAAATTATATTAAAGTTGGTGCAAATTGAATAGTTTAATAATTGTATGAGAATACGTTTATTGTGATTTTGTCATTGAAAAATATAATTATTTATTTACATTTAATTATTAAGAAATAAAATTATATCTACATTACATTATTGCAAAAATAAAAGTAAAAAAACTAAAACCCGACTACGTAAAAAGAAGAAAACAAGCAAATCAAAACGTAAGACAGTATTTTTTTGTTATCAATAGTCGGAGATTCGAATACCGAATTCTTTCTTCAACTCCCAAATAGGTTCCCGACTATTGATAACAAAAAAACTGTCTTACGCTTTGATTAGTTTGTTTTCTTCTTTTTACTATTCGAATATCTACTTTAATTTGAAAAATTCGGAGCATTACTATACTATCTTTTTGCATATCATTCCATTTTCTTGTATTAGTAAGCTTAATGTTTTCCACTTCGAAACCGTTTGAGTTTTGACTCCTCCGCATTGCTCTCGCAAACCTATGATAGAAAAATAAGTAGGTATAAAACGTGTTTTTTTTTCATGTAAAATAAATGTCAATGATTTCATGCCTGTAGTAGTTAGTCATATGGAGTATAATAACTATTTAATTTATAAATTATGTAACTCTTTAGTCATTACACGATTTACGAATAAATTGTAAAGAATATTATTTTATGTTAAAATAAACCGAATATCGTATAGTAAAGTATTATATTCCAAGTTATCACAATGCCTATTTTGTGCTTTTAATTGCATCAGCACTAAAGAAAGACGAAAAATTTCTTTTACAGATTTACATTAATAATTTCCAAATAAGTTGTAAGTAATATCATGGTTTTACTTACTTTACTTTTATTAACGTTTTGATCCACTTTGGTCGTTTTTCGAGGTTATAACTCCGCGCGGAGAATCTATAAAATTCTATTTTACTTGAATCGCTATTAACACAACAGCCTGGAACACAAAAAGTATTTCCAGAACGCGTAGTTTTTCCCATGTTTTGTTTGTAATAATAATCTCTTCTCTATGTTTGTAATCGAAAAACTTTATGACATTTGTAAATAACAATGCTGAATGCTCACTGGACTATAGTTCAAAGCTTACAATATATCACACTACAAGCGCTCGCATCGATATTTTTATAACTCCGCCCCCCTGCACACAGTCTATAGTATAGTTGGGACCATCAGTCCTGTTTCAGTTTGATCTTCAATGGTGGTTAATTGTTGACATTTTTAATGTTTGTATATAACGAAAGTTAATAAATTATGTATTAATTTGAGTCATTATTTCAATAAACTCGCTTAAAGAAGAAAATACCACAATCTGTTCATTTCACTAATTAAATTGCATTACAGAAATTCCATTTCAGAGGTTCACAAACATTCTCCAGTCAGAGTAAGCATTTATTTTGACACATTTCAAAAACGAGGCAGAGTTACTACGGATAATTATATCCTAGGACGAAACCTCTACACATACAAAGGGTGATCCTTTACGGATGGGCTCTATCACTGACATCTGTTTCACGCATGAGTATATATACACTGCGTGGGGGCGAAGTCTCACTACACTCACATACAAAGCATCTCGAGTGTCCGGGTATAATTCCGACAGACAGATGTTTCGACACACACATTACACGTTACCACATTAAGGTTACGCTTACTGGGGAAATATCATTCCAGGTTTATGAGTCAATCCACCATTTGCTTTTTCCTAATTTTAGTATCCCAAGGCTATAGGGTGCCTAAGTGGTTTAGGACCTTCCGTCAATCCCACAAACCCCTTGCATACGGGCCTATCGATCCTGTTTTACTGTCCGCAGGCTTTAATCGAACTCAAGCTATCCTATTTTAGATTTCAAGGCACGAGTTACGCGATGGGTGTCTTTTCGAGTCAGTAGTTAGTATTCGCTCACAGACCGAGACACTACGGTATACGACTTAGAGGGACAGAACCGTTGCATAACCTTAATTATATTTTTAAATTATCTAATCTAATCTAATCTATTAATATTATAAATGTGAAAGTTTGGATGTATGGATGGATGTATGGATGATTGTTACCCAATCACGCCAGAACGGCTGAACGGATTTGGATGAAATTTGGCACAGAGATAGATTATAGTCTGGAATAGCACATAGGCTACTTTTTATCCCGGAAAAATGTACAGTTCCCGTGGGTAGTTTTGTTTTTGTTTTTCACAGAGCAAGGGATCGACATGATTTTTTGCATAGTGGTAGTTTAGGGGTCAGAGAATGTTATAGGCTACATTTTATCCCGGAAAAATGTACGGTTTCCGTGGGATAGTTTTGTTTTTGTTTTTCACAAAGCAAGGGATCGACATGATTTTTTGCATAGTGGTAGTTTAGGGGTCAGATAATGTTATAGGCTACTTTTTATCCCGCAAAAATGTACGGTTCCCGTGGGATAGATTTGTTGTTGTTTTATCTTTGGAACTACTAAACCGATTTTAAAAATTCTTTCACTAATAGAAAGCTACGCAGGGGGGCAGATTCTCGCGGGGGAATAACAAATTAGGGAGAAGATTCACGCGCGAGATAACAAATTAGGGGGGAAGATTCTAGCGGGGGGATAACAAATTAGGGGGAAGATTCACGCGGGGGGATAACAAATTTAGGGGGGAGATTCTCGCGGGGGATAACAAATGTAATGTATTATCAGTATTCGAGCGAACGAGCGAAGCGAGTGATGTGTATTAATAAAATTCGAGCGAACGAGCGAAGCGAGTAAGTATTGTATTATTAATATTCAAACGAACGAGCGAAGCGAGTGAGTCATGTATTAACAAAATTCGAGCGAACGAGCGAAGCGAGTGGGTTATGTATTAATAATAATCAAGCGAACGAGCGAAGAAGAAATTAATAATATTCAAACGAACGAGCGAAGCGAGTGAGTAATGTAGGTATTAATAAAATTCGAGCGAACGAGCGAAGCGAGTGAGTAATATATTAATAATATTTAAGCGAACGAGCGAAGCGAGTGTAATGTATTAATAAAATCCGAGCGAACGAGCGAAGCGAGTGAGTTATGTATTATAAAATTCGAGCGAATAAACACGACCAGCCCGGCTTCGCTTCGCAGGAGGAAAATTTTTCGCGGGGGGGGGGATAATAAGTTGTAATCGTAAAATACGTGGGCGAAGTCACGGGTAACCTACTGTCCAAATTTCAAGTTTATATCTTCAGCGGTTTGACCTGGGCGTTGTCTGTCAGTCAGTGAGTAACGGAACTGTTTTATATTATACTTAATATAAAACAGTTCCGTTACTCACTGACTGACAGACAACGCCCAGGTCAAACCGCTGAAGATATAAACTTGAAATTTGGACAGTAGGTTCCTTTTGTGACGTAAGCACCCACTAAGATAGAATTTTTGAAAATTCGTCAACTAAGGGGGTTAAATAGGGGATGAAAGTTTGCATAGAAGTCCGTCATTTTTGAAGTTAGAAACATGAAATTTTGCATAGGAGTTCCTTATATAACGTAGACGAGCACTAAGAAAAAATTCATCCCCTAAGGGGGTTAAATAGGGAATGAAAGTTTGTATGGAAGATCGTCATTTTTGAGGTTAGAAGCAAGAAATTTTGCACAGGAGTTCCTTATATAACGTAGGTGAGCAAGAAGAAATAATGTATTAATAAAATTCGAGCGAACTAGCGAAGCGAGTGAATAATGTATTAATAATATTCAAGAGAACAAGCGAAACGAGTGAGTAATATATTAATAATACCTATTCGAGCGAACGAGCGAAGCGAGTGAGCAATGACTTAATAAAATTCGAGCGAATAAACACAACCAGCCCGACTCGCAGGAGGAGGATTTCTCGCCGTGGGGGGAATAATAAATCATAAATCGAAATATACGTGGGCGAAGCCACGGGTAACGGCTAGTATTGTATAGTAGTGTTATGGCTCTTCCTTTTTTATAACGCCACAAAACTGTTTGCAATACCGTAATTACATTTTTGTTTGCCTTTGGGCTATGCACTATTTAATTTTCCAACATGGCAAAATTTGAACTGCACAGCACTGTGAAGTTGTGAATTTTTCATTGAACTATTTTTTAAATAGTTTTTTAAAACAATTAAACGTAGGTATTTTCTCCTCGCATTCATAAAACACAAACGTAATTCTTTTCGACGAAACAAAGAAATTGTTGGATTTTTACGATTAATTAATCTTAATTGATTCTTAATTACTTTTAAGTTTTTTTATTTCTTTGAAATTATTTTTTTATGTTAACTGAGACAATGCAGAGCTGACTCTTAGAATGGAGCGTCTTATATGAAAAGATTCTTTTCAAAGCTATAAATTACGATTTAAACATAAAATCGCATTCAATTTGCCAATTGCTTTTCTTTTGGTCAGCAGATGAAAAACGGTCTGCAACTGTTAGTTTGATAACTAACTAGCCTGTGGTATAACTGAAGTAAATGAAATAAATTTAAAAATAATATTCACTATTTTATGCAGACGAAGTCACGCCTTGTCTAGAGTAATAAATCATTTTGGTTTAAAGTTTTTGGCAGATTCCAGTGGTACGATAAAGTAGGTAATTAGTCTTCTTTTAAATTATTCCCAAATTCAGGTAAAAATTTAATAACCAATAAATTTTAAGACTGTTTTGAACGTTGTCTAATTTTTTTACAATTTATTACAATATGTTAAATATAATTAGAAGACTCTTAAGGTTTATTGGTTATTAAGAGTAGGTATTCATTAACGGCAGTTTCCTCTGCACTCTTTATCACAAATCCATTCCCCTTGCTTAAAAACGATTATGATTCTCCCGACGCTATTTTTAAGGCTAAAGGGTTAGGCCTCAACCCTTTAGCTTTAAAAATAGCGTAAGTAAGTTTTCCAGAAATTTTTTTTTCAGTTTTTCGCCTCAGGGATCTGTACCTAATGTAATTCTTGATCTTTCATTTCATTTGGTGTTTACTCTAACCGTTAGGGTAAACACCAAATGAAATGAAAGATCAGGAATTACATTAGGTACAGATCCCTGAGGCGAAAAACTGAAGAAAAAATTTCTGGAAAACTTAGTTTTAAAAAATTACGTAATCTTTCACGAGTAGCTAAAACTTTTTTTCAAAAAATTCGCATGAGGGATCTTTAGTATGATTCTTGGTCCTTCTTTTGGCGTTTGTACCTGAACCATTTAGCTTTAAAAAATGGGGTCGGGAGAGCCATAACCGTTTTAGGCGAGGTGAAATGATTTGAGACGAAGAGTGTAGAGGATAATTTTCGGTATCGAATACTGGGAATGATTTAAAAGAAGGATAGGTACCTATACTCTATGGTACCACTAGAATCTGTCAAAAACTTCACTCGAAAATGATTTTTATTCTATATCATTTCAGAATGGACTTATTAATACTTTATATAGTTTTACACCAACGCGGGATATTGTTCGTAGATGCCTCTTATAAAGTTAATGTTTTGACGTTAGTTAAACGAAAATATCGATCTAAATTTCCCAGACTCTTTGAATTTATTTCTTTTTTAGTCCTTTTGAATGTCCATTTCATGCAGCAGCGTGGTTTATTTCATAATTTAGTTTCCTCTTTATATATTGTATATAGCCACATAAAAACCAATTTTCCTTCATTTTCTCAAAGAAAATGTAATCAGTGAAAAAAAGATATTTAAATAACTAGTTCAGACCAGAGCATAGTGTAGCAGCCGTTTCGAATATTCGGATTAAAATTTTGTTGGGGAGAAGTGCAAAGTGCCCTTCGGTAACATGTTCGAATTTTTTTAAACCGCAAACATTTATACGACACTTTAAAAAACATTTTTTTTGTAATCTTTAGTTTTTTTACGTATAAGAAAAGGACCTTAGACCTAATACTGTATCTCTACTCCTTTATTTGTTATAAATATTTAAAAGTTCTCGGCTGTTCACTGTACCTATTTTAATTCATTACAAACAAGTAACGACAAGGTTATCTATTTTTTATGGAGCTCTTATAATTTAATAGCTTAGGCCGGGCGCATACATACAATTGTTTTACGACTAAACAGTTTAGTCGAATTGTGTACGTGTCACGATTTCAATTCGGCTAAACTGTTTAGTTGTAAGAGGTGCGCATACATTTAATTAGTTGTGCCACAAATTCAGTTTTAAACTAATGGGCAGTCGAAAACTGTTTAGTCGAATGTATGCGCACGTCAATACACTGCTGTAGATATAAGCTGCCGACGATAGTTGGCCGACAGTTTAGCCAAAAGGCGATCGGTGTGGTTTTACGATTTTTTAGTCGGCCAACTATCGTGTTGTATGTATGCGCACTCCCATCTACTCCACAAGCGACTAGGGTGCGTCCATACTATGTCGCTCAGCAAAGTGTGAACGTTCATGCTCGCGCGTGGGGTATTCACAATTGGCGTGCGGAGTTTACATCTTACCTTAAGGCTGCTGCCTGCTGGTAATAAAATAAAGTTTCTGTTAACGCTTGCGATGCCGTGGGTAACAGCTAGTTATTTTATATTTTTATCATTCAACAAAACGTTTAAAAACCAGTTTTTTTTAAGCCCCTAAGGCTCCAAGCGTGTGCTTAATCATGCGTCTGTGAGGTAATCCACCACATTATAAGGTTAAAATAATTGTCTTGTTACATTATTCAGTGACAGAATAAAAACATAACTCGCAGTATAGCATCTAGAATAAAACTAGAAACAGAATGAGTGCAGTGCAAGTCCTGACAGTGGCACCACACTATAAAGGATGTTGAATACTCCTTGTGACATGTGAAGCAGAAGGATGCATCCGACGTCGGTCGGGCACTATACGATGTCTCAATTTAGTTTCTCTTGAAATGTTTTTTGCCACTAACAACGGAATTGTCTTGGTGAGATTTTAATTAGTAATTAATAACTAGAAAAAAAGGCATGTGTCGTGACAAACTTATACTAAAAACCGTATCTACGTGCACATCACAGTGCACACTAAATAACTGACCTACATTGGTAGCAAAAAATATTTTTTAGGTAATACAAATTTCTGATGTAGGTATTCTTTTCTTTAATTGTTATATAGAAACGGTAAAAACAAGTCATTTTAGTATAGGTAGGTAGGTACCAGCTTGCGGGTAGATTATTGAATTTTAGTATAAACTCGTGGCCCGGTCCGGCTTCGCCCGGATGCTATGAATATGTGATTTATTATTCCCCCCGCAAGAAATTATCCTCCTTCAAGGTGAAGTCGGGCTGGTGATGTTTATAATATTAGTAGGATTCCGCTAATACGCCAAAATGCAAAAAAAATGCAGAGTTACGTTCTGTTATATTATCCCACAGGAATTATCCCCATCGCGAGAAATTCTCCCCCTGCGAAGCGAAGCCGGGCTGGTAGGAATTATCCCCCCTCCGCAAAAAATCGTCCACCTGCGAAGAGAAACCGGAGCTGGTGGTGTTTATAATAATAATAGGATTCCGCCAATACGCTGATTTTTTCATCATTATTATCATTATAACATTAGCTAATTTGCATAAAATATTCATAAATGATATATCTAAACCTTCCTCGTGAATCAATCTGTCTATTTGTGACAATCGAATAAAAATCTTCACTGTAGTTTCTGAGATTAGCGCGAACATACATAAAGACAGACGCGGCGGGGGGGCGCTTTAATTTATATGCATAGATATATTATTATATACATTGACATTTCAACTGATACTATTGCGCATCCAAATGCGCCGGATAAAGAAGATATATGATTGCAATAAAATCGTCTATCTCTCTCTGACATTACTTCCGGCCTTATACGTCGCGCTATCATGGTTACGCGCGTGACACTTTCGTTGCAATCCCAGCATTTTAGTCCCCAAATCAGCGATCCAACGCCACGTTAGAAGTTTTACTTCAAAAAATTAATAAAATTAACCATAATATTATTAATTAGCTCCCTCTCTCCCGCCTAAAAAATGCTTACATGCTCCCGAACATATTTTTGATCTGAGAATATATTTTTTTGATTAAAATTAAAACTAATTGTCACTTCCTGGGGCGCTACAGGCCAAATTAAAAAAAAATCGAGTTCAGGCTACACAACGCCCTTCTGAATATTAGATGGTTAACGTCAGCTCTACCAAAAAAGTTTTTAAATATTTTTAAAAAGTGCCCGGTAGCGTGCCTAGACACAGCCTATATCTATAATATTTGAGAGCATTATAGACCAGCCCCAAGTTCAAAAATATGGTCGGGAGAATGTAAATACTGTCCGACCAAAAAAAGAACGTCGGTGCGGAAGGGGCTAGGCGGAGAAGGTGTTCACAATCTGACTCGAGTGTTTTAACACGTCAGAATTAGCTACAAGTCATTCGTTTGTTTTCATGCCGCTTACCCTAAATAAGAGCCTCTATGGTAGCTATGCACATTCTTTTGACCGACGTTCTTTTGCTGGTCAAACAGTATTGAGCGTCTGTTTTTTACATCTCTATGGTTTTTCACTTTTTTGCGTTACAAGCGACGCATTTATTATTTTTTATTATCGGTATTTTATGTGTAGTGTTTCGAAAGGCTGTATTCGGTCATCAGTGCTCTTAATGTACAGTTTTAATAGCGAAATTTGATGAAAGTGCAATTTGAAGATAGTTTTATTCCCAACTATAACAGAAACTCTCAGAACATGTTCTGGTGAAGTGTGACAGAAAAATACTTGCAGATAATAATCGTCTCTCAGCCAGTGGCATTTTCTTACGTTTTTCTTTACAAAAAATGACGCTTAACTTTGTAGGTACACTTCTCGTAAAAAAAGAAACTTTATTGCGTCTTTTGTAAAAAGAGAGGGAGTTTGTAGATTGTAGACGCTCGACAGCTAAGGTCATTAACGTCTACAATTTTCTGTGAAGCGACAAAAATAAATGTCCTCTTAAAAATTGTTTTTAGTGTGTGAAGAAAACTAATTTTTTCTCTATCACGAATAAATTTCACTTTAAGAAAGCGGTCTCAATATTTTGTTTCATTTGAATTTATTCATGACAGAGAAAAGAAATATATTTTCTTTAAAAATTGAAGAATTCAGTTTAAAAAAGAATATATTTCAATTCATCAAAAAAATATATTTCAATTCATCAATAGAATCGATACGAACTCTATCCTGCCTCAACACAGAATGCCCCTGTATATATTACATTTTGTCACTTCGAGCATCCTATAAAAATATGTACATTGTACAGTTCACGTAATAAGCAGTTGTATAACAAAACAATTATTAAATTACAAAAGTCTGCCGTAGATGAATTGTTTTTGAATTCCTCTTTAAATATTAAAATATTTTCACTTAACTATTCATACCAATTTTTTATTAGCGTATTTTTTAATAAGTTTAGAGCAACTATAAAAAATAAATTATTAACAAATTTCTTTTACCACCTTCTTAGAAAAATTGTTCAGACTCATCTGATTTTTATATTTTAGCTGTGTCAAAACAAATTCTCATTCTATAATCTATATAAATATAGGTCATTTTGCTATTAAATACAAAGTCCACTGTAAACTGTTTATAAAAAGTGTTACGTGTAAACGCTCAATAGTTCGTTAATTTAAGTCACCTTGAAATGACTTTCAAAATGATGCCTGTATTTCGATTTTTGTCTGCCAGTCAGTTTTTCAGTGCCGCATCTAAAGTGAACACATATTTTTTTGTACTTTTAAAAAGATATAAATTAAGAAGTGACGAAGTTTTCTTATAGTGTTTATGCAAATTGTTTTGAAGTGTTTCGTCTTTTTATGACAATTATTGTGATCTAATTTCAATAGATGAACGTTTTTGTTCTGTGAATGTTTTGTTAGTAATTCTTGGAATTAAAATATCAATGACATAATAGAAAGGTATGTAAATTTTTGAAAAGATTAATAACGTTGAAAAGCTTTTATAAAATGTATTTTTAGATTTACTTACTGTGTATACCTATAACAAAAAATAATTTAATATTTTCTTTTTACTAAGACGCTTATGATTTGTGGGTTCGAGTGTCTATAATTTATAATATTTGTTGATCTATTTTTACCACGTTTTTATTAACTCGCTTTCTTGTCTGATTGTTTGATTGTTTGTCTGTTCGGTAAAAATTTTGCAATCGATTTTATTTTATCCTAAATTATTTTTATTTCTTACTGCACTTCGGGTTCAAAAAATTAGTAGATATAGTATATCATATATTCATTTATTTAGTCCATTTAAAATACAATTTTACTATAATAAATAATTATAAATATATTAGGAATTATTCCACCCAACTTGGTAAGCCAGTGCTAGGGTGGAACAACAAAATTAATTTGTTAGTCAGACTTAGATAGTAAATTTATAAAGTGTTACCTATTTGGAAAAGAATAAAAAGAAACAAATAAAAATATTAGGGCTTTCTGGCAAATTCCCCAGAAATTTTTCATTTTAAAAATTATTTTGAGCATGGATGTCATGTATATTGTACACTACACCGATTTTTTAAACAAACTGTTGGCAAGCAGATTCATCAAAAAAACTTTTTATAAAAAAAATGGAATCGCCCTTTTTTATATTCTGTTATTAAATTGGCGCCGACCTCAAAGCTTAGTTTTTTTTCTGTAGTAGATTTTTTGAAGTGGGTTCTTTTTTTTATAAACAGTTTTATTTTACACTTTTTAGTGGCATTGCAGTACGTACGCCGTTAAGCGTTTCAACCTTGCACTTTGTGATAGAGAGATGCCACTCGGTACGAATGTTGGTCGGACCCATATCTTCACTTTAAGATATCACCTGTCTAGGGGCCCGGTCGCGGGGCCCAAAATGCCTCCACATCTTAAAGTGAAGATATGGGTCCGACCAACATTCGTACCGAATGGCATCTCTCTATCACGTCGTGCATGGTGTAAACCCTTAACGACCCCACTACACCCCCTTTTCAAGGTGGCGGCCAAATGCGGTGGCCGTCGACCCCGAAAACTGATTTTTAAACTTATACCGCCCCCTCCCACGCAACGAAAGAAAAAACCTTGTCCTATCCAAAATGCAAACGTAGCCTAAAAAAATTTAACATTTCAATGGACTACTTGTATTTCACCCCTATACGCGGGCTGGTGGAGGTTTTGGAGTTAGTCTGAGGGCTGTCTCGTATGAAATTGAGTACGCTGAATCCAATGAGATTACCCCCAGGCTGTGCGAGGAACGATTACTGAGTTACAGGCGTTTTGCCCCAGACAGTTACGCAATTAATTTGTCTATGGGCCCAGTCGCGGGGCCCAAAATGGCCCTACTTCTTAAAGTGAAGATATATGTGTTCGACCATCATTCGTGCCGAGTGGCATCTCTCTATCACGTCGTGCAACATTAGGCGC
This sequence comes from Mongoloraphidia duomilia, assembly GCA_039654895.1. Classification (NCBI taxonomy): domain Eukaryota; kingdom Metazoa; phylum Arthropoda; class Insecta; order Raphidioptera; family Raphidiidae; genus Mongoloraphidia; species Mongoloraphidia duomilia. Next base: position 39,637,076 of record CM077516.1, on the reverse strand, counting down.
TTAACGGACCCAACCATCACCTGTCTAGGGTCCCGGTCGCGTGGCCCAAAATGCCTCCACATCTTAAAGTGAAGATATGGGTCCGACCAACATTCGTACTGAGTGGCATCTCTCTATCACGTCGTGCATGGTTTAAACACTTAACGGCCCCACTACACGCCCTTTTCAAGGTGGCGGCCAAATACGGTGGCCGTCGACCCCGAAAACTCATTTTTAAACTTATACCGCCCCCTCCCACGCAACGAAAGGAAAAACCTTGTCCTACCCAAAATGCAAACGTAGCCTAAAAAAATTTAACATTTCAATGGACTACTTGTATTTCATCCCAATACGCGGGCTGGTGGAGGTTTCGGAGTTAGTCTGAGGGCCGTCTCGTATGAAATTGAGTGCGCTGAATCCAATGAGACTACCCCCAGGACTGTGCGAGGAACGGTTGCTAAGTTACAGGCGTTTTGCCCCTGAAAGTTACGCAACCACCCTGTCTAGGGGCCCTGTCGCGGGTCCCAAAATGCCTTCACGTCTTAAAGTGAAGATATGGGTCCGACCAACATTCGTACCGAGTGGCATCTCTCTATCACAAAGTGCAAGGTTGAAGTTGGATTCGTCGCTTGGCGGCCCTACTATACCTAATTTATACGTTTAACCGATTTCTTTCTTGATATTTAATAATACTAAACTAAAAAAGAAATTACTGAGCCGATTTCGATGGTTCTTTCACTGTGATCTAAGTTGAAAAATACCTTGCTTAACGCAAAAAGATTCGTTTAAATCGGTTCAGTAGTTTTGGAGATATACGTCCCCAAACATACATATTATGCATACCTGCATATCATAGATACGTTAACGAAACTTGGGAAATTTGCTAGGAAGTTCACTGTCTAATAATACAGGGTGTCCTCAAAGACACTAAACACACGCCTACCACATGTTCCTGAGACCAAAATAAGCCGATTTAAGCAAACTTACCTTCTTTCAAAATTGCTTAGTTTGGGCGCTATACGGCCCTGAAGTTACAATTTTGAAATCGTTTTTTTGTTATAAATTTAAAACGGCTTGTGCGCTTTTGCTAAAATTTGGCACGTTGACATAGTTTTATGGAACAAAAAAACCCATGTTAAAATTATGATTAATATTAATCCATAGGCGTAGAAATCGGGTTTTTTAATATTTGAACGTTTCAAATTTCTACGCCAATGGAAGAAAAGGGGTTTAAGTATAAAATTTAGAATCAGTAACTTATTTGCTACAAAAAAGCTACTCTTAATAAGACTCGATTACTCTCATGGTTTTGGAGAAATTTGTATTTTAATAATAAGGTAATCGATAATAATACGTTGATAATAATGAGTTGATCAATAAACAAATAAGATGGCCATGCGTTTTTCTGAGAATAAAATTGGAGATAATGAAGAAGTTATGCACAGAGTAAATTAATTTTCTTCGTCGTATAAATTTTTGTATGCGTAAAAATGGTGAACACTTTGACCACTTTTTATGACATATTTATTTATTTCTATTTATGTTTTAGTAGCTTTACTTCATTTTGTAAAAATTACTGCGAAATATTAAAATACAAATTTCTCAAAAACCATGAGAGTAATCGAGTCTTATTAAGAGTAGCTTTTTTGTAGCAAATAAGTTACTGATTTCAAAATTTTATACTTAAACCCCTTTTCTTCCATTGGCGTAGAAATTTGAAACGTTCAAATATTAAAAAACCCGATTTCTACGCCTATGGATTAATATTAATCATAATTTTAACATAGGTTTTTTTGTTCTATAAAACTATGTCAACGTGCCAAATTTTAGCAAAATCGCACAAGCCGTTTTAAATTTATAACAAAAAAACGATTTCAAAATTGTAACTTCAGGGCCGTATAGCGCCCAAACTAAGCAATTTTGTAAGAAGGTAAGTTTGCTTAAATCGGCTTATTTTGGTCTCAGGAACATGTGATAGGCGTGTGTTTAGTGTCTTTGAGGACACCCTGTATATTAAAATATGTTATGAATTTCTAAGAATAATTGAGAACCTCTTTTTTTGAAGTTGTTTAATAAAGACTATCAGATTCTTTTGATGAGCAAAATTGTAGTGAATGTAAACTAACTTAGTAAATATACTTTTATTTTAAATTAAGTTTTTTTTTGCTTTGTTACACAGTCAATATTTTGATTGCAGTATCGACAATGACTGAATTAATGACTGAATTAACTACATAAAATCTCAAATACCGTAAATTTTTCAACACAAATAACATTCAGTTGCAGCATCAACATGCAATCAAAAATAACTGAATTACTTAAAAAAAAAATGAAAAGTAATAGAACGCTTTTACATACAGAATGTTCTAGACTCTAGAGTAGTTGGTGTCATCTAAACAGAAACATAATTTAGTTTTTTGTGTTTCTACTGAACTGAAAAAATAAAAATTCGGCATAGCTTTGATTTGTTGATGTTATCAATAAATACCACAAGAAATGTAATCGATACTTATATATACGTTGGAAGTTTTTGCCTTTTGTATTAAAAAAGTAATATTCTAATAGGTACGAACATATTATATTCAAAATTACAGTCTTCTATATAGCCCTAGAAGCCGGTACAGAACAATATTTCCTAAAATAATTAGGGAAGCAGGAAATCGCGAAAGCAAATCAGCACCCGGTATAGTGTTCAAAACGGTCAGCGAAATCAATCAAGCCGTGAGGGGGGTCGTTTATTAGGACTTAAGTTACTTTCAATTGGGACTCGCAAGTGCGACCCTTGAGGTCCACACGACAAACTTCCCAGTTTGATGAATATTTAATATTAACAATTAAATTAGAAATTACACAGAAAAGTGATCATTTTAATCATTAAAACATAATTATTATTTATTTTTCACAATAAATAAAAAACGGCTGAACCGATTTTTATAAAATTTATGTCGGATCATAGTGACGTTAATATGCTTTGATAGACACCTCAACGAAGTTGATAACATTTTTTGGACGAGATTCCATATAAAATCTACTTTTTTGCAGTCGTTTTATTGAAACAAAAAAAAACGGCTTTATCGATTGTGATAAAATTTCTTTCGGACCTTGTTGATGTTAATAGGCTTCTATTTGCACCCTAACAAAGTCGATATCATTTTTTATTCGCGAGATTTCGTGTAAAATCCACTTTTGACAGTCTTTTTCTTTAAACAAAAAAACGGTTGGGCCGATTTTGATAAAATTTTTTTCGGATCAAAATGACATTAACACGCCTCGATTGACACCCTTACGAAGTCGATATAATTTTTTATTCGCGAGATATTGTGTAAAATCTACTTTTTGGAGTCTATTTGGTTAAAAAAAAAGAACGGCTTAACCGATTTTGAGAAAAATTCTTTCAGATCATATTAGCGTTAATACGCGTCGATTGGGACTCTAACGTAGTCGATATAAATTTTCATTCTCGAGATTTCGTCTCGGAAAGAAATGACCACATACGTACATACACACATACACACAGACATATTTTTAAAAATAGTGTAACAATAGTGTAGTGACCTTGAAACATAAAAATTTGTTATATATTTTGATTTCGATTTTCGGACCCATTACAATAACTTTCAATGGGAAGTTAAAAATAGATCCTAACTTAAACGTAGGAGAAATGCAATCTCCAAAAATTCGATAAAAACTGAAAAAAAATTATATTTTTTTAAAAACGACTGAAGATATTTATTAAATTTTACACATGAATACTCCCTTAGTATCTATATGAGATGGTATGGCATGTTCCTCTTAGAAAATTCGGGGAGGGAGGCGGTGGCCTGTGGGAGTAACGATATAATATGTTCTATATGCACTGACTCCTACATGGGAAAGTTGCAGTTGTCGGACCTTTTATTTAGATTAATACCTACTCTGAGCTCTCAATTGCATCGTATTTTAAAAGACATATTTAAGCACTATAAACGTTTTCTATATAATTTATAGAGATGCATTCAATGTAAAAAGTGTGAGCTATTTGTACAAGAAACCGTTTTCATCGTTTTGTTGTTGGTGGCATCGTTTTTGATAGGATCGCATATCACTGTAGTCAATAAAGAAAAATAAAATGTCTTATGTCAGTTCAATCAATCTTGGCTTTGTGATGGACTCAGTGGCGCGTTCACTTGATCGCTGATCAATATTATTAGTTATACAGTCTGATCGAAATGTTATTATAAACGAAATACGGCTGAATTTCTGTCGAATCTCAAGAGACATAAAAAAATCGAGTTACGGAAAATTCGAGCCAATGAGCCATTTTCTTGAGAGTATACTCATTTCAATTATCCATGAGAGTGAGAGTGGTATAAGTTAATTAACTTAAATAAGTTAACTTAAATAATTGAGTTGTACCACTCAGAGAGAGAGAGAGAGAGAGAGAGAGGGGGGGAGAGAGGGAGAGAAAGAGGAGAGAGAGAGGAGAGAGAGAGAGGAGAGAGAGAGGAGAGAAAGAGGAGAGAGAGAGAGGAGAGAGAGGGGGAGAGAAAGAGGAGAGAGAGAGAGATTTGTGAAAAATTTATTCTTAATTTGTTTATTTTTTAGGGTTCCGTACATCAGAATGAAAACAACGGAACCCTTATAGGATCACTTTTTGTTCGTCTGTCTGTCTTTGTCTGTCTGCTTATCCGTCACGACTCTTTTTCTCAGGAACGGCTAGAGGTATCAAAATGAAATTAATATCAAATACTAACATCTACAACCCCATAGTCCTGTAAAAAATTAATTCAATAAAAATATCGCGTATTTTGTGACTCACTCATCAAAACTAAGATCGTGATCAAAACCTTACAGGTAAGGGTACTTCTAGTTGACTTAGAATCTTGAATTTAAAGGAAAATAATGTGGTTGATGGTACGGAACCCTCGGCGCGCGAGTCTAACTCGCAATTGTCCGGTTTTTTAACGTCTCCATAGCCTACTTTCTTCCAATTTTAGCATTGCTATAATATTATGACTACAATCGACAACTATACAGTTTTACAATCAATAACAAATTTTAAAATGCACGAACAGTGTTACACTGTAATAAAAAGCGACAATATTTGCACTTCGTCAAGAGTATATTCTGGTGATGAACTTTTAGTGTGGTCACCATCCCGAACATTGGCTGAACACGATTCGCCTATCAATAATAATCTCTATATATCTCTAACTGCTATAACACAAACGACGTCATAACGCTCGTAAACCAATAAATGAGCTCACATTAAATTTTGTCGTCGAGACCGTAATTGGGCCGGCCACACACTCATAAAGCGTGTTTGTCGATTTGCCCTCAGCTATGGTTGCGATATACTCGTACTTAGTGACGCGACAAAAATTCGATGCCAGTTTGCGTGACGTGTTAATAAGTAGGTTTAGAATAAGAATTTATAGTTCCACAAAAAATACTCATACATGACTACAATATACAATAATTCATAAATAATAATAATTTTTTACATATGTCTATCACGAAGTTCTGTTATCTATACTAATATTATATGAGCGAACGAGCGAAGCGAGTGTGTAATGTATTAATTATTAATTCGAGCGAACGAGTAAAGCGAGAATATAACGTATTAATTAATTTTAAATTCAAGCGGACGAGCGAAGTAAGTGAGTAGCGTATAGGTATTAATTAATTATAAAATTGAAGGAACGAGCGAAACTCATTCGCTTCGCTCGTTCGCTCAAAATTTATAATTAATTAATACTCTACTAACTTACACAATATCTATTATAAGAAAACTGTAAAGGAAAATGTGTCTGCAATTTTCAAATTTTAACAAAATAGAAATATGTCTACTTGTTCGTCTGTGTGTTTGTTTATAGATATAACTCGAGAACTACTGCATCAATTTCGATAAAGTTATTATGAATCGTTAACTTACAGTTGAAGTTAAAATATACGGTCCAAATCAATACCTTAGACCATCAGGAAGCAGCAGAATCCCGTCATGTACGCGGGTACTGCTAGTATTATATAAAGAGGAAACGTTTGTTTGTTACGTTTCCACACAAATACCACTTATCCGATTTGAAAAATTCTTTCATGGTTTAAAAGCTTATTTCTTCCCAAATAACGTATACATACTACATATTATAACGTTAAGACAAACATGGGATGAGCAGTGAGCGAAAAATGTAGAGCAAGTCGGGGATCCCGCATGCGATTTTTGAGCTAAATCAGTGTACGCTGGCTAACCTAGAGATAGAGCAGTGATATCTGAACGATTTGTTGCCAGCCGGGTGAAACCGGACCAGAAAACTAGTCTATACAATATACATTTTATGATAAAATGGTAACTAGTGTACGTGTTGGTAGCGCATCACGCAAAAACCACTGGACAGATTTTAATGAAACTTTGCAGATGCAGATGCAAAAAATGTGCCATAGAAATTGATTTTGTTTATATTTACCTTTTTGACTTGTTTTTTAACATATTTATATGTATAACTTGAAACCAATAAAACTATCTCTATCTCTCTATCTCTATACCTTATATGCTGGATCTTTATCTCCAATAAGAATTGTCACGATATTCCTCAAGGGGGGGATTAGCAATGAGCGAAAATAGTGAATAATTTGAGTAGTACAAGTGACATCCGACGAGATTTGATATTACTATAAAGTATCATAGGAAGTTAGTTTGGTAACATTGTTTTGTCAAGAAAATAAGTGATATGTAGGTAACTGTAACTGTAACCAAATTGTTGTGTATAATTATTTTACTATTAATTTGTTTAAAAAGGATAATTGGTGTTGAATTATAAATTAATAGTGTTTCTTTTTTCATAATTTGTCGTGTTAAATTCGAACATACGTTCTTATAGTGTTATTTGATTGTTACGTTCACGGGATTTTTTTTAAATTATCATGATATTATATTATCAAAAATAACAGCAGCAGTTCGAAATGCACGTGAGCGAAGCCGCGGGTACAGCTAGTATATCAATAAACCAGGAGATTAGATAGGTCCTACTAACGTTTTATTTATTTAGGTATTTATTTATTTATAATTTATATTTTGATCGGATCAGCTGGTTCGGTGCTGCTTGGTTGGAGCTTAAACGACCTTAAATGCGGTACTGAAAATACTGTTAACAGGACTGAAACAGATTAATGACGAGGGTTATAAGTTCAGAATGAAAGTTTTGGGTATACAAAACGGCAGAAGCATAAACGGCTGAAAGTTTACCTGTTGTTATCTACAATGTTACATAATGTTAGATGCATTGTAAAATAAAATTGAAAAAAAAACAAGTCGATTTTCTTTACACCGTCTGTAAAGAGAAATATTTTGTGCAAACAGAAATTCTAGACGTTTATTGACATTAGAGGGATAAAGATATCACTTAGAACGAGCTTGCAGGAAATGCATATATGTGCTATACATGTTTACATAATCTCTATTTGTGCAGACTAAGGTGGTTAGGGTCGTAAGACAACTATTCCATTATCCGTTCGTATCTTTCTCATATTTTATAATTTTTATTTTTGACAATATTTTGAATTAGAGCATAAAAATACTAGTGGTTCTATAAACAGTAAACCTCGCTCCCCCTTTGTTTTTAAGTTAACGGATCATTCTGGCTAAAGGACGCAAAAATTAAGCAATTTTTTTTTGTAGACTGAATAAAAGTTTCATTTTTGTTGAATACCTACAAAAAATGATAATTAAAAAGTAGGTACCCATATATATCACCTAATATATATATTTTTTAAATTAAAATTATCACCTTTGAATAGGTATTTCATCTTGCTATAGTGTAATTAAATTCAATTCACTCATTAAAAAAAAAAGTTTTTTAGTCAGTGTGAGCACCATCACCAATTCTCCTGTATTTATCAATAATTATCAATTTATTGAGATATAGGTTTTAAATTAATATGGTTATTTCGTTTATAATACTGCATGGTGCAGCTAATATTTCAGCTACATAAACTTTATTCGAGCATGTTATTTATTGATTGATTAGCTTTATAGTATAGGTAATGACAACCCATATAGAACATTATAATAAAAAGTGTCGAATGTAATTTTTTTATTTTTTCTCAAAACGTATTTTTTCAGTGTTATAAAATCAACGAGCCTGCCGATCGATCTGAAATTGTAACACATTCTTTAATTTATGGCGCTATTCTGTATGGTCAATGTTAGTATTTACATTGCTGTTAAATTTTCGTCTCACAATTTGTTAGAAAGTGACAAAAAATTAATAGCACTGTAAATTCTTACATTGCCCGTAAAGAATAGTACCATTAAAAACATCAAGGCAGTGAAGTCTACTGCTATAAAATTAATATCTAATATCTATATTGTACTAACAAAAATATTTAAACACTTTTGTTGTAAGCACACTTTTTTCGAATATAAAAATTTAATAAAACTTGGAAAAATATGAACCATGTGTTTGTTCACTTCATAAAATATGATAACATTAATAAAACGATATGAAAATTGTGCAGATGAAATGTTTCATATAGTTCAACTGTACTGGATAGCACTATACTAAAATTTGATTATTGAATTTAACAGAATAATAATAAATGATTGAAAACATCAAGTAGTGTTGAATAACAGTAACGTGAGCGAGCAGCGGGTATAAATAAATACCTATTCAATGTATTGTATATAAATACAAATTGCAAAATTATTTTAAAGTTTGAAATAGCTTAATATTTGCTCCCTCCAGTGGCGGCGCGTGAACATTTTAAATGGGTGTTCTGCAGAGTCAACCTGGAGATTGGAGTAGCCCCCCCTCCCTAATGAGGGAACCTCGAAAAAAAATTCAAAAATACATTTGATGCAATTTTTAAGTGTATTTTTGAGCTGAATAATTTGTCTATACATTATACAATGATTTTGCTAGCGCTAAAATCGTAAATAAAGTGATTTTTATGGCAATATTTATTATTGTTTTAAAAAAAAGAGTGTGTGTGTGTACTATGTACGCACGTCAGAAGCTATACTTCTTTTACGTAAGAAAACAAAAATAACTCCAAAAATTTTATCCCGCGTGCTAGTACTAAACGTTTGTAAAAGACGATAAAATAATAAAATAAAGATATTAAATAAGTTAATTTAATTTAATAAATTATTAATTTATTAAATATATTTATTTATGATATTTATATCTAATTATTTAATAAAAACAAATACAAATTTGTCTTGAGATTTGAACCCGAGACCTATTGGTTGGAAAGCCACTACGTTATCCGTTACACTACAGAGACATCTAATTCCATTGCTATATAATACGGTTACCGTGTGTGCGTATGCCAACAGACTAACTGTACGTTCTGCGAACCTAAATTGCCTAAATTGCGTACAGATCTCTCTCATTTTTTATTCTCTTTACTCTCTTTAACACATTGATTTTGGTGCAAAATATAATGCAGAATGTGTCACGTGCGTAGTGAATTAGTACGGCTGCGGACGGTTTATAGAATATAGGCCCCGTGGCATGCCGTCATTTATAATAATGCTATGTGATGGCTTCATAATTAGGCTTCATAATTATGAAATTAAAACATATCATGCAGATTTATAATACATTTTTTTTTTAATTGTGCGTTATTTTCTGGCAGTGCGGCAGCTCCGCAGCTCTCATAGAGGAGCCGTCACTGGCTTCCTCTTTGGAATTTTTCTGCTGACGCTTATACTAGATATGAATTGAACATTGAAAATATATCAGTAAATAAAAATAAAAAAATCAATTGAGAGCAACATTTTTCTGACTCACAAATTGGTCGGGATAACAAAAAAGCGGTCAAGTGCGTGTGGAACTCGCGCTACAATGGTTCCGTACCGCTACAACAATTAAATTAGCTAGACATATTCTGTGAAAATTTCAACCTGCTACATGTTACGGTTCCAAAGATACAGCCTTTAAAAGGTTTTTCGTTTTTTGTGTCGGGACCCCCTTTAATTTTTACCTTTTGAGATTTTTGGATTTTTACCTTTACTTGTGCTGCGAGACCTTACTTTTTACCAAATTTCATGATTTTAGGTCAACGGGAAGTACCGTTTAGGTTTTTGATGAGTGAGTTTGCGAGTATCAAAATAAGTGACAAAATGGCCGTATCTTTTGATTGCGTTGACTTAGAAACTTGAATTTTTTACACCTCCAAAGGACCATAGACCTTAGTATTTCATATTAATTTCAACTTGATATCTCTATCCGTTTCTGAGAAAATGTGTTTTGACAGACGGACACCCAGTCAGCCAGACGGACAAACAAGTGATCCTATAAATGAGTAAAAAATAATTATTCATTTTTCTCTCTGCGTGATCAGATATATTTTAATAAAAAGTTTGTTGAATTTTGCTGTTCAATTTTACAGTCATTAGCTATGTGTTTAGACTTCAGATGCGTATGCAAACATACATAATACGTATAATGTATATTATATATTTACAATGTTGAATCAGCGTTATACAGTCTCCTAAAACCACTCATCTGCTACTCCAAAATAAATTATTTTACTTCACGTACATTCAATATGTATTAGGTGCATATTGTATACTGTATCGGCTATATTGACGTGGTTTTATAGAGTATAATAATAGTCCAGGGATGCCATAGGTGGCACGCGACGGAATATTGTCGGCATGCCATTGATTGAGGTACTACACATTCGAAATAATTAAAAAATATGTTAGGCGCTGTCGAAAAAATTTGACTATCATTCAAATAACATAATATTATATTATGAGATCGACATGACAACTCGACGAAAGTTTATGGCACTCAATGCATTATCGAAATAATTCTTTTCATCTACGTTTGAATAATGTTTTTGTCCACTAAATTTCTTTAGGTGCTTGTTGGCACATCATAGCCACATTAAACATTTTTTGAAAAAAATTGGCACATAATTGTGAAAAGGTTCACCATCCCTGATATTATAGTCTATAAGAGGCAGCGACGGATTTTGGCAAAATAATCTCAACAATTGTTCCCCATTTGATAATCTGTAACTCTGGCAGCCTTTCTCCGTTGCATTCTAGGTGGCAGGTGGAGATTAGACAAATTTTTAAAAATATTGTAACACTATTTTTTAATTATTAAATTGTATTATTGAGTCAATGTTGTATTCTTTAAATAATTTCGTCACCACGGTACATATCTAAATTTCGTTTGCTATATTTTTATTATTAGAAATAGTGGATTTTCAGTAATTTTTTTCGAAGTGTTTGCATCAACATTTTTGTCTGGCATTTTGAAATTATATATATGTCACCCTTGTTGTAAAAAAAATATGCCAGACCTTACGTAGATACATGAAAAAAATTCTTTTAATTATAAATAAGTCTAACGACACGGATAAGATTGACCAATCGAGCAGGCAATGTTATTTTATGTATTCTAAATTATTACTCATTAACCTACAATAAAAAAGTGTTGTGTTGTTAGATAGGTACATGAAAAATTTATATTTTACCTGTCTAATTTGTACCTGCCACTTAAAACGCAAGGGAGAAAGGCTGCCAGACTTACAGATTCTCAAATGGGGAACACGTATACCTACAGGTATTTTTAATATTATTTTGCCTTACGTAGACACCTGAGAAAAAACGTCGCCAGCTCTCCGTCTTAAATTGTTATTCAATACCTATATTATAATATTTTCATTATTAACCCGCCGTCGGTCGCGTGGGGTCTTTAAACGCCTGCACTTTGGTAACACTGCGATATTTTTTTAATTTGAACCTGTACAAACTTGTATCGCTTTCTACCTATCTAAAACATTCCAGAGCAGTGACGTAACGCGTTATGTCTCAGTTTGCGCAAAGTGTTTGCCTGCTATACACGTGTTTTTTGCGGCTGGGCGTTTATAGACCCCACGCGACCAACTTTGTTACAAAAATAGTTTAAAGTAAAATTTAGTTCTTATTTTTATTTTTATTTTTTTATAAACTTTAGACTTTGTTATTGATTTTAACTCTAAGTTTATATCATGAAAATGTTGTTTTGGATTAAATATGAACGATTTTAATTTCCTTTTTGATTAGAATACCTTTAGAGAATGTGAAATTAGAAATAAGTACAAATTGTTGATTTGCTATTTTACATAATTATTTTGAGTTTTAATTAAAATTTTTTCAAATAATTTTTGTTTATTATTAATAGATACAGTCTAAATTAAAACTAAAAATTAATCAAAGTCATAACAATATAATATTCAATAAAATACGGCCTATTTTCTATTGGGGCTATGGACGGACCCCACGCGACCGATCTAGTAACAAATTAGTGCGCGACCGACGGCGGGTTAAAAAAAACAAAAACATTAAAAGCCTTCGGGACGCGAACCTGGGCTTGGCGTTTGTACCTGTCGGTAGTCTATTACTTTACCACAGCCACCTGGCTTATCTCAACATAGACCTTAACATAGTCTATATATGTATAATATGTTGTAATTTGTTTCACATGTCAACCACATCAAACTATTTCCGTTACATCTAATATTTCTCAAATGCCACCCCAGTATGCGACATTAGACGTTATTCAAGTCAAAATCGGGACGTTTGGCAACGCTGGTTCTGGAACACTACACCGAACAGATCTTATACGTGTAAATTCGCTGTAGTGTTACTATTAGCCGGTGTTGTACACGAGTGTAAGGGTACCGTTCACAAGAGACGGAGAGAGAACGTTCGTAAATTAGGTTTCAGACAAGATTCGAACCCAAAGAAGGGCGGGCTGAACACCCACGATTGATGGAGGTACACCTCTTGTGCATGCATACCTTTAAGCCATTCATGTTGAATTTACTGCACAGTAAACAAGCCCCACATATTCTGACTGTGTTAAAACAGGCACCTACGATACATTATGCCGACCGAATTCAATTTTCCACATGCTTCTACAATGCTCGTGCTTCTTCTTGCTTTTCAGATGTGTCAACTGTTTAATAAAATACGAGTCGTGGCCACTGGCCAGTGATTCTAAAATCTAAATTAAGGAAAATATCACATGAAATTCACCAACGTCACATTAACGGTTTCTTGTTCTCTATTCTATCAGTCTATAATATCAATACTAGCGGCCCGGTCTGGCTTCGGCCGAGTGCTATGAATTTATGATTTATTAATACATTACTCACTCGCTCCGCTCGTTCGCTAAAACATAGATGACTTCTAGGTGACAAAGAAACTTGACATTTGGTATCAAGGTAGACCATTAGGCGTATACAAAGGAAAAAATCTGAAAACAACAAATTATCCCTATATTATTAAACGAGTAAATCTTGTATATATGTTTCTATGTATCTATGTACCTATATAAATATTTTCTCGAAAACGGCTCTAACGATTTTGATCAAATTTACCGAAAAGGGGTTTCGGGGGGCAAAAAATCGATCTAGCTAGGTCTCATCCCTGGAAAAATTCGTTTTCTTATCGATTTTATCATTTTAAAAAACAGTTTTTAACGTCATAAAACAGTGTTGTATTGTGAGTAGGCTTTGGAAAAAACAAACTATTTTCATTATTTATGTCAAAATTACTCTGACAGTCAATCTTTAACTTATTAAAATAATCAGTAATTATTTGAAAAGTAAAAAAATAACAACTATAAAATCTAAACATAATTATGTAAGTAGTTTTAGCTAATATTTAAATAAATAGGTATGTTATTTTTATATTACTTATATAAAATATGTAGTATAGGTAAGTAGGTACGTTAAATGTAGTATGACGTATAATCTTCCCTAGACCTTTTTTTCTCAAAAACGACTAACGATTTTGATGAAATTTACAGAATGAGGATTTTTCGGGGCGAGAAATTGATCTAGGTAGGAATTTTGGTTCCAGAGGGAAGCAATTAAAAAAAAGGTGTTTTTTTATTTATTATAACTCGCTCAATTAAAGTCAGATTGATTCGAAGTCTTCTACATAGATTTTATATAATATATCACAAGTGTTAAAATTGTAAATGAACACTAATATAAGAAGACGTGTCTTGCACAATATCTAAACAATGACAAAACGGCGGCCCGAAGGGCCGCACTTCTGACGCCGCGGGTCTGTGTAAAAACACATCGATTTTTAAAAACTATTGTTAAGATATAACGTACAAAAAAGTTTTGCGTATCTAAAAATTGGCACGGCGGCCCAGAGGGCCGCACTTCTAGCACCGCAGGCATGTGTATCAAAACACATCGATTTTTAAAAACTATGGTGAAGATACTTGCAAAAAAAGTTTTGCGCAGGTTAGTCTGACGTTTGTTATTAAAAGAATCGATTTTTGTGAGTTTTTCAGTAGGTAGCTATGCAAAAAAAAGTATTTGAAATTTACTGGAAGTTGTTAAGATGACATCACAGAGAAAAAGTACTTCGATAAAGTTGATATTTGGTATTAATGCTTAAAATTGGATTGTTAAAATGGTAACGGGCGAGCAAAATTTCATCTGATTCGAACATTTTTACAAGATATTCAATCTATGAAAATCGGTTTTTGCGAGTTCTTCAGTCAACAAAACAATAACGGCGGTAGATTTGAGAATGGCGACCTAAATAATATTTACAGGAAAAAATGCTTGATTCAAGTTGATACTTAGTTTTTACGATTAAAAATACACACAGGTAGTTAAAATATCAGAAACAATTATTAGTGTATTTGCCATATGGCACATACACTATTGGCGTCGGTCGGATGGCGGGACCTAGGGGTCGGACCAAAATTTCTCGACGTTTCATAGCCTCCTGAACAATTTGGCACCATTTTTGGAAATGTTTATATATACAGTGTGTCCACAGACTCATCCTCAACATGGGGATCTCCGTTGTTATGGGAGATAGAGATTTGGTTAAATGAGACAAAATGTGCAGAATCTCCAGTACTACTACCCTGCGTAGTCAAACTTTCCATATTTTGCTTGGTTCGAATAAGTGAAAAAGACAAAACTACTGTTTTACGATCAATTGTTGAAAATCGCTTATTTTTTATAACAAAAGTAATTTTTGATAACAAAAGTAAATTTAATAAATCACTTAGTAAACTGACAAATTAGCAACAAACTACACTTTGACAGCTAAAACAAAACAGCCGTTTACTAAGCCAATGCGAATTTCAACTGTTTGCTAAGCCTTCTGTTGTTTTATCAATTAATTTAGCATAGCCTACTATTAAAAATCAGTGTTTCACGTATAACTCTGTTATTTTTGAAAATAAATCCATCAACCCTCATATCAAATTAAAGAGAAAAAAATTCTCTTTCGAATGGTGTCATGGCCATCTTTGACGTGTATTTAAAAAAACAAAGTTAATACAAGTATCTCTAAAACTATAAAAGTAAATAAAAATACGAAAAGAGATTTGAAATCTTCATAAAAAAGGGCCTTAAGAAAGTGAAAATATTTTTTTTCTAACTTACTTAATAAGCGAGTTATAAACAAAAAACGAAAATGGGTAAATCTCGTTTTTCAACTGTCGGTCGCGAACCAAGCAAAATATGGAAAGTTTGTCTACGCAGGGTAGTAGTACTGGAGATTATGCACATTTTGTCTCATTTAACCAAATCTCTATCTCCCATAACAACGGAGATCCCCATGTTGAGGATGAGTCTGTGGACACACGTATATATGTGTTCGCGGCATAACTCTCGAAAGACTTAATTGATTTGAACGAAATTTGGTAGACATGTTGGAATCCATCACCGCACGGAACCTATTTAAAATGGGCCCAATCGGACCATTTTAAGGGTCGTTTTTAGGGGTTGAAAAAAGTTTTTGGGCCCGAAAATACCGAAAAAAATCCCAGAATTGTTTCAAAATTGGAATTTAACCCTTTAGTAGAGATTAAAATGTGTTGCTAAAATTTTAACAAAATCGGCACGACAGGACCGGATTTACAAATTTTATGAAAACACTAGCTTACGGATAGTGATTTATTTGCTGACGGGTGTATTTAGTTTGGTACAGAGGTTGCATTGATAATAATATTGAAATTAGGAAAAAAAATATTATTTTAAGGGATGTATTAAGGGGTTAAATTTTTCATTTTGTCCAAAAACAAACTTAAGTTCACATAATAAAGCCACAAGGCCTGTATTAGCAAATACACTATGTCGGCAGGGTTTTGGCACTGCGACCCGAGTTTTTTTAAATTATGTTACAGTAATAAATTCGTTTGGAATAGTTTTCTAAGAAAATAATATCTCACAGCATATTAAGTACTGTTTTTATTGAACTCATCCGAGCAAAGCTCGGCCACCCAGATATTTTAAATAAAAAGCTAAAAAAACGAAAATAAAAATGTGGTGGAAGTAACGGTTTGATTGGTGGGAAAGCGGGTTTCCAGTAGTTTAATATAATATAATAATATTATTGTATAATAATATGTGACCTTTTATTTTCCCAAAAAATAACTTAATTATTAAACATGTTTAATAATGCTGATTTACAAAACTGTATGCACTTGGTTGTTATGGTACACTGTAAACAAAAATATTGTAATATCTGTATTCTTTTATAATTCGTTGACAAATAAAGTTTTATATTATTATAATATGTGACTAAACATTTGTAAATATCTATATGTGTCTAGATAATATTTAAGTCGAATGTAACTTAACAAAAAGTGTTGATATCCCACCAAAAACATAAATGTGAAAAAGGGACCAAGTTCGGTACAAAGAACAGCTTTGCTGAAAAAAGAATTGAGATCTAAGTGAGTGCCAAGTTACTTGGCAAGTTTTTATATTTTATATTATAAATAAATAAATCGTGTGTGAAACCTTGGCACCCACACTAAGATCTCAATTCTTTTTTCGGCGAAGCTGTTCTTTGTACGGAACTTGACCTCTTTTTCACATTTACGTTTTTGGTGGGACTATATTATCAAAAAATAAAAGCAGCAGTTCGAAATGCACGTGAACGGATCCGCGGGTACAGCTAGTATGTCATAAATTGGCAACCATGAAGGAAGTTAAGTCTGAAAGTGTGACGTAACAATGAATGTAATGCGAGTGACATCGTATGAAGCAAAGCGCAATCCGTTCGACGTGCGGCGATCGTCGACCGTCTTCCTATTTGTCGCCATGACAACACAAATGAGTATCTACGGGTACAACGGAGTTTGGAGACCGAGTGTCGTTCACCGTTCAAACGACAGACCACGTGCTATACTCCTTGTATATTTTATCTACATTTTACTTAGAAAAATCAAGAGTGACATTCGATAATAGACTTTTTGCCATACCCACTATAAAATAGCGACTTAAAATGCGTGCATGTATTCGTGGAATGGGTTAGTTGACAGGCAGGTGTGTTGAAAGTGTTTTCAAAATACACTATAGTGTGGAAAATAAACAGTTTCCACAGTGATTTATGTTTATTCGCTCTGATCCGCCCGCTATTACCTACTCATGGCCTACTGTAAATGTGAAGTTGGCGACGCAAATGAACTGTCAACATTTTTTTCAAATACTGAAAATTAAGTGAAAAGTAGCTATTTATAGTGTGTATGGCAAACGATACTGTATGTTTCTCGTGCGTAATGCTATTATATGACTCGTGTGACTGTTAAAACTCGTTATCACTCGTTTTAGCATATATAGTTACTACTCGACGTAATATGCCTCATTACGCAACTAGAGATCTACTATTTTAATACTTGTCTAAATGTATATTGTGATTGTATGTGGAATACAGAAGTGTCACAAATTTATCAGATTCGATTGAAAAACTTTTCTAGAACGACTCGACTCGAAACAACAAGATATTGGCACTTTTAGAAAACATGAGAATAAAGGGAGGGCAGATAGTATAGATTATAGATGCTAGACAACTGAGATCATTAGCTCATGATAATAAAGAACTAGCCATTGTGTTGTTCAAAAATCGAGCAAATTGTTTTCCCTTTGTATTCAAACAATTTACTGTTTCAACTAAAAGATAAACTGTCATTATTTTGACATAATGCAAAATGTTTGTTGTTTTTTTGCCAAAGCCTGCTTACAGTACATCATCTACATTTTGTGAGGTTAAAATCGATTTTTTGAAATTCTATTTTTAACCCTTAAAATTCACATATTATAGCAATTCTGAGACCTTATTGCACATATGCACCGCGACCCCTTTCAAATGACACCTCGGTCGTCAAATCGGCTCAGTAGTTTAGGAGGAGATAGGCATACAAAAAAACGCCTGACCTATTAATGTATAGATGAGCCACAAGTTGTATCGGTTCGGTTAAGTTCAGCACAAAACAAATCTGATGTAATGTGCCAATCTTCATTTTCTCTTACCTATATTTTCCGAACGTTGTACTTTATTACTGAGCCTACGATGTCCGTCCGTTCGTCTGTCACAAACGGTAAGAAGTAGCTAGTTGAAATTTTCACATATTGTGTGTTGTTGTGGCACATATTCTGGCAAATAATAATTAGAATTAAATAATCAATTAAATTTAATTAATTAATGTTTGCCGAGCTAGTGCGCGTTATATTAATAAAAAGTAATTCTTAGAGATATTAAAGCTCTTACTTATGACTATTTTTCCTATCATTTCGCTCGCATAAATCTCCCGTCGCGGTCGCTAGTTTAAAAAGGCTACCTTTACAGTTTAATTCATATATGTATATATTATACTTAATCCCTGACGTATGAAAAAGTATAATAATATTCAATATTTGTCTGGCGTACAGGTTTTTGATGTTTTGGATGGGAGTGAAAACATTTTGATGGCAAAACGCTACGTGCCATTCGGCCAACCTCGCGTCTCGTCGGCTCTTTCCGACACGCTTCTACTACACTACACACTCGCTACATTACGTGTGTGTTAGCGTGTCAGCACTATACTCGTGAATATCAGCTGTGTAATGAACGAATTTAAACAAGCGGAGTGTCGTTCCGAGCTGTTTTAATACCTTCGCAGGGGTATAATTTCTCGCGGGGGGGGGGGGTAGTAAATCATAAATTATTATCTCTGAAACTACTGAATCATTGTACAATTTATGAAATTGTTTTACATCTGCTAGACGTCCCACGACGGCTCACATTTTTTTAAAAATTTTTCGCTATACATATATAACAAAAAAATTATGGTAATACGACCACTATATATAGGAACCAGAATTTAAAATTTATGTAGGTAACAAAGTGTAAATTTTTATATTGTCGCAATAAATCCTTATCTTATCTTTATATGTATAACGATAAGTGCATTTTATGTTATAATAAGTAATTTAAACTCCTAGATCGCATAAAATTTGTTATTGCATAAAACGCGAGAATAAAAAACCACTTTCAAGTTCCGTATAATATTTAGTGAAAATTTTTATATAATGGGAAATCAATTGTATTTAATGGCGACTTTTTTACAACATGTAATAATAGCCATCGCCGGAAGATAAAGTATAACTTAACTGTGAACTGCGTTCGGAGTTGATCGTATGAAAGCTTATCTCACATTGCATTTTATCAACAATGATGGTTTCTGTAATACCGATAGACCAACGTACACTTTATCTCCGGAGGAAATAAAAATATAAAGTGTTTTCCAACAGACTGCAGTTCATTACACCACAATATATGTATTATATCTGTGGCCAAAAGGCGAAACCACTTATGTCGAATAAAAGGCCGGTTCTAAAAAGAAAATATGAACATTTTGTTTTAAAAATTTAATATAAGTAGGTACAATAGAGTCTCGATATAGTGAACTAATTAATGCACGGCTCTGTTACTCCACCGTGGTTTTACTATTTAGAGTTTAAGATAAAAATAAATTATTAGAAAAAAAACACTTTTTAGAGACAAACTTTTATTGAAATGTTCTAAAAAAAATAATATTTAATAATTTAGGTCCATAATTATTAAAGCGTGGATTGTAAACTCTATGATAGTTTATTAGTCGCAACTCCCGGTTTTTTAACAATTATGAACCTAAATTATTAAATATTATTTTTTCTTTTTTAGTACATTTCAATAAAAGCTTGTCTATAAAAAGTTTTTTCTTATTAATATTTAATTTTGTTCATTTTAGTCTTTCAAAATTTTACCCCCTTTTGACCCCCATAGAGGTTGAATTTCGAAAAATCCCTTCTTGGTGGATGCTTACGTCAGAAAAGGAACCTACTGTCCAAATTTCAAGTTTCTAGCTTCAGTTATTTGATCTGGGCGTTGATTAGTCAAAAAAACCCTTCACCCCTATTTGAACCCCTAAGGGTTTAATTTTAAAAACGATTTATTCATGTATTATCATCGGGAATACATAAGTGTACAAAATTTCAAAGCGATCGGAAACGAGAAGTCGTTCAAAATTGACTTACAAGATTTGAGCCACACATATTATATTAACACAGCAAGTTAAATAAAAGCTTGTGTATAAATACAACGGTGAAACTTATAGATGTCTTTACTATTACATTCAACAAAATAAACTTTTACATTTTGAACTTTGAAATACACAAATTACTCAGCAGGAAGAAAAAAACGGTTAATTTAGTTGGTATTGTTGGTGTGTATATGCATTGTTCATTCAATCGAGGCCAATTTGTTCACTATCAAGAGTTCAGTGTATGTACTCGTATTTCTGTATTTTGTATTCGCTATACAGTGGATAGTTCACTAATCACTATATTATTATAGTATGTTCACTCTATCGAGACTCTACTATAGTTATTACTTCCCACCTCTACTATGGTAGGGAAGTAATGGATTTAGTCCGAAAAAAATATTTCGAGATTTTAACAGATCTTCACGTTTTGAGACCCTAGCAATCGTTTAAGATCATTTTCTGACTGATGTCTGTATGTGTGTGTGTGTGTGTATGTGTGTGTGTGTATGTGTGTGGTCAATTTTTCGCCTTCGATATCTTAAGAACGGAACAACATACGGACATGTCGATTGTTCTATTGTGTTTATCAGCCTTTAACTTAGATCTGATTAGATTTTGAGTCAAATCGGTTCAGTGGATCCTGAGATATTCAAAAAAACGTCGTCAATGTCACGTAATAACATAGGTAAAAAAAATATAAATGAATTCTAAATGTTATAATATGAAAAAAATGTAAATATTTTTTTTCTCTAAAATGTATAGTTTTCGAGAAAAAAAATATTTTACTAAAAAAAATAAAAATTGTACGTAAATCAAGGTAACCATGATTTTTGCTATATTAAGCTATAGCCATCAGTAGATCACCAAACAAAAAAGAGGGCCATGCTTTTTTCAAAGAATAAAAATTAAATTGTGTTTTAAAGACCACCAACAGCTAAGGTTATTTGGGCCTAGTCAAAGAAAAAAAAAAGTGTTTATTTTTTGCAAATATTTACTAGGTGGGAAGTATAGGACTGGTCATCAGTCGAATTTTTTCTAAAGTGTTCCATCGCCGTCTGAACTTTTGAACGAATTGGTAAAAGAGTTCGAACAAAATCAAATAAAATCTTATTGCATAAATTATATTTGGAAAATAAATCATCAGGTACACTATCACCTCATTTTTTTAGATAGCACTAAGGGGGGGGGGGGGTCATGTTGCACCCCATTTTAGAAAAACTGAAAATACAGTTGTCTGTTCTCTAGTTATGAATAGATTCAAAACAGAATAAAATGCAAGAAAGTCGAATATTTTAAGGAAACAGGAAAAAAATTGAGAAAATCCGATCGCAATAATTACAAAAAAATAATCTTCCAGTATTCTATTCTAAGTACAGAATGGATAATTTGATTTTCAATTTTTTGACGTGAATAACGTCTAATGTCCCATACTGGGGTGGCATTTGAGACATATTGAATGTTACGGAAATATAAGAAAGTAGTTGTCAATTGTCATGTACAACAAAACACACAAACTCATGTTAAGGTCTATGTTGACATAAGCCTGGTGGCTGTGTGGTAAAGCACTAGACTACCGACAAGTTCAAACGCCAAACCCAGGTTCGAATCCCGAAGGCTTTTAATATTTTTTTATAATGAAAATATATATATATAGGTATTGGATAATAATTTAAAATATAAAAAAATGAAATTACAATTATTTTATATTTTTTTATATTTTACGAACATTTGATTTTGTAAGATAAATAAAAGCAAGTGTATTAATACAGTTTTTTGCATTTAACAGTATCAACGTCATCTGTCTGACCCCCTATACAGACATACCCATTTTTTTAAACGAGTGCATAGAGTAAAACCTTTCAATAGGTATACAATATATCTATATTTGCTTATGTTGAATCAATGAGCTAATTAGGTAGGTAATTAATTTTTTAAAAACTCAAAATGGAATGAATTCATATAACATGTGAAATACAATATTTACCGTAAGAAAATTATTTTTTCCCTGAAGGAAATAAAATGACAAAAAAAGTTTTCCTTGATACATATAGTAAAACTCGGTCTAATGAAAGAACTTATAATATAATTATTTATATTTCACTTAAAGTTTAATAAAATAATAAAGATAGGCACATAATATTCACAAAGTATACATGTAGTAATGCAACCAAATTTAAAACGATTTTTGAAAAACAGCTCTTGTCTGCCAATATAAGTTTGGTAACTTTTATTTTTTATATAATTAACTGAAAAAATCAAATTACAAAGTTTTGAAATTAAAGTTCAGCTTTTGTAAGGTAAAATGAATTATAATGAAGATGCAGGAAAATACTTTACGCTGCGAAACCCGGATTCGTTTTACATGTCATTATTTTGAATTTATTATATTTTAGCTTGAGAAAATATATTGAATGCTGAAAATATTAAAAGAGTCTAGCCGTCAGACCATGAGAAGCCGGAAGGATAACAGTACAGTTTACAGATTAATATATTACTTGGTATACCATAAAAACAGCTGTAAATCAAACAGTTTTTGGCCAACCTGAGAGCGCGTCTACTCTGTACGCATAGGGTCGCTGGTTCGATTCCGATTGGCACCATTAATGTTTATTGTTTTTTTACAACTAAGTACATTTTTATTTAATCTATATTTTTTCTATTTTTTATATAATTGTGTCCATTTACTTAATTATTTTTTTATCAACAATCACATTAACGCGGTGTGCACTTTTGGATTTGCCATCAATTGCAGAGGAAGAATTTACCGCTGGGGGGGGGTTGGTGCGATGGCGTATTTTTGCGGGGTGAAAAGATGGGGTGCAGGTGGGAGTTCCCCCAAAAAACGTCCGTGGGGGGTTTTAGTGCGATGTGGCGTTTTTTACGAAGTGGAAGTGGGGGCGCAGGGGGGAGTTCCCCATAAAACGTACGCGAGGATGCGTTTGTGCGATGACGTTTTCCGCGAGGTAAAGATCCAGTGAATTATTCCGAGACAGATCGCATCACGTGCTCCTCATCGTCTGACGGCCCCTGACTCTAGTGAAAATGTTATTGTTACGTTTGCTGTAAATTGTTAATCTACCTATATAATATATTAATAGACCAGGCTTTTTTTTGTGCGGCTATCTCTTCCTAAACTACTGGACCGATTTCGGCAATTTAGATGTCATTTGAAAGTACAGATGCGCAATAAGGTCTCAGAATTGCGATAAGTGGATTTTAAGGGTTAAAAATGTATTTTCGAAAAATCAATTTTTAACGTATACAAAATAGTTAGATGATAAATATATTATAAGCATGCTTCGGATAAACAGTTTGCATCATGTCAAGTGATAGTTAAATACTTTTGAGTGTAGGTTATCAAAATTAACAGTAAATAATTTGAATACAAAGGAAAAAAATATTAATTTCAGTAAGTCGTTTTAAATACCTACCTATTTAAACAAGTAATATGTTAAAAAAAAGTTGATTAATATTACATTTGCTCGATTTAGAGCGACAGGACGGCTAGTAATACCTACATTTTATTTTGTGTTAGAAACTACATTACATTTTAATCCGCTTACAGTTTAGAGGAATTTCTTTTGTTTTAAAAGCATCAAATGTCAAATTGACTATGCGCAGTGATTTTTGAGCAAGTATCCAAGGCAATATGCATTTGGTTCGTCTGCACCTGAATGTAACATCTGTTAAGAGAAGAATTCTGCAGAGACGAGAACTGAATTGGCATATTTGTGCCTGGAGACCGCACAAAGCAGTTTCAGTTATCGTCTTAAAAGTTTTATCTGATGATTCCATTTTGAAATCTGCTTTATATTGTAACTCGTCCGTTGCTGCAGAAATATGCAACTGAACAAAATTCAATTTCCAGATGCACGTTATTGTTATACTCTATTATATGTGTTCTATGGTCTAAATTTGAATATACGGGTGAACCAACAACTGATATTGAAAGAATATGAATAACAAATTTATTAAAAAATATACGGGGTCAAGCTAAATAAAACCGTTTTAAAACAAAAAAAGACAAGTACGGCTAACATAACAGTACCTACATTACAAACTCCCAATATAAAAAAACCGGCCAAGTGCGAGTTAGACTCGCGCATCGAGGGTTGCGTACTGCAAAAAACGTTTTTTTTTTACTTATATTTTATTTTGTTCTTTTAAGTGTTTCAAAATTTTTCTGTACCAAATTTAATTAAATTAATTTTTAAAGTGAAAAATTTCAAAATGTTTACACTGTAAAAATAAAATCACGTATCGTCAGTTGGATTTCAACCCGGCTCTTTGTGGTGGCATGCGAGCGCGTTACCGCTACTTCACGTGTACCACGGCACAAACAATGGTATATTTGATACACTTGGTATAGCGCCTAATTTTACGTTTCCCGTGAGAATTTAAGGACTTAGGATTTTCGTTTAGGTTTTCCTGTAAACTATGAGTGAGGCCCTATATTCCCTATTTTTTTTTGAAAATTGTAGGCTCAGTAGTTTCGAAGATTGGGGGGGAGATCGGACGGACGGACAGACAGGCAGACAAACAGACACGAGAGTGATCCTACAGGGTTCCGTTTTTTTATTCTGAGGTAAGGAACCCTAAAAAAGTAGTCGAGAAAAACTGCATTGCCTAAAGTTGTAGTATGATAGTAGTAAGATGACGGGTATAATCTATCCCATAAACTATATTATATGCGTGATCAACATCTGACGGCATCTAAATTATTGTTCGCTTGAAACTCAACACAGCGGAACAACCAATCAAATCTTTGTGCATTCTAGCTAAGTGTGTGCTGTTCACAAGACGACTATCGTAGAAAAGGTGACACTTTGTTATTTTCTCAATAATTAGTAAATAATTTATAGATAGGTTCCAAGGTATAAGCAGGTAACAAAAAGTAGGTATTGTCTTCTTCAGGACCTGTAATAGTATTATTGTAAAGTTTTAAGAAGACAAAAATACAATGTCGAAACGTCGATCTCAATGAATTTCTAGCAAATGTATTTTTTATTACTTACTTTGGAACTTGTCTAAATTACTTACCTCTGATGACTATGTCTATTGGTGGGAAAGACTATAACCACATAATCAAAATTAGATACTTTCGACTATTGAGGGTTAAAAGCATTTAGGGTTATGGCAATAAAGTTTCACTTGCACCGTGGTTTCTAAAAACCGCACGTAGTTTTTTTTGTACTGACAAAACCTCGTCCTGACTTTTTACCATTTTAATACTTCTCTACCAAATGTTGCAATCTGTGTTATATAATATGTATTCAGTATTGTGTATAGCTCCGTTATATTATTATAAGTTCTAGGACAGCGCAAAGCTGTCTCCGGGCTCCGCTTTAAAATGGCCTTCTATATTTGGTGTACTCTTTTTCTTTAGGTTCATATCTAAACAACGGATGCAAATGTTATTCTCCAGCGCCAGTCCGACTGTTTCAAACTGAACTCTGAACGGAAAAGAACACATTTTATTACAGAAGGTAAGAAATTCATTTTTAAAAATAATAATAATAATAATTTATACTATAGTTGTGTTAAAGATATAGATCTGAAATTTAGTTCAGTCAATGAAGGTTTTTACTTCTAAACCCACCAAAACAGATCCGATTTTAATGAATTAAAAAAAAGTTTCTAATATTATCATTTACATTATTTGAAATCAGAAACATATTCCAGCGCGGACTCGACATTTTCATTTGGCCTACTACCCCCTTTTCAGAAAAAAATTTCTCAACGCCCCCCCCTAGAAATCTATTTTTTTTAAACGGACAAACAGAAAAATGTAGTGTGACAAATTTGCGTTCTTTTATGTACATATCTATATATTTTTCCACCTATAGGTATACGGAACATAATATAGTAAAAAATATGTAAATAAGATGCCTTGTTTATTAAAAGATCGGCTATAACATACTGTGTGTTTATTTAGAAAATAAAGTACCTAATCACTACGAATTTAACTATATTTTACACAACAGATAAAACATATAGTTCAAGCTCCCATAGCACAAAAAGGTACCCCATAGAACACCTCAAATTTAAAAGGTGAAAATGGTTGGAAAACATGTCAAAAACATGTTACGCCCGCCAGACAGATTTATTAATTGCTGTTTTTATCAAAACACTATCTTAATTTATTTTAAATGAAGTTTGAGATCTCTTTTATGCATAAAAATTAGTCTGTCAGGGAAAAAAATATTTTTTACTATGATAGACTAAATTTTTTAAGTGCCGAGACTGTTTTTTAGTTAAAAATGTGGTATTACCGTTTTTTTTCTAATTCTAATTTAAAGTCTTTGATCTCTTTTATATATTAAAATAGGTTTTTATCGTAAAAATGCTTTTTTGATGACAAACTTATGCATGGGTGCTGCGCATTCAAAATAAATCTGACAAGGTAATTAACAAAAATTTCCAGCCGGACAAGTTCTAATAGATAGGGAAGATTTCAAACTCTCTTTTAAAGCAAAAACCAAGGCGGTTTTATGGAATTTACTTTCATGAAAAAAGTCATTTATAACCTCGTTTATAACATAAAGTCTGTCATTAATAATTAAAAATTGTCAGCCAGACAAATTTTTTCAAAAATGATAATTTATTTACCATAAATTATAAAAATTTTAAGCAGGTGTTTTAAAAACTACATTTTTTTACCTAATTTTAAAAATTTATTAAAAACAGCAATTAAATAATTTTTACTTGTTTTTACATGTTTTCCAACCATTTTCATTTGAGGTGTTCTATATGGGGAACCTTTTTGTGCCATGGGAGCTTGGACTAATGTGCAAAACGCCTTTTCAACATTTTCTTCTTCTTCTTCTTTATTTATTGTTCCACCGCCCCCCTTATTTTTATTCAACTACCCACAGTTACTTCCGGGGATACTACTGCCTGCACCTCTCTTGATGGGTTCAGCGCCGGTCGAACTGTATAACTTTGCCCACTTACACCAGTGATGCGTTCATGGACCCCCTCAGATATACTTGCGAACCCCAGTTTAGGAAACATTGCTTTATAGTAATCTTTTCGAAAAGGTTTTATGCTATGAATCATTGAGATGAAAG
Organism: Mongoloraphidia duomilia; assembly: GCA_039654895.1. Lineage (NCBI taxonomy): Eukaryota > Metazoa > Arthropoda > Insecta > Raphidioptera > Raphidiidae > Mongoloraphidia > Mongoloraphidia duomilia. Next base: position 39,609,712 of record CM077516.1, on the reverse strand, counting down.
ATAGTTTGACAACTCAAGAACAAGAAACGTATATTTCAGTGAGTCATAAAATAAAAAAGGCAGTTGTTTTTATTTTATCACTTGAAAATGTGTAAACCAATCAAGGTCAAGATAAAAATCAATATAGTTAGCAAAGCGACCGTATAAGGTAAGACTGTCGCATACTTGAAATAGAATGATTACTGAGTCCCAGTGAGTCGTGGTTGACGACGGAAGGTGAATACGGCTGTGCATCATAGCCCCTGACAGTTCTGAGGCCTTGGAGAACTGTAACAAGCGGAAATAGATATGTCTACTGTCGCAACCAACATTCCAACAAACTCATCCGACACTGGAGCTGCCTGTCAAATCAAAATACTCATCGTATATAGCGTCATTTTCATCTGCGTATTTCGTTTCAACTTTACTAACATACCGTGAAACTTGAGATATAACGAATAATATAATATCGATACACAAAACTGACTGTTAAGACTAGCGTTGCCCGGGCCCCGTGAATCCCATTTTGAAATGACCAATTTTAAAATTAAGCGACGTAATAAAATACATTTTATTTTTATGCCTCCTTGAATGACATTATAAAACGAGAACTAATGAGCATATGAATCAATCGTATCTGTCTATATCGCCTCCGTCTTCGTAGCACCCCTTTGAAGGACTTTAAAAAGAAAAATAGTGTAATCGATAGGTCATCGATTGGTCAGACAGTTTCATCGTTTGGTCATTAGTAATTTAAATTTTATCGTAATTTTAAAGAAACTTATTATGAGCACACCTTTGAAAAAAAATTCTACATTTTATTTTTCTTGTGTAAAATCGTTAGGTCACCAAAGTCGATTGGTCATCAATAGTTTCTTTATAAAAAAGCAACAAACAATAGCAAAACTTAAACACAACTGAAAACTAACAGGATTGTTTTTAAATTATAAGAGAAATAGTTTTTAACTTTCTGATAATGTAATAATTATTAAAATAGACAATATTAGCCAAACCACAAATAAATACTTTTCTTATCTTAACGTAATCAGTCGGCGAACATGCCATCGTGATGTTAATCGTCAAACAATTAAGATATACAAGGAAATTTAGTTATATTATAACCACAAAAAACTCAACTCTCATTGTTGTCTTTCTGATAATGCTTTGTGAAACCCAGCATAATGTAATGTACTAAAGGAGTTCACATTTTTTAAATGTTTACTTCATCTTTAAGCAGCCGGTATTACAACACAACAGTTTTTTTAATAAATTTTACTTAATACAATTTTCCACTCGAGTAAACTTTGTTCCCATTTCCGTTAAATGAAGTCAAAATGAAAAGAAGTGAAAATACTTCCGCACAGTTTTCTAAAGATCTTTAACGCTCTAAACAAAACATTTTGTTGGGAAAGATGATTTTCATGTAAAACATATAATATGTGGTTGGAAGGTAAAGAGACTTATGGCAGATTTTTTGGGAAACAACAGAAATTAATTGCATTGTATTAAAAATTAATTTGATTTAAGTTTGAAAAAAGTTATCTGCTAAAAAAGTATGAAAATTTTTAATTGACACAATGTAACTTTTTAGTTTAGTCACTAGTGTACGTAGTAGGTATAACTTGTGTGGAAATAAAAAAGTTACGCAAGATTTAAATGATAAAATTGATAAATATTATTGATAAAATTGAGTCAAAAAATAAAACTATAGTAAGTAGGTAAAATCCTACAAAAACCTCTAGAAACCGATCTAAGAAAATGAATTTGAAAGCAATTATCAAAAAATTGTAAAAAAGCCAACTTGCCTTGTAATAAAGTGTATATTTTATTTAGAACCAGCCGTATTTACTCAACATTGCCTTCTCAAATTTTTTCTCTAGGTACATATTCGTGAAAAGCTCAAGTAAAATCTGTTGAATAGTTCCCAAATTTATCACATTCAGACAGACAGAGGCCGACCTTGCCTTTTATTTATAGGTACAGGATGTTGCATAAATATACCGACAAACTTTTAAAGGCGGTAGGGGACATCAAACAAATATTTTTAGCTTTATAAACATAGGTACTTATGTCCGAAAACGCTTCGTTTTCTAGATACAGGGTGTTAAAATTTGTAGAAAAAATCGTATTTTATTAATATCTGAAAACGCTTCAGCCGATTTTTATGAAATTTTCACAGTTTATTGGTGACTTTATGAGACATTTTTTGAATCTATTAAACTTAATAAAGATTAATAAAAAACGATTTTTTTATAAATTTTAACACTGTATTTCGAACACGAAGCGTTTTCGGACATATCGCCAACCACCCCTAAACGTTTGTCGGTATATTTATGGGACACCCTGTATAGGTACATATTATTATAATATAATATAGTCTAAGCTCCCACCGTACAAAAGTATACTAGACAATACTACTAAAATTGTATTAGTAAATTTAATAGATAATTAATATGAGGATAAAGATGGCAGATTAATTGTTTTTTTATCATTTTTTATGGTCAGTATTTCGCATACTGATCAACACTACTTGATGAAATTTATACAGATTGTAGAGAAATATCATTTATTTACATTTATCATTGCAAATATTTTTTTGCATACCTGGCATACCTCATACTGAACATTTATCCATCTGGGGAGAAGTTTGCCAGGTATGCAAAAAAAATTTGCAAGGCAGGCAATGATATTTGTAAATAATTGATATTTCCCAACAATCCATAAAAATCTCATCAAGTAGTGTTGAGCCGTAGTCGACATAGGTACTGAGCATAAAAAACCGGTTAAGTGCGAGTAGAACTCGCGCTATGAGGGTTCCGTACCGTTACAACAATTTAATTTGTGTCTAAAAGCAGAGTGTAAGCTCATATGATTTGATTGCAATATAAATAATATAACTGTAAAATGGCACCACCACACGCGATGACCATAAACTATATACCGTTTGATTCCAATATATAAATAATATAGTTTATAATCATTGCGGAAGGTGACACCACTCCACTTCTCACTATAAAAACATTAATTTATAAAAATTATTTTATTATTTCATTCTAGATGATATTATTTGCCAGGATTCATGTCATAACAACATAACAATCTGTAAAAATTTTAAGTAGCTACCTAGCTTACCGTTTGTGAGCTGATAGAGCCCTGTGACAGACAAACGGACACACGGACGGACAGATATCGTAGGCAGAATAATAGGGTTCCATACAGAGGTGCGGAACTCTAAAAATGATTAAAAAAATTGAATTAGTCTAGGCCACCCATTTGATGTTCTCCATCACATTATCTATTAAATTCACTAATAAAATTTTAGTAGTGAGAGCTCGGACTAATTATGGTGGCAATAAGCACACTCTCTCTTTTTATATATTTATATATATATATATATATATATATATATATATATATATATATATATATATATATGTCTGTGAAAAATATTATTATTGGTTGTTGGTTATTATTTATGTTCCGTCTAGTTACTATAATAGTTAATTATTGAAAGGCTAAGACGTCATTGCGAGAAGTTCAGTCTGCGGATATTTGTTTATATAACGAAATACTCGTGTCGTCACAAGCGCTGGTCATTAAGACAAGGGCACACAGAGGGTATGGATTTTTATATCTGACTAGAAATCATTCCTTCTCCAATTACGTGCCCCTATTGTTTTCACTTCCTGGTGACTGGTCCACACAGTCACTCCATCGCAATTTAGGTCTTCATTGCTTCCTTTTTCCCTCGAACTTGGTGGTGAAAATCTTTTTAGCCGGTCTGTCATCGTTCATCCGTATGACATGCCCCGCCCACTTTAGTCGGCTTACCTTAACCCACTTGACGATATCTGTGTCGTTATATAGTTGATATAATTCATGATTATATCTTGTGCGCCATTGTCCATTTTCTTGTACAGCTCCAAATATGGATTTTTTATAACTACCAAAAATTCAACTTAATTTACTTTGTCGTGTGACTATAGATTTGTATTTAGTGCAAGGCTGAATTTCATGTAGAATATACCTACATTAAGCTATCCAGTGTTGTAAACATAACTCGTTTATAATAAAAGTTGAACTTTAATCAGAAACTGTCAACAGTGAAACTTTGTTGAACTGAGTAAATCGCTACTAACACTAGTGTGTATGCATATATAGTCATATCTTATAGATGCAGTCACAAGTTTTGTTAAGACAAAGCGGTGGGGGGAGGGACCATGAGGGCTTTATTTACTGAAATGTGTATATCTCATGAATCATATCAAATGCACTGTTCAGAACTAACATCAAACCAAATACAACAAATTACAATTGAATCGGGACATCAAATTTTTAAAGCTATGCTTCTATAGACGCGTTAGACGATTTCTGGGAGGGGAAAAACTTATGGTTTCGCGTCACGTCACCGTCACGTCACCGTCACGTCACCGTCACTTCACCGACATGCTCATGTTAAAAGTATAACTATCTACTGTCCGATCCTTTTGAAAATTAATATCTGAGAGTTTTATAGGACACAAAAAAATAAAACTGCGCCAGATTTCAAAATGGCGGCCATATGTACTTTTGTAAAAATTATCCGATCTTTTTGAAAATTGATATTGAAGAGTTTTATAGGACACAAAAAAATAAAATTGCATAAAATTTCAAAATGGCGGTCAAATAATAACTTTTCAATTGTATTGTCTATAGCTTTGATAAATTCGGTTTTATATACAACGCGTAATAAGCATAGCTTCTGTCGGGTGTCCCATGACACCTCTTGACTTTTTTTTAAGAAGAAGTAATACTTTGCCAAATGCTTATTTGGGACACCGCACCGTGATGATTATTACAAGGATCGACAACCGGCCCACATGTGCATTTTTTGCAGCCCAAAAAATTAGTTACAACGTAGATATAAGTTGGAGATTTTTTTTAAATTTAAACTACTCTTAATAAACGGGCATTTGTTTATTACTTGACCCATCGATATAAACAACTGGACTCCTAACCTACCGCTGCGCATCCAAAGACGTAGAAAAGAGAGGGTATTGAAATTGGGGAATACGTATGTCTCTTTCTGGTGTTTTATTATTGGCTCTTTACCATCAGTATATCTACGTGTTGTTGAACGAAGACAGAATATGCCCCAACTTTATCGCCCTCGCTTGCTGCACCATTTGGCTCGCGCAGCCTAGACTAGCAGTCCAGTTCTTTATGTCGATGGTTATAGATTGTACATATCCCTTTTACAGGTAATTTTATTCAATATACATTTATAACTTGAAAATCTAATGCATGATGTTTCATAAAGATCAACTGGTGGAAGGAACGGGATTATGTGGTGGAATAACGAATTTATATGGTCGATTAAAAGGTCTAAGTGGTGAACAATAAAATAAAGAATTTCTCCATTAACGTCAATAAAACTTTACCGACAGTAAAATAGAATATTTATTCATGATAAATAACATTTCAGTTCAGTATAGTTCTACATAAATTACCAACAATGATTATATCTGGCCAAAAGATCAAAACTACTCATGTCGAATATATCAATACAAACAAATACAATCATGACTTTATCTGTAATTGTATGTTTTTAAAGAAATTTCGACTTAAATAGTTTATAGAATACCTGAAAGATATAGGACAGGGATGGCGAACCTATGACAATACTGTCGGCACGACATTGATTAAGATATCGAAATAATTAAAAGTATGTATGATACAAGAAATTTTTATTAATTTTTTGCCTATTAAATTTCTTTGGTAGCTTTTTGACACGTCGTGGCGACATTAAACATGTTTTGAAAAAATTTGGCACTTAGATGTGGTATAGGATATAGGCTAAAAAAATTTAAACACGCAACTCCGTAACAAAGCTCGCTTTCGGTTTCGGACCCTCGTCCAAAACAACTTTTTCTTTTAATATAAGCAAGGAATCACCTCCTGAAATTTGCTGATGTCATTTTTAAACACCCTGTATGATTTATGAGATACCTCTCACAAACTGTCCGTTTTCATAATTTTCGCCTGTCCATTTGTTTGTTTGTTTGTTTCAAATTAATTAAAAAAATACTGGATTAATTTTGACCGGATTTCCACTATAGATTAGATTAGATAAAAAATTTGGGAGCAGAAAATATCTTCTCCGTTGCACTTAGGTCTACAAGGTCTTATTGTGTTTCCCCGACCAGTAACTAGGTCCTGAACAGTCCTGGTATCTCTTCAGAAGACACTCAGTCCGGTCATAATGGACCTGATAAATCTCTTGGCTCCCAAAGGTCTGACCTTCGTTATTGATTTTCGCCGCAGTGTTTTTTTTTCTTTTTCAATGCCACCAATAGCTAGGGTAATATTTGGGCCTAGCGCCAGTTCATATTTTCAAAGAGGGCGGTATAGCCTAGTGGATAGCGTATTTGGTTCCGCAGCCTCTAGACTAGACTGTCGTGGGTTCGAGTCCCGCCTGCGCTCATGGATGTTTTGTGGCGTTATTTAGTTTTATGAAAGTTGTTATTTAGTATAGTTGAAAGACGCTGAGATGTCGACGCGTCTATAATCTACAATAAATTAATAAAAACATATTTATTTTCAATTTGTTATTTTGTAATAATAAATAAATTGAAAATTTAATTGATACTTTTATCAGTTCTCGGATTATAACATACACGGATAATAATAAAATTAATTAAATAATCCAGTTCGCCATTTTCCGTTAAAATGCAAACAGGTAATACTATCAATCACCTCTGCATCAAGAAAGTACTATCTTACGTACGGGCATCGCCAACATTCATCAAAGTAGGTACATTTTAAATGTAAATAATAGCTTGCCGAGTGAGCCGTATGGTTTTTGTGAGTTTCATTTAGTTTTGAATTGAACATTGATAAATGAATTTTATTTGACTTGCGGTTGTGACACTCGTGTAGTAAGAAAGCAAAATCACTTTTTACAATTTCACAATATTTTTTCTTTTCAAGTAGTATACATATAATTCAAAATTTTACAATACTTTCCCTACACACTAAATAGAAAGAGCTCTATTGTTTTAGTGGAAAATTGGCGCATGTGCAGAAGTGCTGTTTTTGTTTATTCGATTAGAATGGTATTCTTTTCATAACTATTAATAATTAATTTATTCTACTATTTCTTAAAAGAATGTTTGGCAAAATAGTTTTTTTCTAAACCTTGTAATTTCGTAAATATTTTGAAAATAATAAAGTTAGCTGTTCTTTCGTTTTGAAGCAATTGATCCGTCAAACACAAATGAGTTAGCTGAAGTGAAAAGCAAATATATTATTATAAATATTTTTTATATTATGTCAAATGTCAACATTTTTTTGGGTTGGAATGGTTCTATCGCCCAATTGGTTGGAATATTTTCAATCGCAAGTACACACTCATTGAAAGGTTAATGAGCCGATTTAAAATGGTTTTAATATGGAATTTACGTAGAGATAATTGTTTTTACAGAATGTTATACAAATTCGGATTAAAAAACCGTTCAAGTGCTAGTCGGACTGACGCATCGAGGGTTCCGTACAATAATACAGCTCTATGCCTTATTTTCCGTTTTTGTATGGAGACTACCCGAGAGACTACCCTTAATTTTTACTTTTAAACTTCCCATTGGAAGTTATTGTAATGGGTCCGAAAATCGAAATCAAAATGTATAACAAATTTTTATGTTTCAAGGTCACCACACTATTTTTACACTATTTTTAGAAAGATGTCTGTGTGTGTGTGTGTGTACGTATGCACGTACGTACGTATGTGTCCATTTCTTTCTAAGACGAAATCTCGAGAATTAAAAATGATATCGACTACGTTAGGGTGCCAATCGACGCGTATTAACGTAAATATGATCTGAAAGAAATTTTTTCAAAATCGGTTCAGCCGTTCTCTTTTCTTAACCAAATAGACTCAAAAAAGTAGATTTTACACAATATCTCGAAAAAAAAAAATTATATATCGACTTCGTAAGGGTGTCAATCGAGGCGTGTTAACATCATTTTGATCCGACATAAATTTTATAAAAATCAGTTCAGCCATTTTTTTTTTTTTTTTAATTATTGTTAAAAATAAATAATAATTATGTTTTAATAAAAAAAATTACAAAATAATTGACATAGGCAATTTGGCCTTTTTGTCCATGTCTAAGTGAAGCGTCGTACAAAACGACGTCTTTTCCAAAAATAATGACGCTAGCACCATTTGTTATCTTCTCGCGTTATGATAGGCTGTATTCACTGCTCTGACATTATAGTTTTGTTTTGTTTTAGCTACACATTATCTATAATTGTTATGCTAAAACAAAAGAATCGTGAATAATGTGTATGCGGTGTGTTCGATAAACATTGTTGCGGGTCGATTTTATTATCAAACTAGTATTTACAAAGCCGTTTTTACTTAAAGACAGTTACATAATAAACCATTATGTAACTTTTTTCGAGTGTTGCACACAGGCTATGACTACCCATAGCCTGTGTGCAACACTCGAAAAAGTTACATAATGGTTTATTATGTAACTGTCTTTAAGTGTTTTCATTACAGCATTGAAAAGCGTTGCATAATGGATCATTTACAGTTCGCTTTACAGACACTAAAAACGTGCATGAAATACATATATATGCGTGTTGAATAAAATTATGTTAGTACATGAATATCGTATTTGGACTTTCTGGAAAATTACACTGACATTTTTTTTGAAAATGATTTAGGAACGTGGATATTGAACATGTTTAATTCTAAATTACGTAAGGATAAAAATCCATAAGTTCTGACGGAAAATCTTGAAACACCCTGTATACGAAACATACGTGCTTACACCATTGTTTATGTTGTCAACAAACAAATGATGTAGATCAACGGTGTTGAACCTTTAGAATTTTGCAGCCTTTATTTAGACGTTGATAGAAGCGACAAAACTCTTATACCTAGGTATATTTATTACTTAATAAATATGAGGTGTATCGATATGTTATAAAAAAAAAATGTAAAGATACATTTTCAAACATTCGCGGGAATATTACAAACTGTAGGTAGGTACGCGAAGCGAGAACATCGACAGAGGCAGAATTTCTCGCGGGGAGGGGGGGATAATAAATCATATTTTTTTATCTCTGAAACTACTGAACCGATTCTAAAAATTCTTTCACTAACATAAACTCTATCCCTGAGTGACATAGGCTATATTTTAATTTCATAAATTTCTCGCGGGGGAATAACACCTGTGGGATAGTAACAAAACGTAACTGTGAAATTCTTTTGCATTTTAGCGTATAGATGGAATCCTACTAATATTATAAATACCACCTTCGCAGGGGGAGAATTTCTCGCGAAGGGATAATAAATCATAAATTCTTAGCACCCGGGCGAGCCCGGACGGGACCGTGAGTGTTGGTATAACGATTGTCTGCTAATATCGCTACACTGGTCCGATTATCACCATCGACAAATCACCGGAAATTTTCGCTGAAACCGAAATTGTGACAAAATCATGGGGCAGCTTGTAAGACATAGGTACATACATAACAGATGTGATACACACAGCTGATGTGATAAGACACAAAACAAACGAGTACAAAGAGAAAATGGCAGTTGAGAGAATATCCATTGGACGTTTGCATCGGTGGAATACGATAAGCCGATGATAAACGACCAGTACCCGATCACCTTGCCGCCAAATGATACTTATCTGCGTCCGCAGGATGGCTTATTTGATCCTGCACTGAGATCTGTTATGCCTAGACGTATAATCGGTATGTAGGGTACATTGCTGTTGTGGAAAAAGTTAAACACATACCAGTGTCGGATCTTCACTCAACTGACTGTTTTATTTATTTAAATTTGTATTTAAACATGCTTATGGGGCATGTAATATTGCATATATAACTCCCACACATAAAATAATGAAAATATGAATACCAGGAAGATAGTGATGACCCCTCTCTTCTTCTTATGTATTCAGAAGTTATAAAAAGAGTTTGAGACATTGAAACGTTACAATTAATTATCCGTACACCTGGTACTTTGTATATGTGTCAATGCATATGACACATATTCATAATTAATCTGTCAATTTATAAAATCAACAATACTAAAGTTATATTAAAATAAATAATAATTTAACATACTTCAAAGAAAGTATCTTCTTAAGTTTACAAAAATAAGAATTAAACTGTAATCACAATTATAAAATAAAATCAAATTGTAATCATATAAATAGGTAAATCATTTTTTTTAAAACAAATAGCTTCCGGCTATTTAATTGGCATCCCGAATTATTTATCTATACCTATATATAAAAAAGAAATGTCCTGGCTGACTGACTGACTGACAGATTCATCAACGCCCAGGTCAAATCGTTGAAGCTAAAAACTTGACATTTGGCAGGTAAGTTCCTTACAGGACGCAGGCATTCGCTAAGAAAGGGTTAAAAGGGGATGTAGAATTTTTTTGCTAAATGTTTATATCTCATAAATCGTTAAGGTGAGAGGTATTGAACTCAACATACTAACTCTTCTTTAAAAATAAGCAAACCCATAGTCAAGCATTTTTTTAAATTCAACCCTTAAGGAAGTAAAAAGGGAATGTAGGATTGTTTAACTAATCAACGCCCAGGCCAAACCGCTGGAGCTATAAACTTGAACTTTGGACAGTAGGTTCCTTTTGTGACGCAATCACCCACTAAGAAGGTATTTTTCGAAATTCAACCCTTAAGGGGATCAAAACGAGGTGTATTGCAGAGACTAAACCACTGAAGATAGAAACATTAAATTTGGAAGTATGTTCTTCACAAGGTGTAGAAGTGCACTAAGAAAGGATTTTTTGGAAATCAATCTCTAAAGAGGTCAAATGGGGTGAACATTGTTACATAGAAAATTGTATTCACTGCGTGTATCAACTTCAAACTTGGTATAAAATATACTCTTCAAAACAAAAAACTCGGGTCGCAGTGCCAAACCCTGCCGACAATATAGTGTATTTGCTAATACAGGCATTGTGGCATTATTATGTGAACATAAGTTTGTTTTTTGACAAAATAAAAAATTTAACCCCTTAATACATCCCTTAAAATAATTAAATTTTTCTAAATTTCAATATTAGACATGGATTTTATCACACCCAATTAAATACACCCTTCCATAAGTAAATCCGTATCAACAAACTAGTGTTTTCATAAAATTTGAAAGTCCGGTCCTGTCGGGCCGATTTTATTAAAATTTTAGCAGCACATTTTAATCTTTACTAAAGAGTTAAATTTCAATTTTGAAACGATTCTAACAAATTTTTCGGTATTTTTGGGCCCAAAAACTTTTTGGAACCCCTAAATACAACCCTGAAAATGGTCCGATCGGGCCCACTTTAAATAGGCTTCTTGCGGTGATGGGTTCCAATGTGTGTATCAAATTTCGTTTCAATCGATTAAGTCTGTCGAGAGTTATCGTGTACACATATATATATATATATATATATATATATATATATATATATATATATTATAGCAAGTGCTTTTTCTCCTAAAGACCCGAATTCAATCGGTTGCGCGGCTAGCTACCGACGGCGCGGGGTCATGGGTCGGAGAACAAAAATTATTTCTAGCGATACTATCGCTCTTGTTTTTATGAAAGCAGCTCTAAAATTTACGTACAGGAAAAGCCCTTAATGGGCAATAAAAAACCCAACCACCTACCACTCGACACTTAGGACAACACAAAAAGTGAACGCACACAATGAATCGTGCGTCAAAATAATTTAATTTAAATTTAAAGTCACCTCTACACTAGTATCACCTAACCAGAGACGGACCTCGTTGGAAGATTACTTAGTGGGCCAGATACCGACCGAGAGATCAAAGGGCGCCAGAACTTATAGGGCCACACTGCGTAAGTCTCAGGTCGTCCAAGCTGAGACGCGAGAGTGGTCACAGTTAGGGATAATTCAAAAAAGGATAACCACGTTGGCCAAAAGAGATCCGAAAAATATTCCGGAACAGAATCCAGAATCACAATCACAGTTATATTAAATCCCAGGCCTAACGCTGTTACTTTCTTAGCAAGATAAACAGAAAAAAATCAGAGGTGATTTCAATGGCCAAAACCACACGATAACTTAACATACAATACTAACAAAACAATAGATTCCGAACACAATATCGGGACACACGGTATTCGAGATACAAAAAAATAAAAGCGGCACTGTAATCACAGGCCTCACGGAACTTCCAACAATCGAGACAAAAATCCTAATTCAATAGGCCTCGAAGCCTCACAACAACCTACTTATTCAATCGCAAAACGTATCGTGACGTTAGCGAGCGATAGTGAAACGATAACCTAACAATAGCGAAATTCTCAACAAAAACTGTTCATAAATAATGAATCGATACGGAACGATAACGAATTTCACAAAATTAATTTTTAACCATTATTTCACACTTAATCCGGGCCTGTACAGAAATTCCGGAGCCTGAAAAGAAAATACATAGCATACGAGAGACATAAACACTTTAAAATCGCGAGACTAGCGACGTGGAATTCAAACTTAATTCGTAATAAGATTCAAAATATTCCATAAAATTCCCAATGTAGTGCAAGAAATCCTACAGGAATACAATCGACGCAACATTAATCATTTTAATTCTGACGTAAATATCTAAAATTTACCCAGTACTACGCAAAGTGGTCGACATTCAGAAATGTAAAATGTTCATAAAATATTAGATTTGATCCTTTAATATTTTCGGGATATATTGTAGTACCATATCTATCCCACTGAAATAAACACTTGATAATATTCTGGGATACTTTATGCGTCGTCACTTATGGTAGCGAATATTAAAAATTTCGGAATAATTGCACAATCTTCAAAATTTCTGGAATAAATTAAATTATTCCCGTATTCCAGAATCAACACAACCACACGGAAATCCAAAAGCAGCAACTTATAATCCCTACTAGGAGAAGCGCTTGGCTCCTTTATGGTTTATGGTTTGCACGGTAAGCTAACTATATCCAATAACAACAATCCAACAATGGAAATACGGAAGATAAATCAATTTTCGGGAATTAGGAAAACTAGGAAGGTCGACCAATACAGGAATCGAAGCAGGAAACAACGCAGAATCCAAACTCCAAACCAAAAACAATATAGCTCCAAAACGAAAAGCACAAATCCAACTCCAAAATCCCAAAATAAAAAGTCTTTTATTCGCTAGAATATTCAATCATTTTATTTTAATTGTTTTAACAGCTCGATGTGCCTGATACGGTCGCCAGACCTCCTCTGTCGACGTGCGAGTCTTATCCGTTCACGACGAACCACAACATCAACGAGCTCACTTTTATCTCAACTCAAAACATCTATTCGTCTCCCGCACTTATAGAGATGATAGGTCGCCAATCATGTATATTTCTGTTTGGTTTCGCCTGCCTCGTTCGCAGTCGCTGACTAGTCTGCTATGACGTCACGTCGTTTTTATCGCAGTACCTTTTTAAAGGCGGATTCACACTAGACAAGCAAGATTTTCGAAAAGTCGTTACTGTGTTTCGGGGTTTTTCTAAAACTTCTCGGGAGCATTCCAGGATGCTTTACCCCGCTTTTACGTCGAATTTGGACATGGCACAATATATATATACATATATATATAAACATTTCCAAAAATGGTGCCAAAGTGTTCAGGAGGCTATGAAACGTCGAGAAATTTTGGTCCGACCCCTAGGTCCCGCCATCCGACCGACGCCAATAGTGTATGTGCCATATGGCAAATACACTAATAATAAAACACGCATTTTAGAATTTTTTAAAACAACCTCTAAGGAGGGGTGCAACGGGATGTTGCAGTTTGTATGGGAAGGCATAAAAAAATCGAGTACGAGTAACCGCAAGTCTCACATAAATTGTGATTTTCTTCTAATCCTTATCATGTATGTTCAACTGTATCGTAGCCAAGTAAGAATAGATTCAATTTTAATTTTAATTTAGCGGGACGGGACCCGTTTCTATGCAATTTTATTAGTCATTTGATAAATTTGATAATAATAACAAAGACCGATCGGGAAAAAAATGATTTAATATTTTATGCTTACAATTCAATCCCGGACACGAATTTTCATTTTTCGCCTCCTGTATAAAAAAAAAACGGTGGAGGGATCCCTGTACATGTGTGTGCTCCGAAATTACATATATGGTGCGATGTAAAAAGATCGACTGTACTATACCATGTATCCATTCTGTAATGTGCAGGAAAACAACAAAAAAAAGCAATAAATTTTATATATTATGATGTGCATTTATAGTATAGCATTATCTTTCTAAGTACAAAGCATTGTCAGACAATCTGAGCTGATAATGAACTTAGATTGTGACCATCTACGATTTTTATGTAAGCATATAAGAACAATCTAAGATCGCTGTTACAGTCCTCATCAAATGGAATTTATCTACAGAAAAACAAACATCCGTTTTCATATCCACTTTAAGCGCTTTTAAGCTTGTCACTTTTAAACCATATTTTATAGTGTTATGAAAATCTAAAAAGTAAAAATGTAAATGTTTTCTCTTATTTTTGTATTGCGTATTTATATATTTATTAACATAAAGCTCGCCTTTCAATTTACCACAATACCACAATCGCCCGAAGGCAACCAACTTTTAAGAGTGCTTAAAATACTTGCGTGCGCATGCCCCAACACCGAAAAAACCCTGCGAATTGTTTCAAAATTGAAATTTAACCCTTTAGTAAAAATTAAAATGTGCCTTTAAAATTTTAACAAAATTGACCAAACAGTAACGGACTTACAACATTTATAAAAACACTAGTTCACGTATAATGAAATGTGTACTGAAAGAGTCGTTATGAAAAGATTGAGAACATAGAAAAGTAATGAGGAAGACCTAAATATAAAATGAGTAGTGCGACAAAGATAGAAATCAATTATGTCTATCTAAATTAAATTAATTATCATGGTTTTTAAATAAAAAGAGGGTAAAGCAGGCACTGATCCTCAATGATTTTCATTACAGTGTTTTCAATAAAGTTCTCAATCAATACAGACTGTACAATTTAATACAGATGCTGGACTGATAAAATGCTTGCTGAATATTGAAATCAGAGCTGGACAAAGCACCGAACCTAAGTGCTTGAAGCACCGAGCATCAAACACTTTCATAAATGCTCGTTTTATTCAGACAACAAGCACTTTCGTTTTCAAAAAAAAAAAACAATCAGTCACTAAAATGCTTGAAAAATTTAAATAAGCATTTTAAAGTAACTTCTAACATTACAGTACAAAAGTTGTAAGTTCAAAACAAACATTTTGTTTATCAAAATTAGATAAGGATAAACAAAATAATATGTTATTGTTTTTAATCGACTTCAAAAAAATGAGTTTCTGGGTTTCCCTTGTATACTCCAGTAATTTTATACATTAGAACGACCCATCTGCAGAATAATTCCCAGATTTTTTTTTATATACCTTCGTTATGGTGTTTTAAAAAACGTGTTAAAAGTCCCCATCGATATCGTGCCGGGGCTGCCAGATATTCGAGGTTCAGTTCACGATAGACGGTTTTTTGCAAATTTCTCGGTTCCGTTCCATTTTTTGAAAAAATGGTTATTATCAATCTTATAGAGGACGAAATTATCTACAGCTTTTGTATAAACATTTTTTGTATACGATTTATAGTTTTTCTTATTAAAGTACCCGCGGCTTCCTCCCCCTCGATTTTATGGCTATGAAACGTCGAGAAATTTTGGTCCGACCCCTAGGTCCCGCCATCCGACCGACGCCAATAGTGTATGTGCCATATGGCAAATACACTAAAAATCAGCTAACTGGGAATTTTTCTGCAGTGGAAATCTAAAATTACTGGACTATGTATGTTTGTATGTGCGCGATTTTTTCAGAATCTACACGATTGATTTTTGATTCTTTTTTTATTTGATTGCGGCATTCCTTGGAGATGGTTCTTATATAAATTTTACTTAAATCGGTTCGGTAGTTCAACTGTTTTTAATAAAAAGTGAAATGTCAAATATCAAAACGTGCAAACCACGCATTGTAAAGCCACAAAAAAGTAAAAAATAAAAACTTAAAAAAATTTAATCTTCTTCAAAAAAGCCACTAAAATAACTGGAAAATAATAAAATTTTGAGGTTGGCGCCAATTTAATAAAATTAAAGTAGATACCTACATAAAAAGTTTTAGCAATTAAATTAGCGCCGACCTCAAAATTTTATTATTTCCCTCTTTTTTTAGTGACTTTTATAAAGGAGGTTCTATTTTTATTAAGTTTTTTTTATTAAAAATGCTTATAAAGCATTGAACACCCTTGTTAAGCATTACTAATGCTTACGTGCTTAATAAGTAGCAAATCTTTATATGCAAGCGTTCTAAATATCAAGCACCTGTTTTACAAAATTCCTTAAAGCATTATTGCAAGCACTAAGTTATCAGCACTGCCCAGCTCTGATTGAAACAATAATAATAACCATTAAGGGCAACGCCGCGCGGTCGTGTAAATACGGTTAATACCTGTATACGTATCCCACATTGATGTAACAGGAAACTTAGCACTGGGACAAAATGAATGGATCAGAATAAAATAAGCCATGATATTCTTATTTGCCAAAGCCTACTTGTAACCAAACTGTCTTCTTATGGAAAAAAAAATATTTACACGTAAAACGTATGTATACATCAAAATGGGACACCCTGTATAGTGTAGTAGTAGTATAGTAATATTTTATCAGTTGAATTGCACAATACATTTATTTGACACGTCAAGAAAACTTAAAACTACATGTTTAAAAATTCATTGAGATTATAAAATTCATGTTCGATTAAGAACTGTTTAATTTTAGATAAGTACTTTTAAATGTCCTAAGAGAAAAATTGCTTTTATATTCAATTGGCAATTTATTGAAAGCCCGGTTGGCGAACATGCGCGAGGGTTATTCAAAAATATGTTTAAATGTCCTTTCGGTCTAATTAATAAGTGATAATTGTGTAAAGTATTTGCACTTGCATAGGACTGCATGACGTGTAGATGCGCATATAGCAGACAGTAATATAAAAAAAATACACGGGACCGCGGTTACATACATACAAAGATATAAACATCTATAAAAAAGTTTTCTAACCTAAAAAAAATTGCGAGGCCTCTGAAATACTTTTAAAAAACTTTAGTGCACAATTTCGATAATATCGGCTCTAGTGGAAATTCCATCTAATATTATTAAACATTTTATTAAAGAAAGGTTAGATAGAGATGTAATCGGCCCCGTTATTGTACCTGTTGTCGTTTATTTAAACGACATCGGTAATTCTCTATTCCGTTTTATGTTACATAGCAGACAACATGCTAGAGAAAGACAAAAAATTAACTATGAACTGTCGTGTGTATTACAGTTTCCTTCTTATATTTTGATCGTTCAATAACCTAATAATAGCCACGTTTTACATGGTTCGCATTGAAAGAGGCTGTTATACATTACCAGAGCATTGGCTTACATAATATAGCTTTAATGTAACAAATACAGGTTGTTTCAAGTAACCTGACTATCATCCAGGTTGTTTCATAAGACGTATAACCTGACTATCGCTAGTTCATGTGTAAAACTTCGTAAATATAAAGTAAAGTTTCAATTTTTCACGGGAGATAAAATACTTTTTATGAGAGAACCCTATTACTGAGCCTACGATGTCCGATCCCGCCCGTCTGTCATAAGGCGCTGTCTCACAAACGGTAAGAGCTAGCTAATTGAAATTTTCACGGATTATGTGTTGTTGTGGCATGAGTCCTGGCAAATAATAAAAAGTGTAATCCCTGGGAGGCTCCTCATACGTGGATATATACGAGACATTATTTTCACGTTGTCATTCACGTTTAATTACTTTAATATTTAATAATTATTTTCATAATCATTTGAATTCAATAAATAAGAATTCTCTTTAAACTAAATGACATCACAAAACATCCATGAGCGAAGGTGGGCTTTGAACCCACGACAATGTGATCCAAAGGCCGCTACGCTAACCACACTGTCCTCTGCAGGGTCCTTTTAAAGTCCATAAATCATTTAGCACTTTAAAATTACCTTTTCGAAAGTAAACATATACTTTGAATGGTTAGATAGACATGTGATAGAGAAATGAGCGGCTTGGGAAATAAATGCTATTGAAAAATCTAATTTATTTATCAAAGAAAAAGAAAATGCTTACAAAGAGTGCAGAATAGAGAAATAAAAGATATAACTGAAGATACAACTCTTAAAAAGAATATACAATATTTCCACCAGGTTTACATTTTTGACCGGAAAACAAAACCGCTTATATAATATTTTTTGTCTTTTTTTATCTTCAAATACATTTTTACATTCGTATATGCAGAGTATACGGGGGATGTCCCATTTTAAACGACATAGAATAAATCGAAAAATAGAAAAAAAAACCTTTGTTGTTTTAGATATTATATCCATCAACTTTAATTTTTAAAGGGGAACACTCTCTTTTATTGCACCAAATTAAAGTACGGGAAAAAAATATTGGCGCGACATTTTTTGTTTCGAAAATACCGCCGTTATATTAGCATTACCGAAGATGTATCACGTGCGCACTTGCGGGAACATCTAAAAAAAGTGACAAGGGCACAGTAATTACGATTATGCCGCAACCGAAGACGTACAGCTACTAGTTTTATCTTACAATTAATAATTTTGAATTAAGTTTCCAGTTAATTTGAAATTTTAAACAATTTATTTTTATTTATTTCTTATCAGTTTAGCGAAGGCCATGCTTTTTCCAACATAAAAATCGTTAAATGAATCTGTCAAAATAATTAACATGACATGCATGATAAAAAACACAAACTATGGCGTAACTATAGTAGTTGGGTCACACATTTTTTATGATACATTTTTTATGACACATTTTTGTAACGCATTTTTCGTCTCGCACCAATTTACCCCCCTATATACCGCCGGAAAAGACGTAGTTCAACGTCAAAAGTGCTCAAAGTTTGTCTGGAACAAAATGGCAGAAACTTTGAGCACTTTTTTTAAATGTTCGTGCGAATATGTACGCGGTACATCTCGTATAGAAGAAGTCCTGTGATCGTGCAAAAATTCGATAAAAGATTTTAAGTTTTTGGCTTTCCATTAAAAACACCGGTCAAGTGCGTGTAGAACTCGCGTCAGGAGGGTTCCGTACCGTTACTACAATTTACTTAGTGTAGTCTATGAAAGTACAGTGTAAACTCGAACCTCACGGTTGACAGTTATAAATAATATTATAGTATAGATGACGCCACTAGTTATCTGGTTTGATTCAATCACCGCGTATAAGATGACGCCACTTCACTTTTCAGTATGAAAACAAACAAACTATGTAAAGTATATGAGTAAGCATATAAAAAGTATTAAGTCATTAAAATAAAGACGTAGAATTTTCGTTTAGGTTTTCCTGTAAACTATAGCGTGAAGCCCTATATTCCTTATTTTTTCAAAATTTTAAGCTCAGTAGTTTCGGAGATAAGGAGGGGGGTTAGATCGAACGGACAGACAGACACGAGAATGATCATATAAGGGTTCCGTTTTTTCATTCTGAGATACGGAACCCTGAAAATTGGTTTTATCTATCGTCTGTTGTCTGTATGATCGCATCTATAAATGGCCAAACTGCGTGACTGAATCAATTTTGATCAAATTTGAAGGTCAAATCTGAAGGCGAAATGTCAAAACCAGCCCCTGGTCCATTAAATCGTTTTCAGGCAAAAAAAAAAAACAATCAGAAGACATAAAAAAATTGACATAAGCGGTTTTTCTCTTTAGCCACATATATTATTTATCGATAAAACTGTTTCCTATATATACCTACTTGACTTTGGTTTTAAATGCAATAAAAGAATATGATTGTATATTTCAGGAAAAAGATGAGCCATCTGAATGCTCGCAATTGACTCGAAATCATACATCAATTTGCGATAAAATAAAAAACACAAAAAAACATAACTTTATTATTTTTCTCTTAATTTTTTCCTTTCTTTTTGATTTTTCTAAGTAAAACATCTATTTCTTATTAATTTACGTAAATTATTTCGATATACTTTTTACAGCGCCTCGCTCACGTGACATAAATTTTCCCACTGATTTGCTCGCGCTGTGTCAGTTTTGACGGGAACTATATCTTAACCACAGTATAGCCGGGTAAGTAACTTTAGGGCATAAACTGTTATTACAAAATTTGCTTAACATTTCTTGTATTTTTTGTCCTAAAGTTAATCATTTTTAACCCCTGACAAAAGAAAAGGGGTGTTATAATTGAGCAAATTAGGGGTATTAACTGAAATAAATGTTGTCAGTCATTTAAAAAAAAAAAAAAAACAAAAAACGACGAGTCCAGTTTATGTGACCAAACCTACAAATAGTCTAATACTACCATAGAAAACATTCCAAAAAAGAATTCCCTGTATTGGCAAATTTGAAGAAAACGTATACTCCGATTTTCCAACAGATTAGATTATTCTGACCCCTACACTAAAACTCGATTTTTAAATTCCTGCGGTGTAATCAGTTTTGAACCATTCTGTATATTAAAAGAGGTAATTTAGAAGATACATAACATTTTGCGGCGAAGGGACACAAAATTACTAATTGTTTTTAATTTGCCGTCACGTATTTACCACAGTCTGTGATCGCGTTCAGCCTGTCCCCTCAGCTGTTACCTGCCGGAACGCCTTACGGTGATTTGAACAACCGTGTTGGCGTCTTATCAACTTACCCCTTCGGTCCGGCAGCACGCCACTGCAGTGAAATTACGGTCGTGTTCGACCGGACATGGGCTTTCACCACACCTCTAATTGATTGATTTCGGGATGCCAGGACAATTAAGTGTCCACTTATTGCTACTTTTACTCACTTATTCTTACTTTTACTCACTTCGCTAATTGTGGGGCGTACAGTGTCGTTGTGGTGAATGGTGTCGTGTTAGATAGCAAACGGAATCTGTACCTTCGCTTGATTGCTCAGAGCCAAGGGTCAAGATCCCATTTACTACCCCTAATTGGTTGTGTAACCCACCAGACACAAGGCCGGAACTATGATCCAGATGGATTACAATCGTGTGAAGTGTACTAGATGTGTGCCGGATTACTGGACTGCCACACCAAAATGGTTGCTCAGTATTGGCGAACCGCCCAGCAATTCGGATGTGGGAAAGTGTAGTATGTGTTGGCGTAATGTAAGGTGTGAGTTTGTGCGGTTGAAATAAGTAAAGCTACTCATCAAAACAAGTAAGTCAATTCAAACAACTTCTAATATAATTTATTCAGTAACAAAACGAATTTTACAGTTATCGTATAATTGTCAATTTATACCTGAATGGGAAAAGTTCATGAACTAAATAACTATAGTATAAAAAACTACACGGTTCGATAAGTTTTGAATTTAAGTTTCTAATAAACGTTTAACCTATAATCAACATTTTATCTCTAGCTAGTTTAAAACCGCTGATTTGAATTAGATTTTCTAATTCAAACTTATTGAAATTATCATATTAATATTATTTATTTATTTATTCAATCAATACTTAGCGTACCTTTATTTAATCTGTATTATCATACTTTTAAGCGCTTTGGCTTTTATTTTGATTTATTATTATTATAATGCAATTATTATCGTTGCTAAATCAACATAGATTCATTTACATTTCGTGATGCCTCAATCCATTTCATTGCATTCAATTATTGGAGATAATTTTATTGACTGATAAAAATATTATCTTAATTTAAAAATACCACATACTTTATAAGCTGAATCGCCGTACGGGGATTAGTCCGGTACTCTGTATTTAGAGTTGTTTATATTTTAATTTTCCAGGATCTAATGACTAAAAATGAGCGTGTTTGCCCTTTTTATAGGGTCGGTTTTCCCGGCAATTTGACTAGCCAAATCACGTGACGTCGAGTCAGCTAGTGTACGTCGCGTCGAAGCGACGTAGCGCTACTTTCCAACCCTATATCAGCCCGTTCATTGTGACTGTTATTTACCTACGTTCAAACATTTAACATTTCAACCCTATTGTGTGCTGATGGCCGTACAATACAACAGACTGAGTTACTTGTCATGATTGTCAATTGACTTGTCTGAAATTATTTACATATCGAAAATTACCTATCGGTCTTGTATAATCTCACGGTGTCTGTCTATTGTTGATGTCGAGTCAAGCGATTTTCGTCCGTCAGGAGCTACCGTTTGTCCCCCCCTCAACATCTTTATCTACACTTCTCTCCTGCCGTTGACATATCTATGTTTTGTTACTAAGCCAACATCTGATTTTATTCGGCTGATGACCTTGTCCTATTTTATTTACAAATTTAAACAATGTTTCCCTATTGTCGATACGCCGGTTCAATGGCCTTTATTTAAATTAGGTACCGTATTGTCGTTATTTTATTACTATATTTTTTATTACGATGACTACACGAAGGAATGTATATGACTCAAATAATCCGTGAATAGGTCGTCTCTGCACAGCACCCCCACCTCGAAACTGGATGTGCTTTGGAGTATAGTTACGACAAAAACAACCAGAGATTCATATGACGTTAGAAGTGACGAACCTTACCGGGCATTTGTTCAAATAACATTTCTTCGTTGAGTACTACTTAAAATTCAAAATTCCTTACCGGATCTATTGATCCTTCTAAACGAAAAATAATAAAAGTGTATCAAAATTAATTACTGAAATAACTTTTTAGCAAAAACCAACTATAACTAAGAGTTACTATTCTAATAGTCTGGAAGACGTACGATTTCGGAATTTTCCCTTGCCAATATTATTCGATTGCTCATCAAACCTAAAATTCTAATTTAAATAATTTAACCAATAAAACTATGACTATGCCAGTCGGCTTAAAATGACTATTTGTGAATCATATCTCGCAAGGGTAACTTCTATAGTTCGAAAGACTCCCAGATCTCATAAACTGAATTTTCTTTTAAACAAAGTTTCTCTTTTTCAAATTAAAGTTTAAACATAACAAATCAATAAAAACAAATGTCACCGTCACTTGACCGCGCACAAACACTACACCTTTACACTATTGTTGGTTGATGGAGTGGGTGCGGACGTGGTCGAACACCCGTCGACGCACCCGCCGTCCGTCGATCGTTACCCAACGGCGCACCTTCTTCATCATTGGCCTTGGTGGTTCGGGCGTAGTTTTTAGCCAGCTCGGCGGTTCTCCCTCATCTACTACTATTACTTGCTGCCTAGCGGATGGCCAGGGGGTTCCGCTATGGTCAAAAATTTTTGGGGTCGTTCCCAGCGGTGGTCGTCTATCCCGTCGCTGGACTGGCGGCAAATCTAAACGAACAAGCCGGTATGGCCCATTATATTGCTGGTTGTTCGGAGAAGGTTCACGTCTCCGCTTCTTTGGCGGTGTTCGTTGCATCACACCGGCAGCTATTAACTCTTCTTTGTTGGTCACGGCCCTGCTGGGGTCGTCCGGGTACGCTACCCTTTTACTTTGTAGATTCGGCAAAGGGTCGCAAAACTCCCACTCTCGAATATCGTCGAAAAAAATTTCTAGGATGTCTTCCATCTACGACAAAATATACATGGTCTGATGGTGTAGGATAATTACATATCAGATTATATTTGTTGGATTGCAATTTCTTTAGTTCAATTGTTGTCTTTCGGCGTGATTATTAGGTACTTAAGACCTTTTGTTGATTTTAAGTGTCATGATTACATACTTAAAGTTTGCCTTTGTCGGCCCTTTTTTTTTTTATTTTTTTAAAAGGGTTATTATTACCTATTTATGTCAATATAATATTATTATCATTTATCGCACTAAGTTAAATAATTATTAGATTGTTTATTCAGTTCTTTATATTAACGATAATTTGACACTATTTTAGTCATCAAACCTAGTCAATCGCTAATTAAATCCCGTTTAACACTTCTGGTATTATTAACTCGATTTTTCTTCTTGGCGAACAAAATTGATTATTGTTTTTTTTTTTATTAATTACTATTATTTAATTTAACTCGCGTTGTCCCGTTTATCAGTTTCGATTATCCATTGTTCATAGCCACGTTATCACTATTTTTTAATTCGACCGGTCTAGTCATTGTTTACTTTTTTATCCGGTGGTTATTGTTCCGGGCGCTTAAATTATATTTTTTTAAGTGGATAACGTTCCTGGTGCTGTGATACTCGTTCGTATCCGGGTGCACCAGTTCGTACGCGTTCACATTGTGTATTTTCTGGATCCGATAGGGTCCTTCATACAATAGGAAAAACTTCTTTATGGTTTTATCCAGCGCTGATGATCGGTAGTGGACTTGTTCTAAAACTAAGTCGCCTACCTGGAACTGTATGAACGGAACTTTGTCGTGTCGTTTTTTCCGAGCTGCGGCTCTTTTTCGTAATCGTTCTCTCACGGATAATATTTTTTGCTCTGGGTCTTCACTAGATCGAGCTGGAAACTCTATTAACTTTTGAATTATCGTATCCGGTTTTTTATGAAAAATGATCTCGTATGGCGTTGCTCCTGTAGAGTCGTGTTCAGTACAGTTAATCCATTGTTCGATATAATCTATATATTGTACCCAATTGGTATGTTTCTCGTGACAATAGGTCCGAAAATACCGTCCAAGTTCCCTCATGACCCTTTCGACCATGTTGGTTTGGGGGTGGTAAATGGAACTGTAGCGAACTTGGATACCGGCGTCCTTAAGGGTATCCTTCCTTTTCTTGCCGATAAACTGCGGGCCTTGGTCGGTCAACACCGTTTCCGGTTTCCCGAATTGGGGGATGAAATCGTCTAAAATTTTTCTTGCTAGCGTCCGCGCGTTAGCATGCCGTATCGGGTATAACCTCACGTATTTAGAAAACGCGTCCATCACCACGAAAATGTATTCGAGGCCGCCTCGACCTCTCGGTAACGGACCGTACAAATCGCAACTTAACAATGTCATTGGATTTTCGGGAATGACATGTTGCATGGGCCCCTTCCCGGCCTGCTGAGTCACCTTAGTTTTCTGGCATAAATCGCACTCGGTCACTGTCTGTCGCACGCGTCGGTACAAGTTATTGAAATGACAAACATCTTTGATCACCTTGTATATTTTCTGTGTACCCAAGTGTCCGTAGCGAAGATGAAAATCTTCTATCATTAAATTAACCATTGCGGCGGGTACTACTAGTCGCCAATTGTCGGATTCAGGATGTGCCCGAAAAAATAATGCGCCTTTATGTAGCATATAAAACATGCGTGTACGCTCGCCGATTTCGGTGTCGGTGGCTAAATGTTGCAACGTTCTTTGAATGTGTTCATCCGTTTCTTGATATTTTACTATTCTATTTATGCGCTGTCGGAATTCTTTGTCGGTAGAAATATGCAAATTATAGACGTGCAATATGTTTTCCGTTTTGTTGTCACCGTCCTGGGTCGGTTTGACGGCGTATCGTGACAAACAATCTGCGATTATGTTTTCTTTTCCTGGTCGGTATCTTATTTCAATCTGATATTCCTGAAGATACAAAATCCAGCGCATCAATCTATTGTTGATTGGTCGTGTCAACTTGAAAAATACTAGGGCTTGGTGATCGCTCATCACGATTGTCGGATAGCCCAGTATATAAGTTCTAAACTTTTTACACGCAAAAACAACCGCTAACAATTCCAATTCGGAAATTGTATATCTTTGTTCTGTTGATAAGAGCACTCGGCTCGCAAAAGCGATCGTTTGATGTCGTCCGTCTTTATCTATTTGGTATAAATGAGCCGCTATAGCTGCTTTAGATGCATCGGTCTCCAGATAAAACTCTTGGTTAAAATCCGGATGTCGAAGCTTGATGGCGTTCAAAAATTCCAATTTTAATTGTTCAAAAACCACGTCGTCGTTGTTGGACCAATTCCACCGCTGATTGCCTCGAAGTAAATGTGCAAATTTGTCTACATGTTCAGACATGTTTGGGATAAATTTGCGATAAAAATTGCACATCCCTAAAAATGATTGTAGTGCTTTCTTATTGTGCGGTGCGGGAAACTGCTGAATCGTTTCAGTTTTCTCCGGGTCGATTTGTAAACCTTCAGTCGAGACGATGTGTCCGAGAAATTTGACCTGTTTTTTACAGAACTCTGATTTGATAAATTTAACTGTTATGCCTGCATTCTGCAGCTTTCTTAAAATTATTTTAATGTGGTTCATATGATCCGTGAAAGTTTCGGACGTAATTAGGATGTCGTCTACATAAATTTGCGTAAACGCATCGACGTCATTACCCAAAACTTGTCGCAAACATTTATTGAAAATCGATATTGAGACGTTTAGTCCGAAAGGCAACACCTTAAATTGATAGTTTTGCCCGTTGTGCAAAAAGGCGGTAAATTTTCTTGATTCTTTATCTAACGGTATTTGCCAGTAACCATTCGTCAAATCGATACTGGAAAAATATTTGGCACCTTGGAATTTCGCGAGTATCTCTTCCATCGGTGGCATCGTTTCACGGTCTGGTATTATGTGTTGGTTCAGGTGGCGCGCGTCGAGACATAATCGCACCGAAGCATCCTTTTTTATAACAACTGTTAGTGGATTGGAATATTGCGATATTGATGGTTCGATGATATCCCAATTTAACATACGCGTTATTTCTTCCTTCACCGCGTCGCGTTTGCTGAATGGAATAGGGTACGTTTTCCTACACCACGTTGTTCCGATTTCGATATTCAAATTAGCCGCTACTCCTTTAATTCTACCGGGCTTAACTGAAAATACGTCTTTGAATTTCCATATTACGTCGGTCAACATAGCTTTTTCCTCATCCTTTAGCACGTCGTTTGTTTGTAAAGTTTTACGCAATTCTTCTATTGTTAAGTTTTCTTGATTGTTTACATTATTAGTGATCACTGATATGAAGCGGGTTAAGGGGTCGCTTGGTGGACAAAAAACCGCTTTTCGAATGTTATTTCTTAATTTAATCGATCCAATTCTAGTATCGCGAACGTGTTCATAAAACGGCACTTTAATTAACTCGTCATTATGATAGAACGCGATTTCCTGATTTCGAAAATCAATATTGGCTGATCCCTGTTGAAGCCAATCTGCGCCCAAAATAATGTTACATTGTAGGTCGTCCATAATGTACGCCATAATGTCGCATTCTTGTTCTTGAATCTTCGCTTTGATTAATGTCAATTTTTTAATCGGTTTACACTTTTTTCCGTTAGCCGTGTATGCTACTAAATGTGTTGTAGGCAACAAGGGTAGCGGGTGTAAGTCGTCATGATTAATTTTTTCAAAAAACTCGGTGGAAATCACAGTAACGTCCGATCCACTGTCTATGAGGGCTAATTCTGTAAATTGTCGAATTGTCATGAGTACGTGCGGTCGCAATTTTCCGCTGGGTTCCGGGTCGTTTTCGATTAGTAAATCGGCCGTCGGATTATTATTGTATAATTGTAATTCGTCGATTTCAAGTCTCCGGGAAGTGGGGTTGTCACGCTTATAGCCCGGAGGTTCTAATGGCGTGCGTTTTCGTTTCCCGTCTGATGTTGTCGCGATGTACTAGGCTCGGCTTCATTACGGTTCTCTTGTTGCCTCACCTCTCGGTTGTGGTTACGGTCATTATTATCCCGGTGATAATTTCGCGAACTATTGTTATTGCGTTCCGTGTACTGATTTTTCTGGTAATTTTTATAATTATTATTCGTCGTGTTTTGTTGCGGATTCGCGTGATTGCGATCTCCATTCTGGGCCTTATTTACATTGGCACTGTTGTCGATTTGACTTAATATTTCCAAGGCTTCACTGACGTTTTGCGGGTTTGTTAGCAACAATTGGTTATACCAAGGATGCGGAAAATGTTTAAATATCTGTTTAATTATTGTTGTTTCCTTTATTGGTATATCCAGGTATTTGACCCGTTTGAACCAACTCAAAAAATGTTCTGAGAAGGATCCGCTTCGCGCTTGATAGCTATGAGGCGTTATCAGGCTCCGGTATATTTGTTCTTGCAGATCGGTGCCCCAGAAATATTTCAAAAATTCAGTTTTGAATTGTTCCCAGTTATTTAACCTGGTTTCCATGGCGTCAAACCATTCTCTAGCACTGTTTTCTAAATAATTACAAATGAACATTTTGAATTCTTGATTTTCTAATATTCGGAATTCATTTAGTAATTGTACCTCAATCGATTTTATAAAATCTACGGGATGTTGATTATCTGACATACCCCTGAAATTTTTTATTTGACTCTTTACCGGCTCCCGGTTTGCTAATTGTTGCAAACCTGTCACGGTATTGGTCCGAATCGCTACTTCTACTTGGTGTAGACGGTTATCTAATACTCGGACTTCTTCGTCCGATTGCATTACTTTCGTGGATATCGCTTCCAATTTTTTCTCATGCACCGGTACTTGCTCTAGAACGTACTCTTCTACATGATCTAATTTGACCTTGAAGTCATCTTGTTTACTCTCGATTTGTTTAATTTTGCCACTATGCTGGTTTTGTGTGACTTGCAATTGTTGATTGGTTTCGCTTAATTGACTAATAGTGTCATCGAATCTCGCCAACGTTTCGTTTCGGGACTGTTCTATGGCGCTCTGATTTTGTCTGACCTCATTTTGTGTCTGTTTGACGGCGTTTTGTGTTTGTGTCATTTCTTCCTTTAGCTCTTCCTTTAGCTGTTTGAGCATAGCTATTATTAAATTGGAGGCTTCAGGAACTTCGTCAGATTCTGCGGGCGATGACGTCTTTGGCGGGTCTTCCTCAAAATCTGTCTTAAAGTCGATTTCGGTTTCCGTCGGAGACGATGTTTCTTCGGGGTTTTGTTGCTCCATTTTTAATCGTTTTACGTATTTAAATTTTACGCGAATACTTTATTTAATATGTTAATTTCTTTATTGAAATCTTTATTTAAATTTTTCAATTATCATAAATTGTTTAATTGTTAACGTGTGATTTTTAATTGTTATTCGTTCGTTATTTTTTTAAATTAAACCAGGTGTGCGGCTTTATTTAAATTTACTTTATTTAAATTTTTTTTATTATTATTGTTTAAAAAACTTATCGACCTAACCTTTTACGTTTTTGATTTCTTGACTCTAATTATTAAATATTCGTTTTGTAACTGATTTTTTTATGATTGTTGAACTTTCTGCCTTTTTTAACTGTACAGTCGCAGTTGAAATTATCCTACTCTTTTTTTTTAAAACTTTCTTAACTTCTAATCCAAAGGAATTCTAATTGTGAATTATTTCTAAATCTGATCTGATCTGATTGTTGTTAACGTGTGGACTATTGTTGACTCTATTCAATAATTCAAAAGTTTCTACACAATAAACGCTACGGTTTAGTTTCAAACAGACCTCACAAGTGTTGACTGTGTTGTTTTCACAAAAAATGTTTTACAAGTGTTACTGTTTTTTCAAAAAGTTCTCCCACGGGATGATGCTAATTGTGATTTTTTTTTTTTTTTTCAACAAAAATTCCATATAAGGGCTACTGTTTTTTCAAAAAAATGTCCCCACAAGTGTTGCCAACTGTGGCCTTTTTCAAAAAAATACTCCCCACACAAGGGATGCCAACTGTGATCGCGTTCAGCCTGTCCCCTCAGCTGTTACCTGCCGGAACGCCTTACGGTGATTTGAACAACCGTGTTGGCGTCTTATCAACTTACCCCTTCGGTCCGGCAGCACGCCACTGCAGTGAAATTACGGTCGTGTTCGACCGGACATGGGCTTTCACCACACCTCTAATTGATTGATTTCGGGATGCCAGGACAATTAAGTGTCCACTTATTGCTACTTTTACTCACTTATTCTTACTTTTACTCACTTCGCTAATTGTGGGGCGTACAGTGTCGTTGTGGTGAATGGTGTCGTGTTAGATAGCAAACGGAATCTGTACCTTCGCTTGATTGCTCAGAGCCAAGGGTCAAGATCCCATTTACTACCCCTAATTGGTTGTGTATGAGTGTAACCCACCAGACACAAGGCCGGAACTATGATCCAGATGGATTACAATCGTGTGAAGTGTACTAGATGTGTGCCGGATTACTGGACTGCCACACCAAAATGGTTGCTCAGTATTGGCGAACCGCCCAGCAATTCGGATGTGGGAAAGTGTAGTATGTGTTGGCGTAATGTAAGGTGTGAGTTTGTGCGGTTGAAATAAGTAAAGCTACTCATCAAAACAAGTAAGTCAATTCAAACAACTTCTAATATAATTTATTCAGTAACAAAACGAATTTTACAGTTATCGTATAATTGTCAATTTATACCTGAATGGGAAAAGTTCATGAACTAAATAACTATAGTATAAAAAACTACACGGTTCGATAAGTTTTGAATTTAAGTTTCTAATAAACGTTTAACCTATAATCAACATTTTATCTCTAGCTAGTTTAAAACCGCTGATTTGAATTAGATTTTCTAATTCAAACTTATTGAAATTATCATATTAATATTATTTATTTATTTATTCAATCAATACTTAGCGTACCTTTATTTAATCTGTATTATCATACTTTTAAGCGCTTTGGCTTTTATTTTGATTTATTATTATTATAATGCAATTATTATCGTTGCTAAATCAACATAGATTCATTTACATTTCGTGATGCCTCAATCCATTTCATTGCATTCAATTATTGGAGATAATTTTATTGACTGATAAAAATATTATCTTAATTTAAAAATACCACATACTTTATAAGCTGAATCGCCGTACGGGGATTAGTCCGGTACTCTGTATTTAGAGTTGTTTATATTTTAATTTTCCAGGATCTAATGACTAAAAATGAGCGTGTTTGCCCTTTTTATAGGGTCGGTTTTCCCGGCAATTTGACTAGCCAAATCACGTGACGTCGAGTCAGCTAGTGTACGTCGCGTCGAAGCGACGTAGCGCTACTTTCCAACCCTATATCAGCCCGTTCATTGTGACTGTTATTTACCTACGTTCAAACATTTAACATTTCAACCCTATTGTGTGCTGATGGCCGTACAATACAACAGACTGAGTTACTTGTCATGATTGTCAATTGACTTGTCTGAAATTATTTACATATCGAAAATTACCTATCGGTCTTGTATAATCTCACGGTGTCTGTCTATTGTTGATGTCGAGTCAAGCGATTTTCGTCCGTCAGGAGCTACCGTTTGTCCCCCCCCTCAACATCTTTATCTACACTTCTCTCCTGCCGTTGACATATCTATGTTTTGTTACTAAGCCAACATCTGATTTTATTCGGCTGATGACCTTGTCCTATTTTATTTACAAATTTAAACAATGTTTCCCTATTGTCGATACGCCGGTTCAATGGCCTTTATTTAAATTAGGTACCGTATTGTCGTTATTTCATTACTATATTTTTTATTACGATGACTACACGAAGGAATGTATATGACTCAAATAATCCGTGAATAGGTCGTCTCTGCACAAGTCTATGACGCATGCGCTGAGATATTTTTATTCATCCTGTTTAATTTAGAGCACGTTCATAACGACACGGGGGAGTACAGACACGTTCCGGCCGCGTACCTGTCCCGCGCGTGATGGTAGAACACCGTGCCCTTAGGGCTTCCACTACACTCGAGGGCCGAATTAAGTTTAACGATGTGTTATTTATTTCAACTCCCTTCACAGTTATACGGTGCCAACACTGTTATAACAGTCACGAACTGTAGTTACCTTCACACCTGTGACGATATTTAAGGTTTAACTATACCTAGAAAGCAACCCGCATTACAGTTATTATTTATTTTAATATGTTCTACTGATTTAAAAAAAAATGCGTTTTCTGTCACATACATTATACCTACATCTTATTAAAATGGCTCTCTCACTGATGACCAAATACATCCTTTCGACTAACATTATACATAGAATATTTATCGCAAAATGACTCTAAAAAAATGGCCTTATAGGGACAAGGAAAAAAATTAAAAGGTAGGTATACCTGCCTGTCTCTTGTAAGATGGCGGCCAAATGGGGTGGCCGTCGATCCCGAAAATTCAATTTTAAACTCACAACGCCTCCCCTCCTTTGTAACGAAAAAAAAACCATGTCCAACCCAAAATGCAAGCCAAATGTAACATATTAATCTTAATCTATTAAAAATCATATTTTTATCAAAAGGAAGGCTCCGATAAGATTGGTGAGCAACCAAATTTGAAAAATAAACTGAAAGGTTTTCAATCTCATCAAACATCGACATTTTTAACAAAAAAGATTGAAAAAAGTATAATTTTAACATTAACAATAATTTAAATCTGGAATTGTTAAAAGAAACTATTCTACTTAAACTTAGAAAATATTTTTTTTTCTAAATGCAATTTATTATTATAGCAAATTACCTACTCGTAGATATAAAAAAACAAAGCTTCGAATTTATTTAAAAATATAAAAAAACAAAGCTTCGAATTTATTTAAAAATACCTTCAACATGTGTTGCTGAATAGGTAATTGGGAATTGCAACGAATAGGTTGAACACTCGTGGCGCGACCCCACTTGACTGGGGCCGCGATAAATAAATAAACGGTTTGATTCGTGAGCCCTTTTTTGTATAGGCACAACAATTAATATGGTGCATTCAAAGGTATCTAAAAGATTATGTTTGCTCTCTAAATATTGATGCACGGTTCAGAGCATAGATTGTAGATATAGGCTATATGAGTAATATACGTGACGTCACAAAACAGTAAATCAGCTTTAGAGCAATTATATGACGTCACAAAACAGTAAATGAACTTGAGATAAATATAATCTATGACATCACAAAACAGTGAATCTGCTTGAGACCAATGTATGTAAGTAAATCAGTTTTAAATATGACGTCATAAAACATCAAATCAGTTTCAAAGCAATTTATGTGACGTCGCACAATAGTTTCAGGGAACAACTATAATATGGAATTATAAGGTTATTGTTTGTACATCATAATAGCAAAGGGACATTTATAGCGTTTTCAGCTGGTATGCACTTTTTGACACTAGTGGCACGTAGTTTTGCACGAGTGTAACACTAGCACTGTGTCAGTGCTGAGTAGTGTAGGTACACACTCTTCGTGTAGGCCATTACTCTATCATTACCGCTGTCATGTTACACTTTATTTACACGACCTGACCTCCCTGCGACGGTGGTAAAAGTGTAACATTGGAGATCACACTATAGCATCCCACCGCGCCTACTAAAAAATTGTAAATGTTCTCAATGTTATTTTCCCTATGTTCGCGTCTACCGCTCACACTGTATAAACAATGAAATTTGACATTTCTGATAATAGTCTTACCTAATATTCAAAATTAATTTCCCGCTTCATAAACACAAATTTAATTAACAAAGAAATATCAACACGCTATGAACACTGTGAGGTACCACTTTTTCGATATAATTATTCACATTAATTAAAATATGGGTGACGTATATTGTTTACAATGTTCTATTTTAAATTCATTGTGTTAGCGTTTTCACATTGTTAATTAATGCTTTGTTATTGTTTGAACAGCATTATTATGTTTCAATTTAAAAGGAAGAGCTGTATCTGTTACGTTTATTTAATTATTTTTTTTTATGCCCACTAAAACAACTGCATTTAAACAAACAGATAAATAAATAAATACCTACTGGTAATATCTGCTCACAAATGATGTTCGGGTCGGACGGATCTATAGTTTTCTAACAAAGGTGGTCGTATATGAATATAGTAATTGGTCATGTAGTTGTTTATCGCCAGTCGAGATGCACCATTGACCACCGCTTGTTAGAAAACATAGACCCGTCCGACCCGAAACTCGTTTGTGCGCAGAAATGACGCTACTATCTTCTCTAAACTTCGTACATACGTTTCACCATCATTTATTTTATCATTTTAGATAAAAAAATCGACCAAGTAGTAGTAGCTTCGCTTGTACACAGGGAGTTCCGTACTAATTGGAAGTTATTATTATAATGAACTAGTGGCCCGGTCCAGCTTCGCCCGAGTATTATGAATTTATGATTTAATAATACATTATTCACTGGCTTCGCTCATTCGCTCCCGGGTCCTATGAATTTATGATATTTTATTGATACATTACTCACTCGCTTCGTTCGCTCGCTCCAGTTATTATTGTCCTAAAGCAAAGTATCACGTATCGAACAGTGAAAAAAATTTTGAAATCGGTCTTCTGAGATTATCCCTGATTTTCCCAGGGCCAGTTTCAATTATACATCTAAACCTTCCTCGTGAATCAGTCTACCTAATCGTGAAAACCGGAACAAAATCCGTTCAGATAGTTACGGAGAAATCGGTCTTCTGATTTTCATTCGAGCGAAGGCGGGCCGGCCAGTTTCAATTATACATCTAAACCTTCTTCGTGAATCAATCGTGAAACTGGAACAAAATCCGTTCAGAGTTATATGAAGAAAATCGGGCACAAATACGACTGGGGACTTTGTTTTATAATATCCGTATTTACCCGGTGTTGTTTGGGAATGACACTCCTTGTTATGATATCACAATGAAACATAGCCTAAAACCTTCCCACATATTTTATCTCAATATCCGTGCAAACCGCATGAAAATAGGTTGAATAGTTTCCGAGTTTAAACACGCAATCTATAGCAGACTGCAGACGCCTATAATATTTGACAAGAACGTATAGTGAACAGAAAGCTATGTGTCATCGATGCCCGCTCGCGATTAGCAGGCGGAACTATAGTTCTCAGACAGACGCTAATGACCTCTGATGTCGAGCGTCTATAATTCACAATTCAATTCAACTATAGTTATCTCCATTATACACACTGCAAAGCAAAGCAGCCCCCCGTTGGGGTACTTGACATAATCTTTATGTTATACTAATATAATGATAATCGCTTGTGGTATATACAAAAAAAAAATGTTGAAACAAATCGAAAGTGAGTCAAATAACTGCATTAGAAATACATTATATATAGACTTATGTGCTCTACACTGTCTTTAAGGTTTCAAAGCTCAAAGCTTTTTGGAGATGTTTCTTTGTTGTTTGTAATTTCATATATTATATAGTGAACTTCACAAGAGAAGAGAATGCTCAAGATGCAGTCAACTTTGTGGTTTCACTAGATTTGCTCTGGAGAGAAAAAATCATTCCTTATATCAGTAACATTTGAAAGCTGCCCTCAAAGTATGACACATAGATAAATTTTATTGGTAAATTCTGATAGCTGAGATGAAGATTGGAGAAATCCTAATCCTAATTAATATTACACATGCGAAAGTGAGTTTGTTTGTTTGTTTCACTTTCACGCCTCAACTACTTAACCAATCTCTGTGAAAGTTTTCATACGGGTAGCTTCCGTAATGGAGATGAACATAGGCTATAATAACTAGCCGGTCGACCCGGGTGAAATTTAGGAATAATCTCAGAAGACCGATTTCAAAAATAATTTCACATTAGGTGATACTTTGCTTTAGGACATAGGCTATAATAACTGACCGGTCCGGATTCGCCCGGGTAAAAATCAGGGGTAATCACATAAATTATTGAACCGATTTCAATTTTTTTCACTGTTCGATAAGTAATACTTTGCTTTAAGACAGGCTAGTATAATAACTGGAGCGAACGATTGAAGCGAGTGACAAATGCACGGATGGCGAACCTTTTCACACCTACGTTCCAATTTTTTTTTTAATTTTTTAATGTAGCCTTGAAGTGCCAACAAGCAGCTATAAAAATTTAAGTGGACGAAAAAATGAATCTCGTATTTGCTATTTTAATTTGAATAATAGATTTCTTAGACAGCACTAACATACCTATTTTTAATTATTTCGATTGTGTACCTACATCAAACAACGCCGTGCCGGCAATATTCTGTCACGTGCCACCTATGGCACGCGTGCCATAGGTTTGCCATCTCTGGACTAATGTACTAATAAATCATTAATTCATAGCACCCGTACGAATCTGGACCGTGCCGCTAGTAATCATTTTTAATTTACAGTTTAAATTTACATCGTCTGAGCTACCGAAACGTCGTTAAATTATTTCTCCAACTTTGACTTACACATATTATATTTTAGAAACCATTCACTTTAGCTTGGTACTACTTTATAATACAAAAAATGCTGAAATTAAGGTCCGTTCTCTGAAAAGAGAAAAATAATAAAATTTTGATGTCGGCGCCAATTTAATTACTGACACTTTTTATATATCTACTTTTATTTATTAAATTGGCGCCGACCTCAAAATTTTCCTCTTTTTAGTGGCTTTTTTGAAGGAGGTTCTATTTTTTATATTTTTTTTTATTTTTTACTTTTTAGCGCTTTTTAGTGACTACGCAACACGTAGTTTGTACGTTATTTACCGACTTCTTTCTTAACATTTGATTACTAAACTTTAAAAAAAACTACTGAACCGATTTAAGAAAAATTTATGTGAGACTATCCTGAAGGTATTTGCTATAGATTAGAAAAAGAACCATCAAAATCGGTTCACAAATGCGGAAGATATGAGGTAACATAAGTAAAAAATTAATTTGATTTGGTACTAGAAAAAAAAACTACAGAACCAATTTAAAAAAAAATTATATGGGACCATTCAAGTTATGGCTGAACAAACATAAAAATATATATATATAATAACATATTATACTTTTCCAATGAGCCATTTTCCTGAGAGTAGTTCTTTCAATTATTCACGAGAGGCAGCACTTGTGGTAGGGACAAATATTATTTATTCCCCATTAGTGTTGTGTCATTTTAATGGTATAACTTAATTATTTAATTATTATTATATTTAATAATAATTATTTAAATAATTAAGTTATACAACTAAAATGACACGACACCAATGGGCAATTTATTAATGTTTGTCCCTACCACAAGTGCTGCCTCTCGTGGATAATTGAAAGAACTACTCTGAGAAAAATGGCTTATTGATAACCTCTGTTTTTTGAAGTCGGTTAAAAAATAAAATAAAAAAAACTCGGGTCGCAGTGCCAAACCCTGCCGACAATATAGTGTATTTGCTAATACAGGCCTTGTGGCTTTAATACGTGAACTTAAGTTTGTTTTTGGACAAAATAAAAAATTTAACCCCTTAATACATCCCTTAAAATAATATTTTTTTCTTAATTTCAATATTATTATCAATGCAACCTCTGTACCACATTAAATACACCCTTCCATAAGTAAATCCGTATCAACAAACTAGTGTTTTCATAAAATTTGAAAGTCCGGTCCTGTCGGGCCGATTTTATTAAAATTGTAGCAGCACGTTTTAATCTTTACTAAAGAGTTAAATTTCAATTTTGAAACGATTCTGACAAATTTTTCGGTATTTTTGGGCCCAAAAACTTTTTGGAACCCCTAAATACAACCCTGAAAATGGTCCGATCGGGCCCATTTTAAATAGGCTTCTTGCGGTGATGGGTCCCAATATGTGTACCAAATTTCGTTTCAATCGATTAAGTCTGTCGAGAGTTATCGTGTACACACATATATATATATATAAATATATATATAAATAAATAAATAAATATATATATATATATATATATAAATATATACATACATATATATATAAACATTTTCAAAAATGGTGCCAAATTGTTCAGGAGGCTATGAAATGTCGAGAAATTTTGGTCCGACCCCTAGGTCCCGCCATCCGACCGACGCCAATAGTGTATGTGCCATATTATGGCAAATACACTAATAATTTTGCTATAAAACTTGTGTGTGGTCTTTTCATTCAAAAATCCAATTGGTTGAAATTTTTGCATCAGTTTTAGTAATCAGCTTGCACTGTATAATAAATCAACTTTAAAGAGTTAATCGGCCGCTGTATTATTCTTCGTCTTTGCACTGTAAACGTATTGCGTAACACTCTGCAAATGAATATCTAATTTTAAGGATGAGTTCTTCGCTTCAAAGTAAGAAAAAGAAAGTTTATATTATAAATGAACATTGGTTGTTTAGTTTTCAAATGGAAAGTTTTGTGTTTGGTGAATTGAGATAAGAGCTTCTGCTTTTAACCGACTTCAAAAAAAGGAGGATGTTCTCAGTTCGACTGTATTTTTTTTGTATGTATGTTACGCGATTTCTCCTGCACGTGTGAACCGATTTTGATAATAATATTATTGTTTTATTTAATAGGGCATACATCCTGGGTGCAGGTCCCATATAAATTTTACTTATATCGGTTCAATATAGTTAACTGATTTTAATTAAAAAGTGAGTAACGGGATGTAACACGTCGTTAAGGTAAATGTCAAATATCAAGACAGAAGTCGGTTAATAACGTGCAAACTACATATTGTAAAGCCACTAAAAAGTAAAAAATAAAAAACTTTTTAACAAAAAAAAAAACCTCCTTCAAAAAAGCCACTAAAAGAGGAAAATAATAAAATTTTGAGATCGGCGCCTATTAATTGCTGGTTGGTACTGTTGTGTCTTTTTGAGTCAACATTAATACTCTACATTGTCGACCACAACATTGTTTTGTTTTGGCAGTTTCTAAGAGATACGCTTTTGAAACAAACAAGTTATTCAAAATTATAATCTCGTTGTGATCAGACCTATTTTAGACTCGTCTTGATTAAATCAAATTTTGTTGTGTTTTATTTATTTATTATTAATTTTATATAAAGATCTACAATATTATAAAAATATTATAAATTACATCAAAATAGTATATTGTGTGACTAGTATGCTAAATACATCTTTATGCGTCAGGCGCGATGTTTTCAGCACGAGTAGTAGGAGAGCGCTCACGAGCCTTGGCGAGTGAGCATCGCGAACCGAATACGAGTGCTGAAAACATCGCGCCTGACGCATAAATATTTAGCATACGTGTTGCACACTATACTTTATATAACACATGCATGGTTTTAGACTTTAATTGAATAATTTTATGTCACTGACAGAAGTACATCTCATAATAAAAACATTGGGCTCGATACAATATTTAATCACTTCGTTACCATAGTAACCATATTTCATTTATAACACCGAAAAGAGGTCAAAATGTTCATTAGATAACGGGTTTTTCAAATGTTTTTCCATTATTCATCGAAAAGCGTTTCATAATGGATCATGACGTCACTTGTCAATAAACGGCCATTTAAAGTTCGCAAAACTGATACGAAAAAACACTAAAAGCGTGCATGTGTTATATAAAGATCTTTATAGTACTATTTCTAAAACAGTATTGACAACATACTGGTAAAAAGAATCACACAGGATTCAGGCAGTTTACTTAATTGTTGAAGCTCTCATCGTACAAAACGACGATACTACTAAAATTTTATTATTGAATTTAACAGATAATAATGTGATGAATAAATTATAATTTAAAAAAACTAAAAAACACGCTTTAATGAACTAAAAAGTAAAAAATAATTAATTTTATTGTAAAAAAGCGTGGGATAGTATGAAAATATGATACAAAGGACCCCACGCTTTTTACAATAAAATTAATTATTTTTTACTTTTTAGTTCATTAAAGCGTGTTTTTTAGTTTTTTAAATTATAATTTATTTTTGCTTTTTAGTCCTGGAGATCCTGGTCAGGATAAACTTATGGAATTATTGTATTGTAATCGGTCCTTGATAAGTGTGCAAAGTTTCAGTTCAATCTGAAGTTTTTTGCTTTTTTTTTTTAGTCCTGGAGATCCTGGTCAGGATAATGGGACAACTTATGGAATTATTGTATTGTCGTCGGTCCTTGATAAGTGTGCAAAGTTTAAACTAAATCTGACCGTTCAAAGTTGGTTAAAATCAAGTTCAAAGAAGTCGGTTACAAACTGACAAACAAGCAAGCACGCACGCAAGCCCGCAAGCAAGCATACAGGTGAAGCTAATATAAGCGTGTTAAAAACATTAAATCGGTGGCAGACTAATTCAATTTTCAACCGAATTTAAAAAAGAAGGAAGTTCTCAATTCGATCTGTATATGTAGATATTTTTTTAAGGTATGTCCACCGATTACTCCAGAAAAGCTGCACCGATTTGAAAATTTTTGACTCCGTTGTGTTCAGGAAGATGTAGGATTGATCCCATATATTTTTTTCGTAAATCGGTTTAG
The DNA here is from genome assembly GCA_039654895.1 of Mongoloraphidia duomilia. Classification (NCBI taxonomy): domain Eukaryota; kingdom Metazoa; phylum Arthropoda; class Insecta; order Raphidioptera; family Raphidiidae; genus Mongoloraphidia; species Mongoloraphidia duomilia. The sequence continues at coordinate 39,569,678 of CM077516.1, read as the reverse complement.
CAGTTTTTTTTTTTTTGGTATTAAAAATAATTTTTTGTATGCTACCTCATATCTCCTGCATTTGTGAACCGATTTTGATGATTCATATTTCATTTAATCGGGCAAACCTTCAGCCTGGTCCCACATAAATTTTACTTTAATCGGTTCAGTAGTTTTTTTTAGTTTAGCAAGAGAATGAAGTCGGTTAATAACGTTCAAACTACGTATTGCAAAACCACTACAAAGTAAAAAATAAAAAAAAATATATAAAAAAACTCCTTCCAAAAAGCCACCAAAAAGACGAAAATAACACAATTTTGAGGTCGGCACTAATTTAGTAGATATATAAAACGTTTTAGTCATTAAATTTGCACCGACCTCAAAATTGTATTATTTTCGCCTTTTTAGTGGTTTTTTTTGATAAAAAGTTTATTTAAATCATTTTTTGTTGTCAGTATCTCGAATATTATTATTATACAGGGTGTCCTCAAAGACACTAAACACACGCTTATCACATGTTCCTGAGACCAAAATAAGCCGATTTAAGTAAACTTACCTTCTTACAAAATTGCTTAGTTTGGGCGCTATACGGCCCTAAAGTTACAATTTTGAAATCGTTTTTTTGTTATAAATTTAAAACGGCTTGTGCGATTTTGCTAAAATTTGTCACGTTGACAAAGTTTTATGGAACAGAAAAACCCATGTTCAAATTATGATTAATATTAATCCATAGGCGTAGAAATCGGGTTTTTTAATATTTGAACGTTTCAAATTTAACGCCAATGGAAGAAAAGGGGTTTAAGTATAAAATTTAGAATCAGTAACTTATTTGCTACAAAAAAGCTACTCTTAATAAGACTCGATTACTCTCATGGTTTTTGAGAAATTTGTATTTTAATAATAAGGTAATCGATAATAATACGTTGATAATAATAAGTTGATCAATAAATAAATAAGATGGCCATGCGTTTTTCTAAGAATAAAACTGGAGATAATGAAAAAGTTATGCACAGAGTAAATTAATTTTCTTCGTCGTATAAATCTTTGTATGCGTAAAAATGGTGGACACTTTGACCACTTTTTATGACATATTTATTTATTTCTATTCATGTTTTAGTAGCTTTACTTCATTTTGTAAAAATTACTGCGAATTATTAAAATACAAATTTCTCAAAAACCATGAGAGTAATCGAGTCTTATTAAGAGTAGCTTTTTTGTAGCAAATAAGTTACTGATTCTAAATTTTATACTTAAACCCCTTTTCTTCCATTGGCGTAGAAATTTGAAACGTTCAAATATTAAAAAACCCGATTTCTACCCCCATGGATTAATATTAATCATAATTTGAACATGGGTTTTTTTGTTCCATAAAACTATGTCAACGTTCCAAATTTCAGCAAAATCGCACAAGCCGTTTTAAATTTATAACAAAAAAACGATTTCAAAATTGTAACTTCAGGGCCGTATAGCGCCCAAACTAAGCAATTTTGTAAGAAGGTAAGTTTGCTTAAATCAGCTTATTTTGGTCTCAGGAACATGTGGTAGGCGTGTGTTTAGTGTCTTTGAGGACAGCCTGTAGATAGGTAGGTATCAATTATTTACAATATTATGATTATCATTTGGAAGCAGTAACCGGTGGCGTAAGTCGTAACTACTGAAAAGCTGGACATGTCCGATTCATCTAAACATCTAACATCTAAACCTATAAACACGTCAATGTTTAAGACTTTAATTTTTGCGAATGAACAATTTTTGGGCTAGAGAAGATTGTGGATACAAAATATTAAGTCGAGGGCCGTTTTACTAGTTCAACCTGGGGCCCCGCTTCTTGTAGTTACGCCATTGACAGTAAATAACCAATATTAGAAAATATATGGATTTTATATGGGACGAACGGAACCCTGTAGATCTAAAACCTTTTTTTAATTACTAACGTATAAACTTCAGTGTTAATTTTTTGAAAGGACTTCTGGAAAGGAAAGCTTTCTATTCGAACAAATGTTCTGAAATTGTTAAGATATCGTTTCTAATCGTTATATAGTTATTTTCCATTTTGTCTTCTTCTCGATTAGTGCTATAGATGTATAAATGCTAACATTTTCTCCCTTTGATGTTATGTGATGGTAATAACTCTACTTTGTAACACTTCTTGCAGTAAGCGCAGTGTGTCATAAGCTTGTCAAGTTGTTAACGTTCATCTACTGTGTCTGCTATGTACTCTTCGATGTAGAAGAATGTAGAACAAAGCAAATAGTCATTTATGGACAAGATCTATTGTTACGTGCACTGTATCGATTCGGTTTGGCCCCCGGCACGGCAAGGATTATGGAATAGTCAACATTTTTAGAAAGCATCTACTCGGTGCTAGATATTATATACCCAATTAAATAAAATCCTGACCTTATTAGGTATATTTACACGTCTAATAACTTAAGTCTTAAATAATTTAAATTTATTTGTAAATTATGTAGTCTAGACTCTATAGTGAATTTGTCGCGGAACCTAGAACTAATTGCAGTACAATTTCTGTGAGTGGATTCTTATCGGAAATTTTCTGTAGGAAAAGATGGTGAAAAGTCTACCACTCTACGATGACACATTAGTCCAACATGGCGGATGTTTCAAAATGGCTGTCCGTTATTTGATATATAGAAAATGCAAGAAAATTGCAAAATTACGTTTTGTTACTATCCCACAGGAACTGTACATTTTTCCGAGATGAAAAGTACCCTATGTCCTAATCCAGGACCTAAAGTAACTATATACCAAATTTCATGAAAATCCGTTTAGCCGTTACGGAGCTGAGTGGTAACAAACATACACACACACTTTCAACATCTGTGAGAAGTGTAATTTTTAAATAAATGCACTATAAAACCAGCTGTGGTCTTTGTGCATCTGTTACATACCTAACAACTTAGAAAAGTCTTTTGATACTTTTATTAGATAATGAGAACAAACTTTGCGATCCCGTAAAAGGAATGTACATCTGATTTTGACAGGATTGAATTGAAATAAATGATTGTATTCCCAGTTGATATTAATCTGTTTCTTTGTGAAGTGCACAGGAAACTTTGGAATAATTTATAAGGTTTGTAAATTTTACAACATTTTGTGATAAAATATACAAAAAAAAAAAAACAAGTCATGCAAAATAAATATAATCAATACGCACATAAATAAACATATACTTAAATGAAATCGTAATTTTGCTCAGTATGCCCGTATTGAAAAATAGACAACGACCAGTTTTTTTCAATTTTGATGGAATAAAAACGGATAGCTGAATAATAGGGCCGTGAAAGTGCCACTGAATATAAGCTTACAAAGCCATTGTGCTTATGTCATCTCAATAAATTTAGACTAAATCCCTGACCAGTATTTAAGCTTAGCAAAAGGCAATCAGAACGCTGAAATACAGTACGATCTAAAAATTAAACGTTATACAGTGTAAAGTTAATATAAAAATTTAAAAAGGTACGCGTGTGTTGTTACACACGGCTGAAGTTATTCTCCTTAGTCTGCAACCAAACGTATAAACTATACGGTTGAAAATTTATATTAGAAATCGTGTCCATCGTGATTATAATAAAATTAAGAAAAATCGCAGGATAGTGGACAAAATATTTGATTTATTTAATTGTTAAAATTTATAGTCAACATAATTTGTTACATGTTACCATGTTTTTGTCTTAGGTACCCTATCTTATGTTAATTGCTATGGTTAGTAATTAATATTAATTTTCTTAAATATTGTTATTTTTATGTACTTGAAAAAGTCTAAATATATAGACGAAACGTCGTACATTTAATTAAATAAATCAAATATTTTGTCCACTATCCTGCGATTTTTCTTAATTTTATAAACTATACGTTTTACAAAAACTAGTACCTCGCGTCTACCTCTCATGGAAAGTAGTGGGAGAAAACGCGTTGCATAGGAAGTAGAACTTCAAAACGCAATATTGAATATTTTATTCCTTTTTTCTTAAGTTTCATACAGATTACAGATACAATGTTTTTCTTACATCGATAATTTTTTCCCAATACTTTTGTTACATTCCTCAAAGTAATTAAATAGGTATGTGTAAATGCATTAACTTTTATAAGGTTTAATTTAAACGAAAGAAAGATGTCATCATGTCACTGTCGGGATTCGAACCCAAATCCACGTTTTGCGCTGGGTGCCCTTAGCTGTTATGCTACAGTACTTTTACAAAATATTGAAATACGTATTTTAAACTTGAATTTTCAGTTAGGTAAGTATACTTACTTAATAAACGTACCATGTTATCAAAAAACTGCCCTTGAAAATATAATAATGTTCCTCTATCTATGATATTGTTATTTACCGATATTTTAAGATAAGATAAAATTAATTTATTCCACAAAAGTATCCATTACATTTTCAAAAAAAAAAAAAAATACAACGAGAATGGGATACGCGTACAGTTATTTTGAATTTTAAATAATTTAAGGATCGCAAACATAAAATAGGGTTTATATTTGAAATAGAATAATAATATTCTAACGAGTTTAAATTACTGACGTTTGCGGTGGTCGTTTATATAAAATATTGTAGATTATTCTGATTTATTCAAACAGCAGTTAATGTCTCTAGGCAAGAAACCTACAGCGTCTATTTTTCAAAAGCTGCGAGAAAACCGCTGAATTGTGAAGCTTTTAGATAGAGTTGGAAATTGGACGGTCCAGGGAAATAGAAATGCTGTATGCATTACACTTGATTATGGAGTGTATAGTTGGGCAACCTTATAGACCTATCTGCCATTCAGTATTATTCTACTACACAAAGTACAAATATTATATCGGCGAGCAGCATCAATGAAAGCAGCATCAATGGAATTGATGCGACTAGTAGGACGTCATAAGAACCCTCGTTTTAAACTGAACTAAAACTTGAGTTTTTGCAAATTAATTCTTACGTGAAAATTCAAAACAAACTATTTTTAATTCTCTGCTTTTTTTCGCCCGTGACTTCTATCATCCTATGTCTTTGTCTTTCCCACTTTGGGAATTCAATGACAATGCTGTTCCACTGTGTCTTCTTCCCTGCAGTAATGACAGTTCTCTATTTGTGCACAAAAACCAAAAGTGCAGATTTTCGCCTATGTTGTAGGGTCTTAACATTATAAAGTTTAGTCAAGTATCGGTAAGGTACAAATCTAGAATAGTAATGTCCGAATTTGTAATAAATATATTTGAGAACACACTATGGCTAAAACACGCATGTCCCGTCAGGATCCGCGTTATATATTATTAATCCACCTAACTCTGTTCCCGGTTGAGGAATCGTTGATTAACTAGTATGAATCTATAAGCAAAGGTATTACAGGTACCTCTTTTTAGCTACCAGTATGGAGGTACAAAAGCTGCTATAGTACATACATGATTGTAACGAGGTTGGTGAAGGGCAGCGATGCCGAACGGGCGCTATGTGTAATGTGTCTGCAAATCACCCAACCCTCAACTCGAGTTTGATTCAAAACTAACAACTCTCTAAATTAAAACATATTTTCGGGATATATATTGTAATATGCAGTGGACTTAGCCTTGGTGTAGTCGTCGTCTCACCTGTAAAAAGGGAAGAGAGAGAAAACTGGGAAAAGGAGAGATTCGGATGTTGTCTTTAGGATCGGGATGTTAAAATGGGGCCCAACTGAATAATTAAAATTTAATTTCCCAGAGTGATCCTCACCTAAAGGACAACAATCGAAACTTAAGTTAAATAAGGAGACTAGGTAAAAGTCTAGGATATTTATTGATAAATTAATATTAATTAACAATTTGTTGTGAACCAAATTAACGTAGAATATAAGAATATTGGTAATTAAATTATGAACTAATTGGTATTAGTTGTAAACCCAGTCGACGTAGAATATAAGAATATTCGTTATTAAATTATGAACCATATGGAATTAATTCTAAGCAAAAAATTGAAATCGAATATAAGAATATTCGTTATTAGTTTATAAACTAAATGGAGTTAGTTCTAAACAAAAGTTGAAATTGAATATAGGAATATTCGTTATTAGATAGATAGATAGATAGATAGATATTTATTTGATCACAGTCGACATTGACAGAATGTATGTGACAAGTCAAAATAAGTATATGTTAATTGAAATCATAAAATTCTTTCAAATCATAAAAGCAATTCACAATCAGGAAATTTTTCAATGTGCGTTTAAAAGAGCTAAAGTTGCTGTCTCGAATTGATATAGGCAATCTGTTGTAAATTTTACACCCAGAACCAAGTGGTCCTCTGCCGTACAATGATAGTCGGTAGTTTTGAATATATATCTCATTGTTTTGACGCGTTTGGTGACTGTGAACAGTGCTAACAAAGGTAAGGTCAGATATATTCTGTTTAATTAATTTACAAATTTCATATATATAAATGCACGTAAAAGTCAGCAGATTATTTTTAACGAAAAAGGTGCGACATGAGACCCTGCGACCAATATTAAAGATTGCCCTAATAATGCGTTTTTGCAAAATAAAAATCCGATTACACTGGCTGTTATTACCCCAAATCGCAATGTTGTAGCTCAAGAGAGAATACACAAATGCGTAATACACATTAATTAATGTTTTAATGTCACAGTTTTGCTTTAAGGAGCGAATGCAGTATAGGTGATAATTAAGTTTTTTGCACACAAATTCAGCGTGATCATGCATAGAAAGTTGTTTATCCAGGAATATGCCTAGAAATTTCGCATTATTAGAGAAATTGAACGGAAGACCATTCAGAGGATTATGTTTTGAGGCACTGAAGAGGACAATAGAGGTTTTATCATCATTCATTACTAAACGATTGTTGCTACACCATTTACGGAAGCCTTCAATAGCATTTCCAACCTTGATTGTTAATTCGTTTTCACTGCTAGCTGAAATGCCTATAGAGGTGTCGTCAGCGAACATAGTTAAATGGTCATGAGGGACATATTCGGGGAGATCGTTGATGTAAACAAGAAATAGCAACGGTCCGAGAACCGAGCCCTGCGGTACGCCCAAGCGAATATCGTAAGTGGATGAGAATTTGTTGTCATGTTGAACAACAAGATGTCTGCCCGAGAGGTAAGATTTCAACCAATCATTGGCGCAACCTCTAACTCTTAGTTTATCGAGCTTAAATAATAAAAAATCTATATTGACACAGTCAAATGCCTTAGAAAGGTCGAAAAATATACCAACAGTATATTTTCCTGCATCGACTGATTTAAATAAAAATTCAACAAATTTGAAGGAGGCTGAGCATGTTGACTTTCCACTCTGGAAACCATGTTGATGTAGTGATATAGCATCATTTTTTTTGAAGAAGGATGTCAAGCGTAAGAACATTAACCGTTCAATAAGTTTCGAGAAAGTTGATAATAGATGAATTTGTCTGTAATTGTTGATATCGTCTTTATCACTTTTTTGTGAAGAAAAATGACTCTAGATGACTTAAGGATATCGGGAAAAACACCAGCACAAAAAGATTGGTTAGCCAAGTACGTAAGAGGTTCAGCTAAATAAGCTGAACATTTTTTTAACAAATTATTGGAAATCTCATCCAAGCCGACAGAATTCGAGTTCGCAAGTTTATTAATAACAGTTATTATTTCAGGTGCAGTAACAGGTTAATTATGAACTAATTGGAATTAGTTGAAAACATGGTTGAAATAAAATATAAGAATATTCTAATAAATTAAGAAACTTTAAGATACGAGAAAAAAAAATACATTACCGGATCAAATGACGTAATCAGGCATTACGCTGTCTCCATTAGATAATTATATTACGGAATAATGTTTATAATAATGAATGGTATTCGGATGAAACCGGTCATAATATATTACCGACAAAATCCATCATTTTATATTATTTTTCTTTTCTCAATTTTCGATTTTTCATCTTGTTTACCAAAAGTAAAAAATTCACCTTCAAATTTTTCCTGCTCGCGTAACTAACTAAATATATTTAATCTATTTATTGTAGTCATTTGGTGTAACTGAACTTTTCATAAAATGTCTAGACATTTCGTAAAATGATTGAAAATTCAACAGTCCACAGCGGTGCGAAATAAAAAGACAAATAAAGATATTATTATTATTGTTCATGATCAAATTTACACGATAACAATATTCTTGAGTAATTGGACAACCAAGCACCTATATACCTCAAAAACAAAATAAAATATAGTTACTTCTTACCACAACAGTTTTATTGATGGATGTACATTTCGAAAGCTAAGCTTCCATCTTCAGCGAACACTATACATGAAATAATACAAAACGGGTATTTATATACTAATATTACAGGTAATAAAATAAATAAATAACAAATAGAAAACATAACTATAGACTTAAAGTATCACAGGAGGATAGAACGATCCGACAGTCCAAACCGACGCAGCCATTGACCTGAAACAAATTGACCTAGAACACAGAAGAACAAAACGAATTATCTAGAACATCACTTATGGTCTAAAAGATCAAATAAAGCAGAATAAGGTATAGGGCCATTATCCGAATTCAAAAGTTTGGTACCATCGCACTTAGCAATGTATATGCTTTCAAAGCTATCTAAATGATGGGTCGTACTTACCGCCTTTACCAAACTTACATTATTTATGCTTATGTCATGGTTAGTATCTAAAATATGGTTCGCGACGCTTGATTTGTCCGGTCTATTAAATTTGATATGTGAAAAATGCTCTTTCCACCTAGTAGTAATTTGGCGTCGGGTTTGTCCTATATAAAATTTGTCACATGTACCGCAATTAATTTTGTAAATACCTGATTTTTCTAGAGTGGGTGTAATATCTTTGGGATTTCCTAAAAATTTGCTCAAACTATTGTTGTTTTTATATGCTTTAGTTAAATTAACGCTTTTAAATATTTTATCTAGGCCATTTGTAAGAATGGGATCATAAGTTAGACCGAAGTACAAACTCTACGACGTTAACATCAGATAAACCCCCATCAAAATACTTCGGTCTAACTTATGATCCCATTCTTACAAATGGCCTAGATAAAATATTTAAAAGCGTTAATTTAACTAAAGCATATAAAAACAACAATAGTTTGAGCAAATTTTTAGGAAATCCCAAAGATATTACACCCACTCTAGAAAAATCAGGTATTTACAAAATTAATTGCGGTACATGTGACAAATTTTATATAGGACAAACCCGACGCCAAATTACTACTAGGTGGAAAGAGCATTTTTCACATATCAAATTTAATAGACCGGACAAATCAAGCGTCGCGAACCATATTTTAGATACTAACCATGACATAAGCATAAATAATGTAAGTTTGGTAAAGGCGGTAAGTACGACCCATCATTTAGATAGCTTTGAAAGCATATACATTGCTAAGTGCGATGGTACCAAACTTTTGAATTCGGATAATGGCCCTATACCTTATTCTGCTTTATTTGATCTTTTAGACCATAAGTGATGTTCTAGATAATTCGTTTTGTTCTTCTGTGTTCTAGGTCAATTTGTTTCAGGTCAATGGCTGCGTCGGTTTGGACTGTCGGATCGTTCTATCCTCCTGTGATACTTTAAGTCTATAGTTATGTTTTCTATTTGTTATTTATTTATTTTATTACCTGTAATATTAGTATATAAATACCCGTTTTGTATTATTTCATTCATGTATAGTGTTCGCTGAAGATGGAAGCTTAGCTTTCGAAATGTACATCCATCAATGAAACTGTTGTGGTAAGAAGTAACTATATTTTATTTTGTTTTTATTCCAACCACAGTGCTCATATATATTTTTATTTTCACCTATATACCTAGTAAAATAAAAAAACTAATTTTAAAAAACGACGTTTGGTCTTTAATTTTTAAACTTCATCAGGCTCTATAAATTTTACTATATACTTTACTTGGTTGTCCAATTCTTCAAGAATATTGTTATCGTAAAAAGACAATGTTCGAATTTGTGTAGCTTTCGACGAACGACGACCTAAAAAGCTGACGTTAGAACTCTTATAAAGCGACTTCTAAACTTCTCCGCAAAAATTAATTGGACACCCTGGATTTAATCCACGAGAGATAGAAAAGGAAGGAATATAAAAGGATACTGATATAATATGTCTGTTCTGAAGATTTAGTGGTAGTTCCCAACGATCTATAGGAAGCAGAAATTTAGGAACAATACAGAGAGACTTCTGAACAGGTCCTTAAAAACAACTAAGGGTACCACCTTAAGATATAGAAAACCGGGAATCTTTATAAAAGGTTTATGATATTCATCTATCTGCCATGTCAATTTTGCGTACTTGCGAGCTGGTAGCAGAGAATTCAAATTTATTTGATATTTCCGCAAATTCTCTCTTATTTTATGTTCGAATAGAGACGTGCTAATCGGCGTAATACCTATGGATTCTGAGACAATAATTAGTGTTAAGTTGTGTAAGGCTTTCGCGGCCGTCTTTTAATTTTATAGACTTTCTTGGGCTATTAAGCCGCCGTCGGTTCAAGCTCATTTTTCTTGACGTATCGCCAACATGAGTGGTTCGCATTTTCAAAAGATTTTCTCTTTCAGGTACCTATATGATTATATACCTGAAAGAGATTTTTTTTGTGTTGGCAAAACGTTAAAAAAATGACCTTGAACCGACGACGGCCTAATAGTCCAAGAAAGTCTATAAAATTAAAAAAATAATAATTAGTGTTGTTTTTAGTATCAAAAACTTTTCACATCCCCATCATCAAGGTCTAGCTTTCTAGTTAATTAAACTATGGAACGAAGTTTCCGAGAATATGATAATTTCAAAAGCTTATACACTTATACCAAACAGTATGCAGTTTTTTGTACCTTAACATCAAAGAAGAGCATAATCAAAAAACAAGAAACAGTTTAAATTATTTAGGATATTAATGTTATTATAACACGCCTTTGAATATATTAATTGTATGAACGTTCGCGTTGACCACATCTTGTCTGGCGTACACACAACACACACATAGCCATCAAACGCGACCACAGCGCAGCCACGAGTGGACGCGTGCAGCTGCGGTTATAATATTCTTCAATGGGTTTCAATGAACGCTCCGCACACTAGGCGCTGTAGTGGACTGTCTCAGAATGAACTCAGCTAATGGCTACCACCGGTGGCTCGACCCAGTCGCTTGTGGCTACCACTGCTAGACACTACCTGTGACTCGACCCAGTCGATTGTGCTACCACTGCTATAGGCTATTGATTATGTTCTAAAAAGCAGGGAACTAAGACGTTCACAGGTTTTTATTGCAGTAATCGGTCAACGGGTCATTTAAGAAGAAAAAACGGCGCAGTGCTATTAAATTAGAGGGTGGAAATTGGAGATAGGGGTGAAAAGGCGCCCTTTTCAGTTTTTTCAATATATTTTGCAAACTAAGCAAAATTTCGATATACTTTATATAAAACTTTTTGTAGAGAATTGAATTTCCCATCGAAATGGCTTATTTAAAAAAAATTCAAAACATTTTTTATACCAAAAATGTTGAAACAAAAAGAAAAAAAGCCAAAATTTCGATTTTTTATTTTTTTTGCCTATAACTTTTTTTGGTTCAGAGATAGGTGGCATTGCTTTATAGAAAAAAAGTAGACAAAATTTTCCTTTAAAATGCTGGGTCGAAATTTTTTTGGGTTACACATTGACCGAAATATAGCCACTCGAACATAGCTTTTTTTTCAATTGACTGACAGACAACACCCAGGTCAAACCGCTGAAGATATAAACTTGAAATTTGGACAGTAGATTCCATTTGTGACGTAAGCACCCACTAAGAAAAGATTTTTCGAAATTCAACCCCTGAGAGGGTTAAAAAGGGGATGAAAGTTTGTATGGAAGCTCATCATTTTTGAAGTTAGAAGCATGACATTTTGCATAGGAGTTCCTTATATAACGTAAGTGAGCAATAATAAAAGATTTTTTTGTAAATTCATCCTCTAAGAGGGTTAAATAGGGGATGAAAATTTGTATGGAAGTTCGTTCATTTTTGAAGTTAGAAGCATGAAATTGTGCACAGGAGTTCCTTAAATAACGTAGGTGAGCAATGATGTATTAATAAAATTCGAGCGAACGAGCGACGCGAGTGAGTAATGTATAATTAATATTCGAGCAAACGAACGAAGCGAGTGAATAATTGTATTAATAAAATTCGAGCGAACGAGACAAGCGAGTGAGTAATGTATTAATAAAATTCGAGCGAACGAGCCAAGTGAGTGAGTAAGGTATTAATAAAATTCGAACGAATAAACACCACCAGCCCGATTTCGCTTCGCAGGAGGAGAATTTCTCGTATGGGGGATATTAAATCGTAATTCGAAATATACGTGGGCAAAGCCACGGGTAACGGCTAGTCAACCAATAAACTTAAAATATCTTTTTTTATTGAGTAAAATAATATTTTTTTCAACAAAATGAGAATAAAAACAATATCTCTATAAGAGGGATAAAATCGAAAAAAAAGCTATATTATGTTCGAGTGGCCGTATGTCGGTCAATGTTTAATCCAAAAAAATTTTCGACCCAGCATTTTAAAAGAAATTTTGTCTACTTTTTTTCTATAAAGCAATGCCTGACCCAAAAAAAGTTATAGGCAAAAAAAAAAATCGAAATTTTGGCTTTTTTTCTTTTTGTTTCAACATTTTTGGCAAAAAAGCAAAAAAAAAGATAAAAAAACGAAATTTTGGCTTTTTTTCCTTTTTGTTTCAACGTTTTTGGCATAAAAAAAATATTTTAATTTTTTTTAAATAAGACATTTCGATGGGAAATTCAATTCTCTACAGAAAGTTTCATATAAAGTATATCGAAATTTTGCTTCGTTTTCGAGATATATTGAAAAAACTCAAAAGGGTGCATTTGCACCCCTATCTCCAATTTCCACCCTCTAATTTAATAGCACTCCGCGGTTTTCTCTTCTTTAATGACCCATTGACCGATTTCTGCAATAAAAACCCGTGAACGTCTTAGTTCCTTTCTATATGACATAATCAATAGTCTACTAGACACCATCGGTGGCTCGACCCAGTCACTTGTGGGCTGTGGCATAATAGACATAAATCACAGTTGTTCACTATGCATAAATATAATATGCCGGTCCTGCCGTCAAAATTATACCAGGACGACGAATGCGCACTGATTTTCTTGGGACAGAAATACTGCCTAGTGGAGAAATAATTGCTTGTAAGTATACGTTTAAACTGTGCTTGTGAGTTGTGGCTACCACTCGTGGACGCCACGGTGGCTCGACCCGACCGCTAGTAGCGGCCACTGGAGGACGCCAATGGTGGCTCGGCCCAGTCACTTGTGGCTACCGCTGGTAGACACCACCGGTACCCGACCGCTAGTTGCGACCACTAGTGAACTCCACCGGTTGATATGTGTGCGATCGCTTTAATATTCTAATTTGTGACCGAGGACAGTGTGGTCCAGTGGTTAGCGTCGCGGCCTCTGGATCAGACTGTCGTGGATTCGAATCCCGCCTCCGCTCATGGATGTTTTGTGATATCATTATTAGTTTTAAGTGTGTTGTTATTTAATGTAATCAAGACGCTAATGACCCAAATTGTCAACGCGTCTATAATTTACAATAAATAAATAAAAACTAATTTGTGACTAGGAAAGTTCAAAAGCGAATATCTTGTATACGTTGTTGTATAATTGGTCTGCAGTGCTACTGTGCTATACGAGTCTTCACGCTTTTGCGTCGGATTCCCTTATACGATTAGCTGTTATACCTACTAATTTTTATTAAACCGCCACCCAAGTTGGCGATCGTGAAAGGGATCTAAGGTAAAACCGTCAACTAAATTGTGTGACATAATTAAAATCTAGATGAATAGCCCCGAGGTTCGTTTCGACAAACTGAAGTAACTCCACTTCATTAATTAATATACATGCTTGGTTTAGGCGCTTTTAAATAGAAAACTTGTTAATAAATTTAAGATCTGAAGAGATTATTTTGTCGCCTGAGGTTTGGTTACTATTTGATTTTACTTTTCCAATTAACAAGTGAAAAGAAGTAAAGTGAGATGAGTGAAAACATTAACTTTGTATATTTTATTCGATGCGAAACATGTCTAGTACCTATACCAATAACAAATAAAACATAAAAAAAACAGTCAGACTTCATTTTTAATTTTGATAAAACCAACCTAGTCAGCAGTCGCTGGAATCAAAATGTGGTCTGCTGTTTTTTCATAAATTTTTAACCGCTGACTTTTTGACTACAGTATATTTATTTACACCCTAAGTACTAGCAAATATCTAAATATTAGCCTTTAAAAAGGCTTGCAATTTTTTACCATGAGTTCTTGGACTACCAGTCATAGTGGCAATATGCTGCGGGTTGACTTCAACGTTTTTTCGCAAGAACTGGCGCGAGTATTTGTAGTTGCTACTTAGGAAAGTAACGACGACTAGCCTGTCATACGAGACTACTTTACTCGCTACTACTGCAGTAGTCTGTGACCGCGAGGAATCGCTTTTTGTGAAACTGATTTAAAGTGGATAACTGGCTCTGTGACGATACATTCCATGAAGGGACCTTGGCTTGCTCCACCACTTTTCTCCACTCGATACGGTCTAGGACTCTCCGTCTTTAAAATCTGATTTTCAACTTTTTAAGGTTTTCCTCTACTTCATCCAGCCCAGTTTTCTCGGGTGTCCAGGGAAACGTCTTCCTTCTATATTATTCCTAAAGACTTCCCGTGGTTCCCTGCTTTACGGCATGCGTTCTACGTGACGATACGTTCTAGGTCTCGTCGTCTTAGCATCTGATTTTCAAATTTTTAAGGTCTTCCTCTACGTCTTCCAGCCAGCGTTTTCTCGGGTGTCCAGGGAGACGTCTTCCTTCTGGATGATTCCTAAAGACTTTCCATGGTTCCCTGCTATACGGCATGAGCTCTACGTGACGATAAGGTTTAGGGCTCGTCGTCTTTAGTATCTGATTTTCAAATTTTTAAGGTCTTCCTCTACGTCATCCAGTCAGCGTTTTCTCGGGTGTCCGGGGAAACTTCTTCCTTCTGGATGATTCCTAAATACTTGCCATGGCCCCTGCTATACGGTATGCGTTCTACGTGATCATCCTATCGTGAATAATGGTTGAAGATTTTACGTGAGACAACCTCAGAGTAATAATATGGGCATTAATTGTTGTTTCAAGTGAAACTTGTCGTGTCCTCATATCATCAATGATTCATACCGCGTGCCTTTTAATGCTAGTGCAAATTAATTGCAATTGCACGATGCCTTGGTTAACGCAAATCTTGTGTGCTACGCTGCAATATAATTAATATTATATTATTAAACTAAGTTATTAAATTATGCGCAACGAGTCTCTGTGTCTATATTTGCATACGACCTCGTACATTCTCACTGATGTCTTCTGGTAGCACGTTACCTTGGATTCTGCAGTAATTTGTGCTGACGACTGCAGTGGCGCCTCCAGGGTTTAAAATCTGCACGTTAAGAAATAAAGAAAACCGGCCAAATGCGAAACAGATTCGCGCACCGAGGGTTCCGTACAATAATAAAATAAGGAGTCAGGTGGGAGTAAAAAAATAACAGATTTTATTTATTTAAAAAGTTTTTTTCTTATACCTATTTGATTTTGTTCTTTTTAGTGTTTCAAAATTTTTCAATGTCAAACTTAATTAAATTAAGTTTTAAAGAAAAAAACAATATTAACATAATATTTGATGAATAAAAAACAAACATATTGCGATTCGAAACCCGGGATTGAAGCAGGTACTTTTAGATCTTCAGTCGAATGCTCTACCAACTGAGACTGTCGAACGATGATGTTACACGCTCTATAGTACAGTATAGAAGTACGGCTGGAGTCAGAGTTGTAATAAAATAAAAAAAATTAAATTATTAAAATTAATAGATTATTTGATTCTAGTTATTATTTGCCAGGATTCATGCCAAAACAACACACAATCTGTGAACATTTCAAGATGGAGTCTTGTGACTCTGTGACAGACGGACGGATAACGTAGGCTAATTATAATAGGGTTCCGTTCGAATGTACGGAACCCAAAAAACTAGTGTTAGTGCAGAAGCGTGATGACAAGAAGTATAAGATTTAGTACCCTCAATTCTGATTTTTGTTTGCGAAAAACCATTTTTCTTGACTTTTGACCTATAGTGAGTTGCTTGAACTAAGGCGATGTTTCTTCATTTTTTTAAATGTGCAAATGAAGTGATCGATGTAAAAATTTAATTAAGTTTACTGATTTTTAGGGCTCCGTACCTCAGAATAAGAAAACGAAGCCCTTATAGGTTGTGTGCACGAAGCCTACTAGCGCCGCTAGTGGGCAATAGTGTACGATTGAACTATTTTTTATTGTTGTCTTATATCGGGAAATTTTTTAATAAACGAATACCATTTTATCTAGCTGTGTGCAAATAGTATAAATAGCATAGCATAAAAGGTACGTGAAAATTATTTATTTTAAGTTTTTTTCTTCTTCAATTTTGACGTATAATAGAAAAATAATCGTTTATGTTTTATATTGACAGCTGCATAACCTCAAACTATGGCGTCGGTGGTCTTGTGGACTGGGCTTGAAAGTATTAAGCACGCGATCTCTTTTATTGAGGCTGCATTGAAGAAAGGCGAGAAATTAGCTTTCTGTCATATTAAACATATTGAAGAATTTCGTGATGACACTGTTAAGAATAGAATTATTGCAAAGTGTATCCGGCAAACTTCTGTCACCGAGACATCGTTTTTGAAAAAAAAGACTGTTACGGGTGGTCTGCCTCACCTATATATTATAATGTTGATCATTTATATAAATTATATTAAAG
Source organism: Mongoloraphidia duomilia (assembly GCA_039654895.1). Taxonomy (NCBI): domain Eukaryota; kingdom Metazoa; phylum Arthropoda; class Insecta; order Raphidioptera; family Raphidiidae; genus Mongoloraphidia; species Mongoloraphidia duomilia. The sequence goes on along the minus strand of CM077516.1, from coordinate 39,552,872 downwards.
TTGGTGCAAATTGAATAGTTTAATAATTGTATGAAAATACGTTTATTGTGATTTTGTCATTGAAAAATATAATTATTTATTTACATTTAATTATTAAGAAATAAAATTATATCTACATTACATTATTGCAAAAATAAAAGTAAAAAAACTAAAACCCGACTACGTAAAAAGAAGAAAACAAACAAATCAAAACGTAAGACAGTATTTTTTTGTTATCAATACCGAAATTCTTTCTTTAACTCCCAAATAGGTTCCCGACTATTGATAACAAAAAAAAACTGTCTTACGCTTTGATTAGTTTGTTTTCTTCTTTTTACTATTCGAATATCTACTTTAATTTGAAAATTTGAGCATTACTATACTATCTTTTTGCATATCATTCCATTTTCTTGTATTAGTAAGCTTAGTGTTTTCCACTTCGAAACCGTTTGAGTTTTGACTCCTCCGCACTGCTCTCGCAAACCTATGATAGAGAAATAAGTAGGTATAAAACGTGTTTTTTTTCATGTAAAATAAATGTCAATGATTTCATGCCTGTAGTAGTCAGTCATATGGAGTATAATAACTATTTAATTTATAAATTATGTAACTCTTTAGTCATTACGATTTACGAATGAATTGTGAAGAATATTATTTTATGTTAAAATAAACCGAATATCGTATAGTAAAGTATTATTTAATTCCAAGTTATCACAATGCATATTTTGTGCTTTTAATTGCATCAGCATCAGCACTAAAGAAAGACGAAAAATTTCTTTTACAGATTTACATTAATAATTTCCAAATAAGTTGTAAGTAATATCATGGCTTTACTTACTTTACTTTTATTGACGTTTTGATCCACTTTGGTCGTTTTTCGAGGTTATAACTCCGCGCGGAGAATCTATAAAATTTTATTTTACTTGAATCGCTATTAACACAACAGCCTGGAACACAAAAAGTATTTCCAGAACGCGTAGTTTTTCCCATGTTTTGTTTGTAATAATAATCTCTTCTCTATGTTTGTAATTGAAAAACTTTATGACATTTGTAAATAACAATGCTGAATGCTAACTGGAATATAGTTCAAAGCTTACAATAGATCACACTACAAGCGCTCGCATCGATATTTTTATAACTCCGCCCCCCTGCACACAGTCTATAGGATTATTTTGTTGTTCGTCTGTCTGTCTATCTATCCGTCAAAACCCTTTTTCTCAGGAACGGCTAGATGGATCAAGTTTAAATTAATATCAAATAGTATAAGGTCTATGATCTCGTAGTCCTGTAAAAAATTCAAGCTCTAACTCAATGCAATAAAAAGATACGGCCTTTCAAGAAATCATAAATATGTAGAAACCATTTAGATTCTAGAGGACAAGTTAAAAATATGTAGCTATTTACGCAAACCTGCGATCGAGCGAAGCTTCATCCTACGCGATGGTTGTAAACTATATCTGGGACCTATTACGTGGCAAACTTAATTTTTATTAAATTATTATAAGGGGACAGAACTCTCATGGCGCGAGTTTTACTCGCACTTGACCGTTTTTTTTAAAGTGAAATTCATATATTTCTGAGTTAGCGTTCATTAGCTTTGGTGTGTAAACTGCCTTATAGAAGGAGAGTTGAAAGTGTTTGATAAAGTAATTATACTATTTTAGTATGTACGGTATTCTATGTAATTTCGTTGTATGAAATATCATCAAGAATAAAAACAAAGTATTATATTACATTATTCGTATTAAAATTTCTTACAAAAAAATGAATAATTTATGAAATAACTTTAAAGTACCACTTTATTATACAAGTTTTTACAAACTTTTGAAATTTAATAATATATTGTAGGTACCCATATTACATTTATTCAGCAATTATATTTTCAGCGGCTTGAAAAATAGGAAGGCACTATCGTATAGAGATAATCCATAGCGGTTGAATAAACTTAACGAAACATTTTTTATCAATTTATGTTTTTAAAAGAGAACAAAACTGATTCAGTAATTTCTGTATTCTGTAGTCACAAAGCAAATTGGATTATACTTATCAGTTTTTTTGATGAAATAACGTGTCTTTTTAACAAGCGTAATGAGCTTGAACAAAATTTGAGAGGCTAATTAACTGGATGAAATCATTGTTGATATTATTTTACTAAAAGTTTACCATAAGCGGTTTTACCTTTTGGCAGCAAAACTTTCGGTTGGGTTCAGCCCTAGTTGTACCTACCGCATTGTTTTGTATACATTTTTTCGATGTTTTTTACTTCCCACCTCTACTATAGTATAGGGAGGTATTGGATTCAGTCCGAAAAGAATAGATCTTCACGTTACACCCAAGAAATCATTTGAGACCATTTTTTGACTGATCTCTCTCTCTCTCTCTCTCCCTCTCTCTGTGTGTATGTATGTGGTGAAATTTTTTCTCCTTCGAATCTAAAAAACGGAACGACAAGGGTCATGCGTATTGTTTTGTTGTATTTGACAGCTTAGATCTGATTAAATTTTGAGCCAAATAGGTAAAAAATATATAAGTGTAGTCTAGATGTTAAAATATGAATAAAATCTTACTAGTTTTTTTTTCTAAAATTCACCTACAGATTTCGAGAAAAAAAATGTTTTCTAAAAAAAAATTGCGCAGAAATATTTTTTTATAATCAAGATGTCTATGATTATAGTTGACCTTTAGTACTAGATTAACTAACAATCAAGATGGTCATGCATATATATTAAGAATACGAAAGGACAATTGTTTTGGGAAAATTTTCAGTTACGAGCGATTGTTTTCCAGGTGGAAAGTATAGGACTGGCTATCCACTATCCAGTCGAATTTTTTTAATTGTATAGGTACTAAGTAAACTAACATAAACGTACATTAAAAATTTTTAATTATATTTGAACGGGACTTCTTTGGTTTTCAAATGATACATCAAACATCGTTAGATATTTATTTTTTACAAAGTAGCGATTATCTGCCTGTTTTATAAAACACGTTACATGAGTTAAAGTCAAAGGCACCCGTGTAAATATAGACACATGGCGTATCATCTAAGTCGCGGTTATAGATTTGTCCCATTCAGTCATGATCGTATCGTTAAACGCCTGTGGCATTCTTAAGTTATCGATAACGACATTGCGAGATAAGAACAAACTATTAACGTCATCCTACACAAATGCGCTCTATACAATAATACTACCTATATGTACGTATTATAGAGGTTCAACGTACACATATATAGTAATTTAATTTGGTGTTTAGCTTCTTCAGAAAACGTATCGCCGTCTTGGGAGATGCCTTAACGCCTGCACGCTACCAACTCACGATGCCATATACCGCTGCATCTACAGTGAATCCTACACTGACATACGGTGACTCGCATAACAGCCTATAATTATCCGGAGTATATGAGTGGGAATAGAAAGATTTTGTCATAAATAATAACTTTTTCTATTGCACCAAAATTATTTATTCTATATGAGGAACAAGGACGTCGCCAGCCAATGGGCCAGGGAGGGGCAAGATGATAGATAGAGGATATTAATTGTAGGTAAAATAAATTCAACTTGTAATTTTAATCGTTTATTACAAATATCTTAACTAAAACATAATCTTCTTGTCTTTCTTGTGAATTTTTTGACTACTTTATTATTAAAATCTTTTAGGTTGCGACCATTATTTTCAAAGCTTTACCCTCTAGAGGGAGCAGCTGCCCTCCCCTGCTCCCCCTTGGCGACGCCCTTGATGAGAAACAGAAATATTGCTTCATCAATATTGATTTTAAGAGCGAAACTACACGGGCGGATTTTCCTCGGCGTTTTTAACGCGGCGGATTGCACGTCCAAATCGAAACCGTGCCCACAAACTAGTGAAACTAGACGAACGGAATATACGTCGCGTTTTTTTAAATTCCGTTGGCGTGAGTGAATTCAACGCTTTTGATTGCGTTGATATCGTCACCGCCACAGCACACTAGAAACGAAAAACATTGTTTAGTGCGGGGCATTAACTAAACTGCCGCAGTTTCAATATTTAAATAGGGTATACTTTTCTATTTCACTGAGTCACTGTACATGTTGTGTATTCAGTGTACATTATCCAAGCATTTAGGTCTTTAGCAGCGAATTTATATGCTGCGTCGTCGTTGAAAAAAAAGCTACGTCTAAACTTTAAATGCTGTCCCGTATAAAACTTTCAAATATTTGTATATTTCAATAAAAATAAAGACCGAGTGGTAAAATTACAAAAACGTATTAGGTATTTAATATTTCAACACTAATAAAAATTAATCTTTTTTTAAACAAATTACTAGTAAAATAATTATGCACAACTATTTTGACAATTCGTATTATATCTACAGATCACGTGTTTGCTTGAAAAGACAATGTTACCAAACTCTATAGAATTATCGCTAGGCACTTGGTAGAACATGATTGAATAAAAATTAATAAACAAACACTTGAAAAATTCTACACATTTATTCATCACAACGATCGTTTCGGGCTTCTAACCCATCATCAGGAGTTTACTTTAAAGTAAACTCCTGATGATGGGTTAGAAGTCCGAAACGATCGTTGTGATGAATAAATGTGTAGAATTTTTCAAGTGTTTGTTTATTAATTTTTGTTACCAAACTCTTCCAATGATACTTTATAGTAATATCAAATCCCGCCCGATGTCGCTAGTACCACTCAATTTACTATTTTCGCTCATTGCTAATCTCCCCTTGAGGAATATCGTGACAATTCTTATTGGAGATAAAGACCCAGCATATAAGGTATAGATCTGTAAAGTTTCATTAAAATCTGTCCAGTGGTTTTTGCGTGATGCGCTAACAACACGTACACCAGTTATCATTTTATTATTTACGTATAGATAATAGGTCGTAAATGCAATCCGCACTGATGTAGAAAAAACTAAAATAAAAGCCAAAGTTTCGAAAATGTATCTTCGCTCATTCAGTGGTAAAGCATTTTTATTGCAAGGTAAAAAGTAAATTGTTTTTCAAAGATTTCGTCTTTAAGTGCAGATTCTCTAGAGTACATCTGTGAACTTTATAAACTTTAGCCATTTGATTTACGAACCTTAATTTAACAGTTTTAGAAAGAAGAATTAAACAGGATGTGCGGGATTACCAACTCAGCAAACAAGATCGATAAATAAAATTCCAACTATGTCGGCAAATTGCGAATGATTCATTTACAACACAATTATATCAAATGTGTTTCAGTATTTCTCAGTTGGATTTGAACTTTTAATTTGAAAAATCTATCAAATACCAATTCAGGATGTTAATTATTTCTGAAAAACTAATCTAATAATTTTGATTGAATTTTTGGAAAGGAAGTTTTCGGATACCTAATAGAAATTAATTCATCTATAATCTGCACTGAAAAAAGTGTATTTGCCTCTTTCAAGTAAAGTTCAGTCATCCAAGTACTTCAGAATAAATTAAGTAAATTTCTTTTAATTATGTCGCGCCGAGCCCCTCCTAACCCCATGCCCTAGGACTAAAGCCCTGTCAGCCTTATACTGGGTTGCAGAAAACATTGTCAGAAAATTTGATTTGACAATAACCTTAGATTGTGACCACACATATTTTTCCATAAGAAAAACATTGTAGAATTTTATATTTATTCTACTCGAAAAATAATTGATTGATTATAAGTTGAAACGATATTTTTTTTAAACTATGTAGTGTGTGTTTTAACACAGTTTTTTTTGCACAATTTCCTCTTCGAAACAATAGCTGTTTTCTACGCATTTTTTTCTTTTCCTATGCAGATCAATCATTTGTTTTTGTGTGATATAGGTACAATCTAATGTTCTACATGACAGGGAGTTTCACAACGACATTAAACTGCTCGTGCATGTATAAAAACTGCAAATGTATGATCACAATCTAAGGTCATTGTCAAATCAAATTTTTTGACACTGCTTTCTGCAGCCCAGCATTACTCTTCTGGGGAGCCATGCCCTGGCCTCTTCCAGTAAAACTGCTGCAAGTAGAATTGTTTACGAATTGGTGGAATTTTTATGCTTTATCAAATATGTGCACACTCTGCGCCATGAAACATATATTATGAAAGAGCGTTGAAAAAGCTTGTAAAGTTAAATTTATGATTGAAATATTTTAAATTTTATCAGCTGTGAATGTCTATATAGAATGAACTTCTGTTTAAATCCTGTGAAATGGAAAACATAAAAACAACAATTTAAAATACTGCGGCATTGAAATTATCACAGGAGAGAGTTGAAATTTTCCAGGAGATAATGTTTGTTGTCACAAGGTAAAATTGCTTATGTCGGATTTTTAGAATTGTCTTTATCTATATTCTATATACTATTATATAAAATTCTTTGTATGTATGTATGTATCGTATGTTCCAATTTCCAAATGATTTAACTTAAAATCTGTTTGATGGATTTTGATGATTTTTTAAATGTTCTTTATGATTCCAAAAGTGCTAAGGCTATGTTTTATTCAACTTTTTAAATTATTTGTTGAGTTATTTATTTAATTAAATTTTTATTGGTTCTCTGCTACTAACAAAGCGTGAAATTCCTTTGCATTTTAGCATATTGGCGGGGAGGATGTAATAAATCCTAAATTCTTATCTGTGGAACTACTGTAACCGATTCTAAAAATTCTTTCACTGATAGAAAACTACACTCCCTGAGTGATATAGGCTATACTTTACTTTAATAAATTTCTCGCACGGGTGGGGAGGATAATTCCTTTGGGATAGTAACAAAACATAACTGAAATACTTTTGCATTTTAGCGTATAGGCGGAATCCTACTAATATTATAAACACCACCAGCCCGACTTTGCTTCGCAGGGGGAGAATTTCTCGCGGGGGGTGTAATAAATCATAAATCAAAATAAACGTGGGCAAAGCCACAGGTAGCGGCTAGTCTTAATATATAAATGCGAAATACCATAATTCACTCGCTGACTGACTCATTCATTACGAAATCTCAGAAACCATAAAGCCTACAGCATGAAATTTGGCAGGTAGGTTCCTTATAGGACGTAGGCATCCACTAAGAAAGGATTTTTCGACATACAATCACTAGGGGGGCAAAAGGGGGTGTATTGTTTTTTGACAAAATGTTCATATCTCACAAATCGTTAAGGTTAGAGGTATTAAATTCAACATATACCTACTAACTCTACATTAAAAATAATCAAACCTATATTCAAGCATTTTTTTAAATTCAACTACGAAATCTTAAGGGGGTAAATCAAAGAAATTCTTCGTATAATACATTCAAGGGACATAGTTTATCTCATCTGGGAAAAAAATACAACACGTTTTTAAATTTTAATGATTTCAATAGGTATTAAAAATATACTATTTTTAATAAGTATCTACATATTGTATTTATTTAATTTTTATTAATTTAAAACATTCTTTAATTTATTTCAGTTTATTTATATTAATACATTTTTCTTTTTCTTTTTCAGTGTCCTGCAATAAAAACAACACTCAATCCGTTTCGTGATATTTCGAGAGACTTATAAAATTGACAGTATGTTTTCGTGATAGTATCAAATCAGTTTTAATTCGACGTTGAATTTGAATTTATAATAGTTTGGTTAATATTTAATTATATAAACATAAATCGAGTATACAAATTTAAAACCAGCACAAAATAGTTCTTGAAAGCAATGTAAGGTAATTTTATACGAATAAAAAAATTAGGAAAATTATTACCTAATAAATTATATACGTTTCAGCAATGATTTCACGATTTGTTATAACTTTTAATATTTCTTTTTTAAACTTCTATAATGTATATTTATGATATTTCATTTTCAAAAAATCACCTAAAAATTAAAGTATTGATTTAAAATCTCAATGGCTCCTTGATTCTCACTTTGCATGGATCAAGTTAAACTACTCAAATATTTATGATATATTCTATAAACATTTAAAAAATCAATATCTGAAAAAATATTTTCGACTAAAATAAAGTTAAAAAAAATTAATTCAACAAGGTTATACCTGTTAATTAAGTGATAACTGTTCGTTTATAATGCCTTTAGTTAGTATGAACTGATTAAAATAAAATTAACTATTAGTGATTTTTTTAATTAACTATTAAGTGAAAGTTGATGAGTATTTCTGCAAATCAATATCTAAAACTAAAGTATGAACTAACAATTTAATGACTAAACGTGCTAACTTAAAAAAAACTAAATCATGTTTTCGTGATATTCGTCTCCATTAATCATAGAGTGACAGTGAAACGAAAGTAAATTATTATTAGCGATAAAAATGAACCACTTTTGATAGAGAAAGCTATTGAAAATGTACCATAAAGTGACTGTGCTGGTGGCGCCGGCGCTTCAGAACAGTAGCTGCGCTCACCCGCGCTACGCGAACTCGCACACCGTGGCCGGCGTCTTGGCGGCGTTGACATTCGGCGATGTCCTGCAGGCCACTGTCATATCACTGTTGACGCTCGGAATCCTGGTGGCCAACTGCTCGTTGATACTCGTCATCAACAGCAGGAGATACGCCAAATACATCCATTCACAGGTAAATCTAATAGGGATCTCTAAGAGCCAACGCACGCATGCTGCCTTTTGTCGCGCGATTTTGCGATTAAGTAGTTTGGAGATCGTCAGTTAAGTAGCGTATGGCCGCACGGTGCACATTCTTCGCAGAAATACACAACTGACGTATCACGAGAAATTTCGAGTAATCGTCAAATCGTGATTTAGTATCCTTAATCGCACGTTTTTGATACAAAAAGTAGCGTGTGTGCGTTGACTCTAACTTTTTTCGAACCATGACCCCCCCTACGAGCAAGAAAAACAAATTTATCCTCTCGCAACTCCCCTACCTTAAAGTAGCAAAATCTAAAGTCAATTAAATCATAAAAATTTTAGGTGTGGTATTGGGTAAATACCTAGTCATGTTTATACTTGTTAGTTTCTTGCACGTTATTTCGCGCGAGGAGTTAATTAAATTTTATTAATTGTTTTTCTTCATAGCTCGCGACCCCCTTGAAACTGCTTCATAACCCTTTAAGAGTATCGTGATTCACACTTCCCCAATCTTATTTTTTAATTTAGTGGGTCCGTTTTGTACGCCAATTAAAGATTTAAGATTTTCCATTAAAAATTCGTCAGACTTAGCTATTATTCTGCAGTTTTGAGCTTACTACTTGATACAAGTATAGTGCGTCAGAACATTCGGCAATTTTTTCCCCTTCGATAATTCTCTGCCGTTGCCGAGCCGATCCCGCGTTCTGAGTTGATCGAACCAAAGTCAGTGCGTGGGGATTCATTTAAATTCATGCATACCAATTAACGTGGCGATCGTACCGTTCCGAGTCGATTCAGTGCGTGTGAATATTAAGGATGCATCTAAGCACGAGCTACTGAATACTTTTTCAAGGTCATTTATTATAACTTCTACCAACAGCAAAAAATATTACCACTTTAATAAATAAAACACACAAATTAGCTGTCCAACTTTATTTTTAAGTACTACGTTTCGGTCTCTTATAACAGACCGAAACGTAGTACTTAAAAATAAAGTTGGACAGCTATAGCCAGTTTTAGTGTGTTTTATTTATTAAAGTAAACTTTTTAAGATATTCAAAAAAAATTTCAGTATAACTGGCGTCAAACCATCTAATATTCATAAGGGCGCTGAACTCCAAATTATAATTAATTTGGCGTATCGCACCCCAGGTGAAGACCGTTCACTTTAATTTAACGCAAAAAGTGTCGAATCCTCGGATCAGAAATACGATTGGGAACTTGTAAAAAAATTTAGCCGGGATGGGGGGAGTCAGATCCCTTTTAATGACGGGGAGAAATAGCAGTAATAGTTATTCGTACATGTTATTGGATAAACTATTATCAAAAATATTGGTACAGAAGCCAGTGATGATTTTCATACGTCATAGTGCTGATGCACCGTTTTGGCGAACAGATAGAGGATACGGAGCACATAATGTAACTCTGGTCAGTTGGCTCTAAGTGGTTGCGTTCCGCCCCTATCGATTTTTGAAAGTGACAGAATTTCAGGATCATTGCTGATAAAAAATTTAAATTGCATATGAAAATTCAACCTCTGCAAATCACAAAAAGGACCGTTTACCATGCCAAAGAGGTTGCTATCGCCGTCTGTCAGGGTGTCCATAAGTTGCACAAATTACACATTGTCATCGTCATATTGGGAGAACCGTTTTGGATACGACCTTCAATTTTTGAACTCTTTCGTCAGTAATGAAAAGCTGTAATCCTATAAAATTTGGAAAAAAACGGGTCACTGGGAATAAAGGAAACAACCAAAAAAAATATTGCACATTAGTATCAAAAGTGCCGTGATTGGTCTATTTCTAGTGTGCCGTTTTTCTCCAAATTTCGTAGGATTACAGCTTTTCATTAGTGACGAATAAGTCCCAAAATTGAAGGTTGTATAAAAACGGTTCTCCCAAAATGACGATGACAATGTGTAACTTGTGCATTGTGCAACTTGGACACCTTGACAGACGGCGATAGCAACCGCCGAGGCAACCGCTTTGGCATGGCAGACGGTTTTTTTTTGTGATTTACAGAGGTTGAACTTTCATATGCAATTTAAATTTTTTATCAACAATGATCCTGAGATTCTGTCACTTTCAAAAATCGATAGGGGCGGAACGCAACCACTTACAGTTACATTATGTGCCCGGTATTCTCTATCTGTTCCCCCAAAACGGTGCATCAGCACTATGACGTATGAAAATCATCACTGGCTCCCGTACTATATTAATCACCTACTGATATTGTTAGAAATTATATTTTTTTAGAAATAAAACGTCCGCTTCCTTAATTTAAAATAACAATATCAATACAAAGCACAGACAAAAATAAAACTGGTTTTCTCAATCATGAATGGAATTTACAGTTGGAGGATCTTTTTCATTCTTCTTTTTAAATGTTCAGTGAACAATGGCAACAAACTTTCTAGAATGAAACTTCAAGACACAAAACGAAAGCTGCAGCTGTCTACCAGCCATATTTCTACACACTGAAGTAGAAGCACAATGACTCATGTGTTCTAGCTATATAAAGTTTATATACTTATATAATTTTCTAATGTGTCTTTGTATGTATGTCATTCCGCGACAGAAATGGGACGGAACGAAAAACCCATGTTTATTTTATATTATGTAAAATTGTATTCAAAAACAACTCCAGAAGCTCTCCGTTAACCTTAATGAGAAGCTTTTGGAGCTGTTTCTGAACACATTTTTACATACCTATAAAGTAAATAGTATGAGTTTTCACCCAGAAGCAAATGAAGGAGGGTCGTAAAAATGTATTCAGGCTCTGTTCTTTCAGAGCTTGTTTTGAAAAAAAAACTACGAAAGATGTAGTTTATTTTAAATTTGTTTAAAATAAATGGCAAATAATACCTAGTATTTTGAAATACGGTTCATCAATTATTTCAGTCTATTTATACCTAATACATTGTCTGCAGAATACAGAAATTTAGCTTCTTTCAGAAAATTTAAATTCACAGTTAAAAACATTGTTCATCAGTAGCGCCTTTTATTCTCTTGACGAAATTTATTCTTATTTTCAATAATAGATATTATGTATGTATAGCAGTGTAGCCTAGTGGTTAGCGTACTTGGTACCGGCCTCTAGACTAGACTGTCGTGGGTTCGAATCCCACCTGCGCTCATGGATGTTTTGTGATGTTATTTAGTTTTAAGTTAGTTATTGTTTAATGTAATTTAAGACGCTAATGACCTAAGTTGTCGACGCGTCTATAATCTACAATAAATAAATGTATATACAGTGGAGTCGCGATATGGTGAACACCGTGTAAGGTGAACACGTAAAACTTTGTATAGTGTATTCTATAAGGTGAACAACTGGAACCTCGATAAGGTGAACAAAGCTAATTTGATTTATTTGACATTGGTTCTCGGAATACTTGGTAGGCTGTTTTATTCCCAACAATATCTCTGTTAATTTTTGTATTTGTAGTAATGCCGACACAGCGGTGCTGATTTGATGATAAACAGATGATGTACCATTGTACCTATATCTATATATTGTAATGTTTTCTTAACATTACATATTTTTTTTTCTTTTTAATACTTATTTATAGTTTTAATTTTAAAATATTATATTAATTTAAATTTGAATTTTTATGTGCTGTCCGAAGTTCAGTAAGTAGGCAGGCTTACTGAGAAAAAGTGAACAGTTTTTCTGTCGGTTTCTAGGTTACTGAACAATTAGATTTAAGCAGTTATTTTTATTTACTTTAGAGAAAATTTGGAATTAGTTTCCGGTCCGTCGAAGAAAAGGGTTCTGTTTTAGTTTAGCTCCGTCTGTCCGTTTTTGATCCGTTTTCGTTTAGTTTGTTTTCGTCCGTAGTTTAAGTATTCATTAATTATTATAATATTTCACTTATTTTTATTATTCTAGAAGACATCAGGATTGGTCTGTATAATTTATTATTTAATTAATATCTGGTTTTTTTGTTATTAATTTACTTACCTAGATAATATTTCATTTTAATATCTTCATATTTCTTGACTAATATCGTTTTCATTATTACAAATTTGTTCTGACAGTTTAAGCCAGTTTAGGTTAGAATATTAACAGCTGATCAAACGTTCAGGCGAATGACCGGTGAGGTTCGTTCGATAGATCTATGTGTCTGTTGGTGAAAGATCCGTTCCGTTGTATTATTAATATTGTAAATGAGATCCGTTCTGTACATGCTAGTAATTTAATTGAATATTGTAAATTATAGATTTTTCTTATTTTCTTTATTAAATACATTTAACCTTAACAATTTATTATTTACTATTAACAAATCATTCTGAAAATTGTACGAGGTCTCTTACTCTGACTTTCTAATTAAATGGGCCCAGCAAACGACCACCGAGCCCCGTTACAATTCCGGAATGATTCTGTCGCATTTTCTTCCCTATCAATCTAGATTTGGAAAGTGTTCGTCCAGCAGCGTGACCGGCTCTCTACGGCATCATACCACACAATAGTGGTACAATTGGTAGCAGAGCTAGAGTTGTCAGTCAACGCTTGTGATTCCTGTTCCTGCCTTGTTCCGTTCCTGTCCAGAATGGCGACTACTGACCCGTCCAGCCCGCCCTCCTCTCCTCCGGGTGCTGATCCTGGGGAGGAGACCATGTTCCTGCCGCCGAAGGACCTGACGACGTCCTCGCCAGCTAGACCGTCCCGTTCACCGATCCGTTCCGTTCTGGGGGCTAGTCCGCCTCCTGCTCCTGTGTGTGCCCCACGTGCTGCGAGTGTTAGTGATGTTGACGTTACTGCCGGGATTCAGGGTAAGTCTGTTTCCTTATCTGAACTTCCTGACAGCACATTTACCGTCTCTGAAACGAGAGATTTATTATGTAAGATTCCGGAAACTGACGGTCGTGATTTAGTTTTATTAATAAAGTTTATCGTAGAGGTAGAGTGTTTAATTATTAATCCGTTAATTTCGCCATCGGTATTATTAAGATGTTTGGTATTTAAGGTTATTGACCCATTGCGAACTATTTGGGTCCAAGAACTTTCCCGCGAATTTAGGTGGGCTCCTTTGAGGGAGTCTCTATTAAGACGATTTTTGACCCCCATAGACAGAGCTATGTTGGCTGAGCAATTTTTGAACCGCCGTCAAGATCCATCAGAGGATTTTGCGGATTTCATTCACGATATTTTGAAATATGTGCCCTTGTTTGGCCCGGTCCTGACAGAATCTGAACAGGTGGCCAAGATTTGGATCAACCAAAATTCAGAATCCTTTAACTACCTACAGTATCATAAGGTTCCAGATAACATTGCAGATCTGATTTCTCTCGGCCAACATATGCGCGCGGTTGCTCGCCAGAGAGCTAGTTATAGTAAGTGGCCGACTCTGAATGCAGTCCCAGCGCCAAGGGATGATAAGTGTTTTTATTGTAAGCAGAGGGGACATATTATAGCAAATTGTCCGTTACGTCCGTCTAGGTCCGGCTCAGAGAATCGAGCGATTCTGCCTAGGCAGAGTTGAGAAATGAACCCCAAAATTATTCGTCAGTGTGACCCAAAGGCCTCTGCGCCAGGTCAAAATTTTGAAAATACAAATTTAGTTTTAAGTTCCGATAATATTAGTCGTAAGTCAGTTCCGTGCAGCAGTGGTGTGTCCACTCCGCTCAACCCCAAAATTATTTGTCAGTGTGACCCAAAGGCCTCTGCGCCAGGTCAAATGTTTGGAAATGCAAATTTAGTTTTAAGTTCCGATGATATTAGACGTAAGTCAGTTCCGTGCAGCAGTGGTGTGTCCACTCCGTTCAGTAGTTATAAGTCTGTAGTTTCTAAGTCTGTCCCGTCCGTGCCGAATGCGGCCCTGTCTAGTAGTAGGTCGATGACCTCTGTTAAGTCGCGTCCACACGATAATGTGGAGATAGTTAGAAATAAGCATGATTTGAATTCTGATAGAATTTCTGATGTTAAACCTACCAATTTAAAGTTTGATTGTCATTCTGCGCCTAGTAGAGATTATGCCCCAATCAATATTCCAGTAATAAATTTATGGTTAGGTAAAATTAAAGCCTCAGCCTTGGTGGATACTGGTTCTTCGGGAAATTATATTTCGAAAAGTATGGCAGATTATCTTTTAACTTTAAAAATAGGTCAGTGTTTTGACAATGTTTCGTATGCCCGATTAGCGAACGGTTCGATTTCTAAATCAACCGCGACTATGGTATTACCGATCAAGATAGCTTCCTTTTCTTGGAAGCTCAAGTTTAATGTTTTCGAGCGTTTATCTTATCCTGCGATAATAGGTTTTGTTTCGCTGAAGCTTATGGGGGCTTCTGTGAACTGTTTAGAAAATGCGCTCGAGTTTAAGTTTAATCAAGAGGTTAAAGTTCCGTTTTTGACTATGCCCGAATCTGACGTGAATTTGTGTATGGGCGCTATTCACCAGGTAGATTCTAGAGATGTCGAATTTTCGCGTCTATGTGACGAGTTCGACGACGTTTTGACAGACCGTCTTGGTCAGGCCAAAGATTATAAATACGAAATACACTTATCTGATAAAATTCCGGTGAGGAAGGCTCCGTATCCATTGTCGCCTCCACAAGCTCAAATGATGAGGGACCACATCCAAACGTTATTGGATACTGATGTGATTTCGCCATCTACGTCTGCGTACGCATCTCCGGCTTTTCTAGTAAAGAAGAAAAGTGGTGGTTATCGACTCTGTGTTGACTACCGTCGGCTAAACGACAAAGTGGTCATGGATTCATTTCCGGTTCCGTCTGTAGATCATATTTTTGGATGCCTGAAAGGGGCTACGGTGTTTACAACATTGGATCTTAATAGTGCGTTCTACCAAATCGAACTTTCCGAGTCGTCTCAGAACGTAACTTCCTTTGTGACACCCGAGGGCCAATGGAAGTTTCATAAGGCTCCATTCGGTCTCTCCATTTCACCTAGTGCTCTCAACAGACTAATGTTCAAGATTTTTGCGGATCTACGGTACGAAAGTGTTATAGTGTTCTTTGATGATCTGTTGATCTATAGTAAAGACTTAGACTCACATATTTCTCATGTGCGTGAAGCTCTTCGCCGATTGCGCGAGAACAATCTGACTGTCAACCCCGACAAAGTGAATTTCGCGCAAAGTGAACTAAAATTTCTTGGTCATCGATTATCAGCTCAAGGACTCGCTGTTGACGATGACAAAGTGTCCGCCATTAAGGATTTACCAGTGCCTAAAAATATAAAACAGTTACAGTCTTTTATAGGGATGGTAAATTATTATGCAAAGTTTATACCAGACTACGCCAAGACAATGGCTCCCCTGAACGATTTGCGCAAAAAGGGAGTCAAATTTGTGATTAGTGACAAACATTTAAAATGTATTGAACAATTTAAACATGATTTAAGTAATCCGCCAGTGCTCAAGTTTCCTGACTTTGATCGTGAGTTCGTGCTCCAGACCGACGCCAGCAATACGCATATTGGTTGCGTGCTATTGCAGAAGTATGAAGACGGTATGCACCCGGTGCAGTTCGCCAGCCGGAGACTGACTCCTGCTGAAAGTAGGTTTTCCACCTACGAACAAGAGGCCCTTAGTTGTATTTGGGCCATGGAAAAATTCAAACCGTACCTGTCGCACCGAGAGTTCCTGCTGCAGACCGACAGCGCCTGTTTGAAGTGGCTGATCCAGCACCCCCGGAATTTGGGTCGCGTGGGTCGTTGGTTACTTCGTTTGAGTCGATTTAGGTTCCGAGTCGAACATATTCGTGGAGTCACAAATTACACTGCAGATTGCCTGACCCGTCTAGTGCCTGATCCTGAAGTTTTTGTTAATGATGACTCCGACTTAAACGTCATCAACCGTCCGTTGGAAGCTGATTCCAAAATTTTCGAACTCCAGAGGCTACAGCTAGAAGACGAAGAAATTCAGAAAACGCGTGAGTTGTTATCACAGAACATTGAGTGTAAAAACTTTATCTTACGAAATGACTGTGTTTATCGCCAAGTGGGTAGGAAGCGCAGGCAAAGACTGGTTTTACCCATCCCTGCTCGTCTTCCTATCATTCAAGAATTTCATAGTGCTAAAATAAGTGGACATCCTGGTGTTGCCAAAACGTATCGCGCCATTGCTCGTCGTTATTGGTGGCCGAAAATGTACATTGATATCAGTGACTTTATAAAGAAATGTCAGTTGTGTTATCAGCACAAGCCGAATTTCAAGCCTGATAAAGTGATTTTGAGTTCCAGTCCTCCTGTAAACGTCTGGGATAGAGTTTATATCGATTTGCTTGGTCCTCTGATTTGTAGTGCGTCTGAAAATAAATATGTACTTTTAGTGCTTGATGGTTTTAGTAAATGGTTAATAATGTATCCGATTCCTGATTCTAGTTCAGCGTCAATTATTAGATGTCTTCATGAAGTTTTCACAACTTATGGACCTCCAGGTTGTATAGTATCCGATAATGCTACTAATTTTAAGTCTGTTAAGTTTAAGGAGTTTTGCTCGTCCTGGGGTACTCGTACAGTAAATACGTCCCCCTATTTTCCTGGTTCAAACGCAGTTGAAAGAGTTATACGAAATGTGCGATCGTCCCTTTCCATTATGCTAGAACAGCAGTTCAATGATCACCTTAACTGGGATCTTCTTCTGGACCATATTTCTTTCTGCAACAATACGTCGTATCATGAAAGTATTAAGGATTTGCCGTGCAAAGTATTTCTGGCTCGAGAGATCAGATTTCCTGTAGATTTAAGAAATGAATTAGACCCTTTGTGGGAGCATGATGACATTCCGTCAGTGGACTCTGTCCGGAAAATGTTAGATTTAGCGAGCAAAAGACAAGCTCATCATTAAAATAAAAATAGAAATGTCACATCTAAATTTAAGGTTGGCGACAGCGTCATGCAGAGATTACATTACCAGAAAATGCGACCAAATTTCCATTTAAAATTCTTGCCTCGTTTTAGCACACCTAGAGTAATAATTAGATTTACGAGTCCGGTGAGTGTTGATTTGCTCGACCAAGAATCCGGGAAAATGTACAAATCTCATATTGAGCATCTGAAAAAAATTAGTTAGTTGTTAGGATATGAAAAAGATTTCTTTGTTGTGGTTATTATTTAAGTACCTTATTATTGTTGTATCTAGTGTTGTTAATTTCTTGAATCCAAATAGTTCTGAAATCGGCGTAAGTGATTATCGATAACTACCTCCGTGGTGGTCGGTCGTCATGTTTCCGTGTTGTTTTTGTCCCGACCTCGCACCTTTTGTTGGTGGGGGTAATTGTAATGTTTTCTTAACATTACATATTTTTTTTTCTTTTTAATACTTATTTATAGTTTTAATTTTAAAATATTATATTAATTTAAATTTGAATTTTTATGTGCTGTCCGAAGTTCAGTAAGTAGGCAGGCTTACTGAGAAAAAGTGAACAGTTTTTCTGTCGGTTTCTAGGTTACTGAACAATTAGATTTAAGCAGTTATTTTTATTTACTTTAGAGAAAATTTGGAATTAGTTTCCGGTCCGTCGAAGAAAAGGGTTCTGTTTTAGTTTAGCTCCGTCTGTCCGTTTTTGATCCGTTTTCGTTTAGTTTGTTTTCGTCCGTAGTTTAAGTATTCATTAATTATTATAATATTTCACTTATTTTTATTATTCTAGAAGACATCAGGATTGGTCTGTATAATTTATTATTTAATTAATATCTGGTTTTTTTGTTATTAATTTACTTACCTAGATAATATTTCATTTTAATATCTTCATATTTCTTGACTAATATCGTTTTCATTATTACAAATTTGTTCTGACAGTTTAAGCCAGTTTAGGTTAGAATATTAACAGCTGATCAAACGTTCAGGCGAATGACCGGTGAGGTTCGTTCGATAGATCTATGTGTCTGTTGGTGAAAGATCCGTTCCGTTGTATTATTAATATTGTAAATGAGATCCGTTCTGTACATGCTAGTAATTTAATTGAATATTGTAAATTATAGATTTTTCTTATTTTCTTTATTAAATACATTTAACCTTAACAATTTATTATTTACTATTAACAAATCATTCTGAAAATTGTACGAGGTCTCTTACTCTGACTTTCTAATTAAATGGGCCCAGCAAACGACCACCGAGCCCCGTTACAATTCCGGAATGATTCTGTCGCATTTTCTTCCCTATCAATCTAGATTTGGAAAGTGTTCGTCCAGCAGCGTGACCGGCTCTCTACGGCATCATACCACACAATAGTGGTACAATATACTACTTTTATTTTTCTTCCACATTTTTGTGATTCGGTTCGAATTTCTGCTTTTATAGTAAAGCTGATCTCATTGATGTGGTGATAGTGTTTGGTGCTGGTGTTTGAACTTTGATAAAAAAATTAAAGCTCTTACATTAACCAATAAAGGTGAAATAATAAAAAAAATTAACAAAGGTGCAACTGTGACTGCCCTTTCGCGTGAATATGGTGTTGCAAAATCTACCATTTGTGGTATTCGAAAAAATAAAGAGCGCATTTTGAGAGCTCTGGGAAATACACTTTCTGGCGCAAGTAAGCGAAAAAGGATGAAGTCTTCAGAACTTCCAAAAATGAAAGCAGCATTGTACAAGTGGTTATTAAAGATGCGAAATAGTATAGATTTAATTTATGAAGTTTTCTTTTCATTACCCCTTTTTATTTACTTTGATAAGGTGAACAAATCCGATAAGCTGAATACCACTGGTCTGAATTAGTTCAACTTATCGCGACTCCACTGTATTTGACTAGTCAAAAATACCGTGTGAATAGTTCAGTTAGCAATAAACTATTAAATATAAATTATTAAATATCTTTTTTGGTGTATGTTAAATTGTTATTTATATAATTTTCCATTTGGTTTGATTTCAGCCCCGTTATTTACTGACGTCACTTGCCAGTAACGACTTAGCAATGGGACTTCTCGTGACCCCATTAGCATTGCTTCCATCAGTGCGCCATTGCTGGCCGTTCAGTGAACTAGTTTGCCAAATACAGGTATGCACATTAAGTAATTAGAACTGATTGACGTTAATTTTAATGCTATTTTATGCTCGATACAGGGTGATCTTATATAATGATTAACTTTTCGGCTCGGTTTTGTCCGGGTAGATTTTGGTTTGACAGCAAAATCATCAAGAGCAACAAATACATTACTTTACCGCGTCTCTTATAATAGGTCTCACCCACATAAGCGCATGGTCGAAGGTATACTTCATACATTTACATTTTTTGCTTTCTCATCATTTTTAAAATTAATAAATTATTATTATTATTAATAAAATCATAAAATTAAAATCATAACATCTACACATAAATATCCAAACCCAGCTCACAATATTGCACTCTTTTGAAACGTCAAAAAATTGATAATTAAAATTATAAAATCTATAAGAAAACGAACTGGGATGAGACCTAGCTAGATCATTTTTCGCCCTCCAGAACCCCTTTTCAGTAAATTTCATCGTTTCATCCAAATCGTTGGAGCCGTTTTATTCTTGTCAGCGTTACATTTATAGGTACAGTATTTCATTAATTATTGAGTTGAGGATATTCCAATTCACTACCCTCGCTAAAGAAGTATAACTTCAATAAACCGCGAAACGTAAATTCTAAATCCTGGCGCTTGACAAGTAATTTTAAAAAAACTCGGGTCGCAGTGCCAAAACCCTGCCGACAATATAGTGTATTTGCTAATACAGGCTTTGTGGCTTTAATACGTAAACTTAGTTTGTTTTTGAACAAAATAAAAAATTTAACCCCTTAATACATCCCTTAAAATAATATTTTTTTCTTAATTTCAATATTATTATCAATGCAACCTCTGTACCACATTAAATACACCCTTCCATAAGTAAATCCGTATCAACAAACTAGTGTTTTCATAAAATTTGAAAGTCCGGTCCTGTCGGGCCGATTTTATTAAAATTTTAGCAGCACGTTTTAATCTTTACTAAAGAGTTAAATTTCAATTTTGAAACGATTCTGACAAATTTTTCGGTATTTTTGGGCCCAAAAACTTTTTGGAACCCCTAAATACAACCCTGAAAATGGTCCGATCGGGCCCATTTTAAATAGGCTTCTTGCGGTGATGGGTCCCAATATGTGTACCAAATTTCGTTTCAATCGATTAAGTCTGTCGAGAGTTATCGTGTACACACATATATATATATAAATAAATAAATAAATATATATATATATATATATAAAATATATATATATATATATATAAATATATACATACATATATATATAAACATTTTAAAAAATGGTGCCAAATTGTTCAGGAGGCTATGAAATGTCGAGAAATTTTGGTCCGACCCCTAGGTCCCGCCATCCGACCGACGCCAATAGTGTATGTGCCATATTATGGCAAATACACTAATAATTGCGCAATTATTCGGTCGGCCGATCGACGATCAGCAAACATAGATCTAACTAGATTCACAAACAATTTAATTGGCTGATTTAACAGTTGGATCATGCACGTGAGCGTATTTTTATAAGAATTTAACTTTGAAATCGTGTGCAGGAACCCAGACTTGCTTTACATTTTCGCTCACTGCTCATCACCATTTATGTTACTCGGGAAGAAGTATATAGGCTTTTAAGCAGTGAAAGAATTGTTCAAATCGAGACAGTAGTTCTGATATTAACCACCGGAAAAACCCCTTATTCGTATTGATTAGCTTACTTTTACTTTCTTCTGATATTATTTTTTTGCTACCCACTACAAAATAGCTACTTTCGATGTATAGCGACCATTAATGACCCATTTAACAGGCAGGTGTGCGGAAAATGGTTTACTTACCGCACTAGCGCAGAAAATAACGGTTGCAATAGCAACTTCTGTTTATTCGCTCTATAAGCCTGCGTACTTACTTGCACGAACTTCGTGGCACACTGTGGAAGGAAAGATGGCGACGCAAATGAACTGTCAGAATTTTTTGAAAATGACATGAAAAGTAGGTATTTTGTAGTGAGTATAGCAAAAAATACCATATATGTCTCGTACGTAATGGTATTACAGCTCGTGTGACTATAAAAACTCGCTATCGCTCGTTTTTACATACAGTCATCACTCGCCGTAATATGCTCCATTACGTATCTAGACATACAATCTACTTATTATTATACTCACAAAAAATCACTTTTATTGTTTTCTCCACATAAAATAAAATAGGTCCGAATTATTAAAAATAAACACTTTATTTTGACCTAAAAGTGCTTTATTTAATTCTCAGATTCGGTTCCGGCCGAAGGTGAAAAAAGTTCGGCTGAAAAAAAATCATCGGTCGGTTGCATACGTATTGGTCTCGCTTATAGATAGTGCACATTTCCAGCACAATTGTTGAGATAGAATGCGTAGTCCAGGGATGGCAAACCTTTCCACATCTACGTGCTAATTTTTTTCAAAAATGTTTAATATGGCCATAACGGGTCAACAAGCAACCACAGACATTTAATGAACAAAAAAATTAAGAAAAAATTAAGAAAAAAATTATTTCGATAATGCATTGAAAAATTTCGTCGACTTCGTGTCGATTTCATTAATATATGTTATTTTAATTTTTTTGACTGCATCTTACATATTTTTAATTATTTCGATTGTATACCTCAATCAATGGCGTATCGAAAATATTCCGTTGCGTGCCATTGGTTCGCCATCCCTGGCGTAGTCCATGATCTTAAGACTTAACGCAATGGACGTATATCGAAAAATATACCAATGTTATACCCTGAGAAGTAGGAGAGTGGGATAATTCAGTCTATCAATTTAAATAGCTTTGCGATAATGTTCTTTATGTAAATTGATATAGATATATGTTTATCTTGCTTCTATTGCTACTATACTATTATGTTAGTAGATACTCATCAATTTGATAATATTGTGATTGGATTATTAATAAATTCTAGTCAATTAAATTACATTACGTATAGTCATTACCTACTCCACAAATGTATCAAAATACAAGATGTTTATTTTAATTTCTGAAATTTAATTTCCACATTTAAAAAAAATAAGGTGGTGCATATTTATAGAATTCTTCAGTTTATTATTTGCCAGTAAACCTTTCGCATAAGGTTAAAAAAATACTGAAGTAAGTAAATTCATATCAGCTTTAGCCAGCAAAACAGCTTCAGGCATTTTTAAAACTATTAAAAAATTGGGTTATTTCTTCAAGTTTGACCTTGGAAAATATTCCTTCTGATTCCGTCGTTTGGGGGCAATTCGATACTTATAACAGATTGTGTCCATCTGTCGATCCCTTCAAGGTTTACAATTTTTAACTCAAAAGTCAAAAAATGAAACGCCTGGAAATTGTTCGCATGGACACCTTGTATAGGTTCAACAAGCGCTATCTGTTGTGGATGAAAGTAGAATAAGCAAGTAATATAATAATATTAAGTATATATAAAGTTCAGTGGATACAGCTAAACAAAAATAAATAAATCTACAGTAATATAATATAATATGATATAATATTATATGTACTGACTACTGAAGACGGTATATTTTCTTTATCAGATAAACAGTCAACAATTAAATTAAATTCAGGGGTAAAATACTTTTCCACAATAACA